>OY728142.1:2094406727-2095006727 GCA_963277665.1 Viscum album
TAGGATACCTAGTCTTAGAAGTAGCAGCCTGGAGTCTGAGAGACGTTAGCTGCATTTGTATCTATGACTAGGTAATGCCCATAGTGTGGATGTGAGTTACTTATATATTCTGTACTTTTTGTGTTTCTATACGCTACTCCACCCTGTCGGTAAGGGCAACTGACACCCCGGGGATTCTGAGCCCTGGGGGGGTGTTTTCCCCAACATTCTGATGGGAGGTTGAATGGCTGACTACCCCCTTTGGCCCCGCTCTCTTATCTTGGTAGATCTAGTGCTGGTAGGCACAGTGGTTAGTTTTACCCATATATGTGTGTAGAGGGATGTAATGGCTTGTGGTTATTTCACACACATATATTCTGGATATAGTATCCTATGGACTACTATAGGTGTAACGTGTATAGGCTGTGATGGCTTGAGGATCCTTACTCGGTGTATGGGCTGTAATGGCTTCAGGTATAATACCCGACGTATGATACACGTTATGCGAGCTGTGGTGGCTCCCGGAAACTACCTGGTTACTTTTGGTTGTGAGGATTGTGTAGAGCTTAGCCCAGGTGTCTGCGGGCAAGCCTATGTGGTGCACGTGGTGCAGATTGTGGAGCTTGACCCATGTTGATACGGGCAAGCCTTTGGAGAGAGATGCACAGGACGTATGTCGTTGGGGAAAAGCGGCAAACCAGTGGGGAAGTAGTAGCGGGGTACCCTTGACATTCTTTACTATATGCTATATTCTTGTATGCGTTACATGGTGAGAGTATCCATGGTGAGGTTGGGAACATAATATACCTGTTTAGGTGACGAGTTAGTTTCACTTGTTGTTCACTGGGCTTTAGCATGCTTTCTTTACTTTTGCACGAGAGTCTTGGGGAGGATCCTACTGAGTATACTGTTATACTCACCCTATGTACATATAAACTGTTTTTCAGGTCACTTGGAGCAGGTTGGAGATCAAGCTAGTTACTACTAGCTTGCGGTTGGAGGAGGAGCTGTTCGGGCTTGTGGTCGCTGTCGTTTTACTTTCTTTTGGGTAATTTTAGTTTCCCCTTTCAGTTGTAGTACTTTTGCATGACATTTCATATATGTACTTGGGTTTCTTTTACATTTCAGTTATGAGTTGGAGTTGGTTGGATTCTATTCTATCTCTCTCTTCTGCATGTGTTCTCTTAGAGGGTAATGCCTCCCATTTGTGTGTGTATTATACCCTCGGTGCTAGTCGCCAACCCGGGGCCTACTGGAGGCGGGACTCGGGGGTCATTATCTCCCTTTTCACATTGCCGGCCCAGGAGGGGTACACTTTGTGGGGAGGGGGTCGTGACATTATGGATCATCATTATTGCGTAGAGACTAAATTTTCATACGATGGAATTGTGTTAGCCTTTGATTAGTGTTCCTCAACAGAATAAGGTAGAGTCTTTGGGTTGCGTATTATGATTATGTCTATAGAGTTGGGAATATGCTACACTTCATCTGTGGCATAATGAGCTCCATTGAAATAATTTCATTATCTGATGCTGTGGATGGTTGGTAGATTGGAGACCCGGTGTGTGTAGATAACATCCACAATCAATGTGTTGGTCAAGGAAGAAGTTTTCAGAATTTTTTAGTAATTGGCTCTTTGATAATTGGAATGATAAGTTAAATTTAAGAGGCACACTAGGTTAAAATGAACTTGCAGTAAGTTGGAAATTTTGTCTTATAGTAAGTTGATATGAGTAATCACAATGTACAAGTGCACAATCAATATGATATCATCACACACGGTCAGTATACTGACTATGTAACTTGTGTGCATGGTCACATTAGTGACAACACCTCCTATTCCTTTAGAAATATATAACCATAAATTTGTAACAAAAATCCACAATAAATAAAAACAACATTTAGTAAATTTAAATTATAAAAAAATTAAAAGAAATATAAATTAATTAAATACATAAAATCTATAGAGAAATAATTATTTAATTGATTACAAATAAGTAGGAAAAAAACATATGAAAAGGCATTAATTATACAATCAATTAATGGAATGGATGAATTATCTATATCAATAAAAATGGAAAATATATAATTGTGAAATACAATTGTATAAAGAATTTGTAAAATCTATAAAAGATAATAATAACCATGAAAATTAATGTTATAAAATATAATGAAAAAATTCATTATCAAAATAACTTAAAAAATATAAAAAATGAAAACATTAATAAATAAATTAAGAGTTTTAATTATATAACACTAAATTATAAACTTTGATAAATTAATAAATAAATAGCATTATTTTGAAAATAAAATTAAAATAAATTAAAGAAAGATATGAAAAAATGTGATCAAATTAAATCGACCTATAATTACTAAACTCTTAATCAATTTCACTCCAAGAAAATTTTGTTTATTTGAATTAATTTTAAATACTTCTAAAAATATAGATGATTATCCTACCCATGTTCAATCACACATGCCTAAATTATCAAAAATCATAAATCCCAAAATTACATGGAATGTTCATGCCACTAACGTGATTGAAAATCAATTCCATACTTTAAAACAAAATTCAAATTCTAGTTTTTGGTGTGATATCATTTGATATTTAATTAGAATTAATTATATAACAATAATAACTTCCATCTTTCAATCTCTCCTAGGTACCACAAAAATAGTTCTAGTTTTCCCCACTAATACAACTCAAAATATTTTCCTATGATTTAATTATCCCCTTGTTTTTTAGGTCCAATATAACCCTCACATTAATTAGATCAATGTTTTCAATGCCCTTTATATGAATTTTACCTAACCATGAGTGTGTAAAATATACATATTAAATTAAAAAATTGGATTAATTCACATATCACACCCACTTATCATTTCATGGAGACTTACAATGGGTTCCTAATTTCCCATTTCAGTTCAGATTCAGAGGATTTATATTAATCATGATAAAATTGTATCCCTATGGTGTTCCATTTTATCATGGTGGATTTACAAGGTACATGTCCAAAAATCTAGAAAATCATATTATGAATCCAACGCAAAAAATAACCTATTACATTTCCCTTTCTAGTTTTCAAGTAGTGATTCCATAAATGAAATTGATTAAATCACTCAGAAATTACTCAATTCTAGAAACATCATAACCAAGGAAAATCCTCAAAACAAGAATGACATTATTCCTAGGTTGGACACGTTAATATATTATTTTCAAAAATATATACAAAAAAAAATTATTTACATGTAAATTATATGATATATATAGATAGATAAATTAATTCTTTGATGTGGGTTATTTTTAATAAAATTAGTGGTTTTTTATGGGTACTACACGAAAGAATTGTTAATGAATATTTAAAAGACTCTTATCCCATGTACTTAAAATCCAAAAGTGTCCCCATTGATAAATTTCAATGTGGGTGAAATAGTTAAATGGGTTTGATATAAATATAATAAAAAATGTTTCACTGAATAGATTCTATTTTGAGGGATAAAATTATGGTTCAAAAATAATTTTCCACAAGTATTCATACACAACATGTTATGTATAAAGGATACTGACTTTCCACTACTAGATAGGAAAGTAAAAAATTTGAATTAAACAAATTTGAATATAACATATGAACAGGATAAATTTTTTCAAATGTGCAAGAATGAGGTAAAGCAGTTACAAAATTATTCACCATAGATTCATCTCAAAATGTGAGCACTGAAAAACTAGAATTTTGTTAATTAATAAGGGATATACTTTTAACATAAATTATTAAAATTAAAGAAAAATTATGTGTGGTAATATTACTAAGATAAAAAAAATTAATTTCATAAAATATTAGAATCATCTGTCACAATTTTATTACACAATTATCCTCCCTTATAGAAAATTAAATAACATTATGGTTACAATATTTAGGATCCTATAGGAAATATAAATCATATTGAGTTGAATAATTTCAACTTTACCTTTATTTGAGTTGAGGGATATTTTGTCATGTGTTCTCCACAAGAAACTCTTTCTAGCATTGAATTTCATGAAGATTCATCCACTAAAAAAATTTCACAACGAACTATGAACTTTTTTTGTGGTAACATTAAAAGTTACATGAAAAAACTTCATAGTAACTGCACCTACGATGTACCCCTAGTTACATTCACATAACCAGCTGAAAAATAAAATCACCTCATGGAAATGAGACCCGTCTACAATTATAAAAAATTAATGATGAGTGAGAGGATCCAGTAGATACGATCAAAATTTATTAATATATGAAAGAGAGAGATGAGAAATTATTTAAAACAAATTGATAAAGGAAATAAAATCCTGGGTTTCCTCCGATGAAGAACTTGGTTTGGAGTCTATAACCAAACTAAATAATTTTTTTATTTTAAAATAAGGATATAAAATCCAATCCCTTTGGATTCCCCTTAATATAATATTTAATTTATTTTACTTTCACTATGAAAGGTAATTTTCATCTCCTTCCAACTCAATAGGTCCATTGACAATCACATGAACAATGTTTAAATGTCCTGACCACATGGATTTGTGTTTACAAATAAAAATTCTATGTCTGTAATAATAAAGTAGAACCTTTTAACTATATATAAAATATCTATTTTGAATAGTATAATAAGGAAAATATTTTTTCCCCTCCATGGAAATCCAAAAAAATTTATTAGACTCTCTCTTAATATTTTTTTAACTCTCTCATCTAAAGTATATTTTTTTCTCTAGCCGTCTTAAAATCAATGTTTAGGTTATTCATAGCCCAAAATTATTTGTGTGGAATCTCTCTAGGAAAGTGACATGTTTTCCCAAAAATAATTTAATATGGAGACATCGCTGTGAGGGTTCTAAAAGAAGTTATGTATATCCATAAAGCCTCATCAGTTATTAATGACACATCCTTCTCAGAACATGAACCAAAATTCTCTATGATTTTTCTTAATTCCCTATTGGAGATATCTTCTTTCCCACATGATTTTGGATGGTATGATTTTATTATTCAATGCAAGAAACCATACTTTTCAATTAGTTATTTGAATTTTATTTTTTTAAATTCATTCCATTTTATTTTATGAAAGCATTCAGAACTCTAAACTTTTAAATGATATTATTTTAAATGAATTTCATGACACCATTATCTTAATTATTGGGAAGTACCACTACATCAACCCATTTGGACACATGATCATAAACGACTAAAATACACTCATTCTTGTTAGAATATTATATTGTTCCCCTGAGATCTGATTCTCATACACCAAAAATATCAACATCTAAAATACCTTTATGGGGAAACTTATTCTTCCATCAAATATTTAAAACTCTCTAAAACCAATCATATCCCCCCTCTAAACTCCTAGAATCATTGAACAATGTAGGAAAATAAAATCTATCTTGAATAAATTTTGGGGATATGTTTTAACCTCCTTGAAGAGATAACCAAGGATCACAGAAAAAATCCTCATGAATGGAAAACATATCTTTTTTGGGTAGATACCTCTGAATATTACCATCTGAAGAGAACCAATAAAGAAATGGTTTATCCCATAAATAATACATTGGTTCCTTGATAGAATTATTTCTTTTATTATTTCAATAATAATTATATATGAAACTTGCTACCAAAAACATAGAATAATCATCAAGAAAAAGAATAATATTTGACATAAATAGCCCGAAACATCCCAATAAGAAAAGAATAACTAATCTCCTTGGTATATTCAAAGAGAGTACAATACAACCTAGAAAAATTATTATCATAAACATTACCATCACCCTCCTTAATTCTAATCTCTAAATAATATTATTGAATTAAAATAGATCATTTATTAATTCTATGTTTGGCCAATTTCATTCAAAATATATATCATAATGTATTTTGATATGTAAAAACGATATCGTTGGAACCCAAAATGTAATGCCTAAACTTTTCTAGATCAAACTCAACAGTCAATAGCTCCTTCTCATTAGAGGTGTAGTTCTTTTAAGAATCATCTATAAATCTATGACTATAATAAATTACATGCAGTTTCCTATATCTCTTTCATCCTAGTACCACACCAACATCTATGTCATTATAATCATATTTATATTAAAATGGATGTTTTCAATCTAGTGAAATTATGATGACTGATCAAGTGGATTTTTCCTTAATATGATTAAAATATTTGTCACAATTTTATTCCAAGATAATTGGTTTATCCTTATCCATTAGTGAACATATATGATTTTTAATTTCTATAAATAACATGATAATCCAATAATAAAAACCAATATGCCCAATAAATATTTGAACACCTTGAATATTAGAAGGAGGGGGAAAATTTTGAATGACCTCAATAATATCATTATCAACCTCTTAACCCCTCTCGGAAAATTTATTTCACAATATTTTTCCTTATGTTCCCATAAGCTTGAATTTCTACCAGTTTATGACTATGTTATTATTTAAAACTAATTATAAATCAAGTTCATCATACTGAAAACAACTCTCCAAATTTCTCCCAAAAATAGATAAATCATCTATAAATACCTTAATGGTTCTTTAAATAATATATGGAACAGTTTACATCATACACCCTTGTAAAGTATCTGTCGCACCACACAATCTGAAAGGAATTTTTTGTTTAGTAATTTTTCTTAATGGTCCTGTAAAAGGGGCATTATCCAAATATTCAAAGGCTATATGAATCTATTTCTAACCAAAATAACTATCTGAAAAATATAAAAAATGCATCCTAGATACCTTCTCATGAATTTCATATAAAATGGAATAGAAGAAGGATGCTTTATAACCAAAATTGAGCTTCCAATAATCTATACAAACTCTCCATTTGGTTACTTTATCACATTAATTTTTTCATTATTCTCATTTGTTACTACATTAAATCCTCCCTTATTCGGAACTAGTTGTATAGGATTGAAGAAGAACTGTTAAAAATCGGAAATATAATTCAATTATCTAGGAGTTTAATAACATATTCTCTTAAATTTTTACTCATGTTTGGGTTCGATCTCCTTTTACATTCTATAAATGGTTTTAGTTTGGTTCCATAGGAATCCCCTGTATACATAATGAAGCTATATGCACAATTAAGTTTTCTATTAACCAAAAAATTGCAGTTTTAATTTCTTCATAACACCTTGAAACTTTTACTATTGAAATTATTTCAATTCTGCAGACATTATTACAAATATTATTATGTTTTTAGATAAACATTAATATTTATGTTTTTCATGGTGTTTTTATGCTCAAAATAGGGTTCTAGGTCATTGGAAGTAATACACTTTTTTACTAAGAGGTCCCTTATCTCCAATAGTTTTCATTAATTGAGATTGAAAACTATAAATATTTTGACTTTCAAATATAGAGTATTATATTTCTTCACTTCTATAAAAGTTGGATAGTTCCTCTCATGAATTTTGATATCATATTTCAACAAATTTATCAAGAATAAATCATCAATTTGTTTCAACAAATCCCCCCTCAATTTTATCAAATAGTTCAAAATTGTTTTCCTAAGTGAAATCAGTCTCATGTTCTCCTAGAAGTGTCCTAAACTACATAATAAAAAATTCATATTCATGAAATATCTCCAGAGATAGAGTAGTTCTATTATCTATATTGTAACAGAAACCTTGATTTTTCATTTTAGAACGTTACAATTGATGGGTTATATTATTTTCAGAATCCACATGAGTTTATTTAGTTATAGATTTTTTAACAAGTTCTTCGTCTTCTTTTAAATAGTTCTTATTATTTAATTAAATTTAATTAGCTAAAAGATGTTTTTCAAACTCCTTTGAATCAATTGACCCTTTGACCCATAAATATTAACTCTCCCCAAAGACAAGAAAGCCCTACCTAAGATGATATGGATTTATTTTTCACATTACTTGTATAAGATGAAAAATTATATAGGAATAAATAACACCCCGACTCCATCTAATATATCTCCAAATATTCATATTTTATGAGTAATAGATCAGTCAGCCAATTGTTACACTAATTTTATAGGAATCATTTGTTAATCCAAATTTTTTGAATAGTGTGAATTGTAGAAGGTTTATTCTCCCCATATATCATAAATAAAATTAAATTAATATCTTTTCCCAATGGTTCATGGTATGAAAAAAATATTCATATCATTAGGCTTTAGTGGGATTTTTATTTTATGAACATCACTACACTCTTAAATGATGTTATATGTTGAATATTATTCTAATGTTTTTTCAGTCTATTTTATTGGGTGATTTCAAGTATGAAATAATATGAATTAATCCTTGGATTAAATTAATGTTATCATGGATCTCATTTAATAGTCCAAGGAATTGAACAAATTCAAATTTTATATTTTTTATATTAAACATTGAGGGAAGGACATAAATAGAGAAAAATTCATAAAAAAATTCATTTCTATAATTTTATTTCACAATATTTTCATTACTTTTATTATTTTTCATTTTAGTGTCTCTTTATTTTTATCTTTTATTTGGAACCACGTGATTCACTTGTGTTACAATGGTGTAGTCTATAATTTCATATTGATTGTTTTTGAATTTGGGTGTCTATATTCTTCTAAATTTTAACTTTTCACACTCTTGGATTTTAATTTAACTCAATCATAGATTTTTAGCCAAATCCTAGTAAAAGAAACCATGAAACACTCCATTTTATTGATCTTGGAGGTACCTAAAAACATAAGTTTATTTCTTGAACCAATATCTTTTTCCAACTCACACATTTGTAATTTCAAATTTTGCATTAAATCATCATTTCGGTCCTTATCAGAATCATGTTTGAATTTTTTTGAATCATGTTTAGAGATAAAATATTGAAACATACCTTTAACATAATATTGATAATTATAATTTTTATCTATAAGATGATTTTGGAATTGTGTTCATTTTAAATTTTGAATGCTAGAGGCAGAAGGATATAGTTTAATTATTCCTTTTTTTTTCTCCATGAAATATCAAGGTGGTGGCTATAGCCAAGGTTGTAATTTTTTGAAAATATTTCATTTATAACTTTTTTATATTGACTATATCTAGGACAGTTTAAATATTCTGTGGTTTTCTCATGTGTGTTATCTTTTGGAAGGTATTCATCTGAGTGTACAAACATTCCACATTTTCGAAAATATTCTCTATTATTTTGGTCAGGGTTTTGGTAGCCAACTTTATTAAAAGATGTTTTAACATTTTTATTCATTAGGAATTAGATTTTTTATTTATTTAATTCAATTTAGTATTCATTTATATACCTAGAATAGTGTCATTTCGTGTCTTATTCACTCTTCTTCTCGTTTAATCATTATGATTCATGTTAAATGCTAATGTGTGGAAAATTTTCCTAATCACTTCATAACATGTTCTAGTGTAATTTCATATAGAATATTAAATAAAAATATTTTGATCAATAGGGTAAATACCTTTATATATGGAATCTATGAGTTGGTGTAATGGAAGTAAGTAATGTGGAAACTACGTATCAAGGTCCTTAAAACAATCATATGCTTCATAAAAGGATTCATTATCCTTTTAACTAAAGCATTTAATCTTGTTTATTAGTTCTAAATTAATTTTAATTGGTTAAAATTTAATTTTGAAGGAATATTATTTTTGAATGCAATTTTGAAATTTTTCACATTAATGAAAAAAATAATTAATTACATTTCAATTTAAGGAAAAAGGGAATGGTCTAATTTTCAACTTATTACCACTCATCCATTATAGTGAAATATGATACACCGTTTTGTATACAAACCAAATGATGTATAAGGAGTCCTAATTATGAATTAAAATTTATAAAGTCAATACTAAAAGCAGTTTGGTCCACTATTCTAAATAACTTGAGAGGTGGGAGAATTCTGGTATGATAGATTAAAACATCTAACCCATTTTTATCTTCTTTCTTTGTTAGAAAAAAACTCTATTCTCTCTTCTTGCCATTGTAGAGTATGACCAACTTTTAAATCAGGCACATGAGAATGTAATTTTACATGGTTCACTGTCACTAGGATACATCCAATGAGAATACATATTCAATGTGCCTATGTTCCAAATCCACTATAGTTGCACTACTGTTTACAAGTTCTGAGTGGACTTATTGTACCTACTCATTTACAACCAATCATTATTTGAAAGCTCACAGATCTCTCAACTGAATTGAGCTAACTGCTTTTTAAGAAGAAGAACTCATAGATTATAGAGTTTTATGTTTATTCAGCATGTCATGTGAATGCATCCTCCCCTGTATGTAGATTCTCTATTGATGTCCCACTTTCATTAACTGATGAATACCCTCTTATGATAGTAATATTGGGAAACTAAAAATATTTAGTGCAACCCTTACCGAATATTTCATGAAACTATAATTTATTTCTCTCATGATTGCACTTTTTTTGTGAAACACCCCTTGAACGCATGTTCAATTTACGTGATACCAAAATATTACGCATAAAATTATTAGCAAGCGTAAAATTTAAATTCTTTCAGGAAAATCCCTTTCCAAAAAAATATTATGGAATCTGGACATCTGACTGTGTCTAATAAGATAGCTACATCAAATGAGTGGTGTCACCTTTATTTATTAGTTTTTTTTACCCCTACATAGAAGATTCATTGTATCATGCCATAATAGCCTTTAGTGCACAAAACCCCATTTGACATCACATTGGGCATGCAAGCGTCTTTCTCACAACCTCATATTTCACGCATATTTCCAAATCATTGAGGCACATCATGCCTTTACCATTTTTTACCATTGTTATCCCAAATTATGCATTTTTCACAAGTTTCCAAACCTCCTTAAAACTTGTGTGAAACATCCTTTTCCAAAAACATGTTTCCTTACTTATTGATTTTGAGGCCCAAAATTTTGGCAAACACTAGAAAAATGATGCCACATTATATCTATTATTTTTTACCACCTCCATGTAAACCATTCCATTTTCATGGTTATTTTTAAAAATAGGTAGTCAAAATATCTCTATAAATCAATAGTCCACCACAGAAACCCTCTTTCTCAATAAAAAATCGGGTTTTTCAACAAACACAATCAACCCAAAAAACATTCAATGCATCCTTGTGGGATTTGTTTCCCAACAAAAGTTATGGTTGATTGAGATCATATTTTCACGTCCAAGGTTTAATCTTGATGGATAAATTATTACATTAATCTTTTGGGAATTCATACTCCATCATCATATTCTATTCAACATTTTACAGAATTAGTTATAGTTAATTATCATTAGTATCTCTCTCTCTCTCTCCCAAATTACCATTTTGGATTTTTGTTTTCTTAGAGCATTTAAATGTTTTTCAATACCTTGTTTAATGGGGTCGTGGTTGTGATACACAGATTTGGTGTGTATATGATGAAGAGGTTACCAGTAGCACACTAGATATTATGATTTCCTATTGTATTTTTATGATATATGTATATATATATTTCTTGGTTTTCTGTTTTTTTCCTTTTAATTTAATGTTTATTTAATTTTTTTAAATTATCATATCATTCCTTCCCTAGAAATGATGGCATAATTTGAGGTCAGATATAATTGAGTTTCCTAAAATTATATTCCTAAAACTACTGTATTTTACAATGTATGGTATCATATTGATATGGAGGGAAATGGTGGTCCAATCCCGAAAAGTTATCAAATACAATTTAGAAAAACAAAAATAAAATCTGTAACAATTAACTATTATGATTAAAAGATGATCCATTGTGAAGATTATTTAACATATGAAGAAAAATAAAATAATAAAAATTTAGAAGAAGAGAAATAATAATGAATAATGATGAAAATCTCCATTGTTAGATCATTTTATTTTCAATTTGTACAATTATTTAATTGAATCGACATCTGAAAAACAGACTTCAAAATCTATATCGAGATGATTGACATGAAATTGAATGATTCTATAGTTTTTTACTAAAAAACTAAATCAATAAATAAAAATAATATGATTATTAAAATTGAAGGATAATCACACAAGAATAGATAGAAAAGATAAACCAAGTAATGAAAACATCCCCAAACCTAGAGTTTAGTACTAAAAACATTTCAAATTATAGATATGATAAATTACTGAAAATTCGAAAAAGAAACTCGATGAATGATATTTGGATTCATAAATTTTCATACTCCTAGAAATTCACCAAATACCTTATCTTCTCTGCTATATGCTCTCCATAAAGTCCAATGATCTATCATTGAATTATTATTATGAATTTAATTGTTCTATCACCAAAAACATGATCCCCCATATACCATGTCTCTTCATCATTTTAATTGAGAACACCACATACAACACAATTGTGAGATCACATTAATTTCTTTAAAACCCCTTTACCAAAATTATATGTGGAATCCTTCACATTGAAATTTCAACCTATGGTGACTTGACCACCATGATTCCAAAAAAATTGTGATCCTTTCACATGTTATTACTACCCCGCATGTAATAGTACATGCACAAACATCCTTAAAGAATTCTTTTGAGGGCCTAGAAAACTCTAGAATCTTCCTAAATATGTCCATATATGTATGATATATAAAAAGAAAATTTACATTTACCAATTATATTTTAGGGAACATATTTAACATATAAAAACACATGACCAAAACTGGAAAAGTATTCTTCCCGAGACCTCGATCACCATCGAAATCAATGGATTGTTCTAAAAAAATTTGACCATGTACACACAAGATCCATGTTCATCATCATCATGGATTATTCTAACCAAGAACTTAACTGGACATATCCACTGTTGTACCTTATTCATAATCAATCCCCATCACCCAACATGGTGAATTTAACTCCTATAATTCAAATTCTCAAAAGGCTTGTATATTTAAACAAAATTTGCATCTAAAAAATTGGGGGTTTCTAATGCCCTAAAAATATTCTTTATATGGTCTATCAAATAATAACAATAAAATAAAAAAGTCATAATTTTCACTCAATAAGATGAAAATTTATCAGTTGGGATTTGAATATCTGTTGATTAGTGATGATTGTGATTATGTTTTAGCTAGCCTTCAATTAAAATGGTTTTCATGATCCATAAGAATTGGACTCTGAATCTATATTCAACATTGATTATATATAATTCTTCAAAAAATTATAATGTTGAGTATATTCCTAAAAATAATGTAATATCCTAGATTGGGAACATCCTACGGTCTCATCCCACATTTTTGTCTTCACCGGCTATGCTTGAGGTATCACCAACTCCAATGTTTCCTGACCTTGGTTCTAGTCTCAATCAATGTGGTAGTGGTTCAATAGGTCACAAATACAATTGAATTCACCCAAAATCCTTATATTATCTTCCTTGGAGATGTCATCTTCAATACATTTTTCATATCATTAAGGGAATAACCACAATGTCTGTGTCTCCATCCTAATACATAAATGGAATCAAATATTAAATGGTATTCATCTTCATTTTTAGGTGTGTTGTGTCATGACATTTCTTTCATGTTTCAAGACATCCGTATACCTCATATTATTCTTCAAATATGAGGAAGATGAGGGTGGGATTTAGAGATTATGTTTTTTTTGTATGACTATGAAATATTTCTAAATTTTTTTTCGCAGCCATGTTATGAGAAGATGTGAAGTTATGGGGCCCAATGTTCCTAAAATTAATTTTATAAAAATATTAAAAATATTTTATATTACACTTGGGAGTTTAATTAATGAAACTGGGATACCACTTAAATGGGTGATTGGATTGGAAATCTGATAACATGGTTGGGTCTGGAATGTAGTTTTTCCCTAGGTGTGATATAAAATGAGTCAACCTGGGACATTCTGACCCCTCACTCATTAGTAGTGTGTTTAATTGATTAAATAATTACATTATTTAATTAATTAAATATGTGATTAATTCAACGAGATTTTTAAATATATCACAATAGAGATTTTCTAGGGTTTTCATCACCCTGTGTTTTCCAAAAATATCTCCCTTATTCTCCTCTCTATTGGTGAATAAGGAATAAATGATGAACCATTGATTCAAGGCGGATTGAAGCATAGTAAAAATAGTGGCACCTACGAAATCCATCAGTGAGCACGTTCATCCCCAACGATCGATACAAGTACATGTATGAATTATCTTTGGTGTTTTTATGCCTTTTATTAAATGATTGAGCATATTGCTATCTTTTCCTTCAATCTACACCCCTTTCATATGCCTGATTACTAAATTTAATTTTGATTGTAAATTGTTTATCTAATCCTAGATTCTCATTATTGATATTTTCCCAATAAAGCTTTTCAAATGACATTTAAACCCTATTTTATGGATATTTTCTCCCGTAAATGATTGTGTTCCTCAATTTGAAATCCCTATGAATTACGGCTCGATAGTTTCGGGGCGTCCCAAGCCCCCATCGGGTTCCCAGATTCGTGGAGAATTAAGGATATATGGATGGTTTTATAATTTTAGCATAGATCAAGATATATCAAGAGGTTAGGATGACCAATCCAGAGTTTATTAATCAATATCATGAAGAAAAAAAGTCTTCAAGAGTGAACAATGTAACCCTTATTCATTTTTTTGGGTGTTTTATAACAAACAAAATTTGGTGAGCTCGATTGGTGCCAAGATCTGAAAATTATGTACGAAATCACAGCAGGATATGAAGTAATTTAATTTGATTTTGTGCACAGAAAAATATTCATGTAAATATGATCTTTCTGTAAAAAAACCCCCACTACACGCTATGTATAACTAAAAACACAAGGTGTGTATCCTCCCTCGGTGGTAACACTAGGGTTTCATGGATGATAATAATGGAATATCATGTACTCCCCTCAACCTTTTGTGTACTACAATTTTTGAGTGAAAATTCATGTGAAGGAATACATAGCTAGGAACATTCTATTAACTACATGGGTTGGAAACACCATAAATTATACTTTGTGAAACCAACATGCCATATATCGTATTACAAACACTTGAGGTCTTAGTACACGGACACAACCAATGAACATGGACCTAGTCTTGAATAGCTAGAAAATTTCATTTTTTCCACCAACATAGCTTGTTATAATACAAGGGATGATACCTATGGATCAGTCAGAGACACGCCCATATAGTGGAGAATGTCCATGGGTCGTGTGGACCCCTTACACCTAGTGTTCTTCTTGAGCTCTTCTGAGAAAACTTCAAACCCATATATCTTCTTTATTTCTACACAGGTTTTGGATTTTGAGAAACCAATCATGAGTGTTTTAGCACGGATAACATGATGGTTCTCTTAAAATAGCCTTTTACTATACGACATGAATGCTCGAGATTGGACTGCATATAGACGAAACCCATTTATTGAAGTGATCAGACATGTTTTACCAGATCAGTTCTAGGCTGATCTTCCAATTGGTATGGTTAGTGTAGTCCCTGATGATTTCGGGTAGACCCTCCAATAAGACTAGGTTGTGTAGTTCTCAATGATTCTAAGTTACCCTATAGTAGGATTTGGGTAGTGGAGTTACTCGATGATCATGAATTACCCTTCAGATGGGTTGGGTAGTGTAGTCCATGAAGTTGTTCCAGGTGTGACCCTCTAATTGGGATAGGTAGCTGCATCCCCTAAAGACTCTCCAGTTATACCCTCCAACAGTGTCCGAGTAGTTGCATTCCCTGTTGATTTTCCTGAGGGGTACCCTCTAGTCAAGATTGGAAGTGTCATTCCATGGTGACTACTAGAGAATACCCTCCACTGTGCGGTATAATGGAAAGTCACGGATCGACTTCCCCAAAGGACTCATGAGATAGATGGGTGCTTTCCCCACCGAGAAGCATTCTTGGGACGTGACCAAAAATAGTGTAGACAATTCAGTGCCACCCAAGGAAGATAGTTTGAGGTTTAGTAATTTGATCCCCTTTGACTTTTTCCTCTTAGGTAGATTCTTGAGATGATGGGTATCACAGATTAATTTACCTTCAACTATTGGCTACTCACATTCTTGGGCTGAGCTGAAAGGTGGAGATCCCCATAACCTCTTGTTTGGGTTTCATTAAATGAGAATATATGAATATCTATCGTGTTTCAGTTTCCACTCTTTGGGTATTGGTTTCTATCCTTATAAGAGAGATAAATACATTTTGGATATTCCATGTGTTTTCCATGGATTGATGCTCATTGTTTGATGATTCTACTCTCTGGATATAGGTAAAAAAGACTCGAGGAGGAGTTCATATCCTCACCATTTTGAGGTTCATGCTTTTGGATGAGTCTACTTTCACTCTCTTATTGGTTTGGGATATACTCTTTCCATTCAATTTTACAGTTCCTTTTTCTCTCAACTAATTTCATTTTCTTTGTATCACTTACTACTCCCCCTTCACCCTTTTTGAGTGTTTTATTGGGTATGTATATACTTAACCCTACATGGAATTTTCCCAACACTTGTTTTGTCTTTTAATGATGGTGGGCAGGTCAATCATGATTTTAGATAAGCATACTGATACAAGATGTGTGGACCATGTACAGTTGTTGGTGTTGGGATATATGAGTAAGGCTTTATTTTCTATTACTCATTTTCAATTTACTTCAGATTGGGTATTGTTTCGGGTTTGGGAATATTTTTTTCCTTTATATTACAGTTGAAACTACCGTACTCTTTTAGTTTTTATAGGTTCATGAATTTTAATATTAATTTTTATAAGTTTCTACCTTTTTTATTATTCCTCTACACTTTTTCATTGAGATGACTACATACATGCATACTAGTTTTAGGAAATGGCCTCCCCAATTTTAGTAATTCTTTGGGTGCCTATCATCATCCCTAGACTATGGAGGCAGGCTTGGGATATTTTTGGCTCAATCCTCAGCTTGGTTCATTTCAATAAATAGTGGTATTAGAGGAGGCTTGACCATGGATATGTTTTTTGGACGTTTCCCAAAATTAGTTTTGGTTGGGTTTAGGGAAATAATATAGAATTGTCTCGAGAGAGGATCCAGGACCAAGGAGTCCAGTTATGGTTTGGGCGACCGACATAGCCATTTATCAGGACCCTGATTAACCACTTCTCAACTCAGCACCATGATAAATTCGTTTCCAGTAATAATGGAGTATGTATCATGTAGAATTGAGTATTTTAATTTCTTTCTTGAGTCATATCCCGATTTATTTATTAAAATATTAAATATAATCATCTGATGAATGTACTACTAAAAATTCTTTAGGATTCCTCTATAATGATTGAAATCAAGGAAACCTTCTTTGGTTCATACGAACAACCCTATGAGTGATGAGGCCTTCGATTTGGGTCCACATTGAGAACCCATTCCTCATAGGGTGTAGATAGTATCACTCCTACACTTTGAGCAGCAGATAGTCCCAGTGGAGTAGGATGAGGATAAGAGTAGGGTGAGCACCCTCTATGAGTTCCACTATTAGAAACTACTAAGGTTCCATAGTGATTTAGATCCTTAGATAGAAGAGTATTGGATGGAGTGGGTGGTCCTCATTATCACGGTTGTTCTAACACCAATATATTAGATTTTTTCTTTGGAAGACAGTAATTTCCATGGATCATATGAGGCCTGATAATGCTTAGTCACCCAGATGCATGATGAGTCGACACTCTAATGGGATGACTTCAAGCAGCTATTCTGTGAGGAGTAATACCCCTATTTCATACACTCCATTAAGATTCAAGAGTTTCTAGATATTCCTTAGGGAGGTAAAACATTTTTAGAATACATATAATGATTCAAAAACCTTATGTCCTACTCCATTAACATGATCAGATCTGTCTACTTCTGTAAATGGAAGATTGAGTAGGGACATCGTAGATAGATTCGGGCTAGCGTGGTGCCCCTGTGAATCCCCACCTATGACGGGGTGCTAGAGAGGGTGCTTATTATAGATACATTTCTGATATACAGTCATTAGATAGTTGGTGTTGGAATTAGGTGTGGTAGAGCTCAGATATCTAATTTGGGGGATTATATGGCACCCAAAATGTTCTATGAGCTACGGTTTCAGCTGGTGGACCATTGTGAGAAAGGTTTCATCAAAGCTAGTGTTCCCCCCTAGGCATCTATAGTTTTGTTAATGAATAAGTTAGATGGGAGCTTATTGATTTGTGTGTATTATTATTGCATGAACCAGGACATGATAAAGAATATGTAGACCATTCCAGGAATTTATGACCAATTTGATCAGTTGCATGGTGAGTGATTTTTATCTCAGATAGATATTAGGTTTGACT
This sequence comes from Viscum album, assembly GCA_963277665.1. NCBI lineage: Eukaryota > Viridiplantae > Streptophyta > Magnoliopsida > Santalales > Viscaceae > Viscum > Viscum album. Next base: position 2,094,424,961 of record OY728142.1, read on the forward strand.
ACCACCAATTTTGGGTTTGTGTGAATGATATTACAATTTTTTTTGATCTATCTATGTACGAAATGATCTCCTTGTGATTCTTTTTAGTATGATAAATTCCTCTTCTTTTTTCATGTATTGGATGAACCATGTATTCCATCCTTATGTGGACTAGAATGTGGTTATCTTCATTAAAAACATAGTTGTCTACTCTATAATAGAGGAGGGGAATTTAGGGCACTTGAGGCGGGTCATTGATTTACTACATGAGAAACATATTTATGGAATGTTCATGAAATTATAGTTTTGGATATATGAGTTTTACATTATAAGGCATGAAATTTTTAATTGCAGTTTACTTATGGATCCAATGATGATTGAAGTAGTGCTTTTATGGGATCCACCAAAAAATGATTCAAAGGAGTGTAGTTTTCTTGTCTTATCAGGCTACTAAAATTGATTTTTTGAAGAGTTCTCCATGATTTTACCCCCTTTGACCACTCTGATATATAAAGGATTGTGGTTTACTAGGTCTGAGTAGTTCCAGAATACCTTTGAAAATATATGTAAGATGTTGAAGAGAACACCTATTTTCAAGCCACTAGAGTAAGGAGTTGAGTTCGCTGTGTATTCTGATTCTTCATGAGAAAGGATTGGTTGTGTGTTGATGAAACGATATGTGGTCATCATATATTGGTCTAGGAAGTTCAGACCCCTTGAGAAGAATTATGTGACTCATGATCTAGATCTCACAATGGTAGTCTTTTCCTTGAGAATGTGGAGGTAATACCTTTTAGGAGTGTGCTTTGTGGTTTACTCAGACCATTATAGTCTTAGGTATGTCTAAACTCAGAGAGACACGATCCTAAGGAATCGATGCTAGTTGGATTTATTTCAAGACTTTGACTTCAATATAGTCTAAACTCTAGGGAAGAGTAATGTCATAGCAGATTCCCTTAGTTGAAATTCTTACCTTCACCTAGTTCTGGAAGCATTAGAGTAGTTGAATTCCCTACAACTGAACTAGGTGGAGAAAGTGGGTATAGTATTCTTGCAGTAGATTGTGAAGACTCCTTATCTCTTGGAGAATTTGAAAGAGACCCAACTAGGGGGTCATTGATTGTAATGTTATCCTTGATCATATATCTATAGGAAATTTACCATATGGAAAATCTAATGGGGAAATTTATGAGATCTTGATCCAGGGGTGAATAGTGGTCCTAGTCATGTTTCCAAAATTTGTGATGTAGGATTTACAAAAATCTCTATTAGTTGTACACCCCATATTGGGGATGATGCATAGGGACCATTAGCCATAGATGTAGAGGTCCCAAAGGATATGATGTGAGCTATGAGCATCTCACGATGACTTCCCTACCAGTAGGTGAAGGCTGAGCATCGATTTCTTGAAAGCTTTTTTCAACCTCTGGATATTCAGGAGTAGAAATGGGACAACATATCCATGGATTTCATCATGGGGATTCCATGCAGAGGGAAGGTCCATGATGCCTTTTGGGTGATAGTAGACTGATTCATGAAGTATGAGCACTTCATTATGTTTCGGGAGATGTGATCGGCAGATATTTTGGGGTAGTTATACGTACAAGACATTTCCCACCTTCACTAGGTACCCCTGATGATTTCCTTTAATCAGGACATGCGGTTTCTGTAAAGATTATAGAGAGGCATGTAGGAGGATTTCAAGACCCAGCTGCAGATGAGTACAACATTTCACCCCCTGAACATTGGGCAGACCAATAGTACTATCACAGTGTTATAGGATATGTTGAGATCATGTGTGATGGTTTTCTTCCAAAGTTGGTAAGATCACCTACCCTTGGTGGAGTTCGAGTACAACAATAGCTACCTCTCCTCCATCATCATGGAACCTTTTTAGGCCTTGTATGGGAGAACATACATGTCACCCTTGTGAGGGATAGATATTGGATAGTACTCTATTATGGTCCTAGAGTTGGGGCAGGTTACTATGGAGAAAGTACATGTCATTTGAGAATGGGTGAAGATGGATTATAGTAGAAAGAATCCATATATAGATCTCTATTGTAAGTGCTTCGAGTTTGAGAAATGAAACCACATATTATTGAGGGCATCCCCATGTCATGGAATGAAAAGTTTTTGTCAGGGTGGCATGTTATCCCCAAGGTTCATCGGGTAGTTTGAGATCATGTTTAGGGTTAGTGCAGTTTCCAACCACCTCACCTTACCCCCACCGATGGAGTGAAAACATGGCATTTTTCATGTGTCATTGATGAAGAGATATGTGCATTCCCCTACACACATCATTTGACTTGGGAGAGATAGACATCCAAGCAAGAGTCACATTTGTATAGAACCTGGTGGAGATTAAGGAATGATAGGAGAAGACCTTGTAAGGACAATACATCCCTTTTTTATGTGATTTGGTAGTATCAAAATGTGCAGAAGAGTACTTAGGAGTGGGAGAGCCAGATGCAGCCTCAGTATCCCATTTTTTTCATAGTTCTTTTTTTGATTAGGAAAATATGGAATGAAAAAATGATTTAGAGACTTGGTTTCTTCCTGGTAATAATTTCAAATATTTCTTAATATATTTCCCAATCCATGCATTGAGATGATGTGAAATTCTAAGGCTCGGTGTGCCCAGAATTAATTTCATAAAATTATTAAACATATTTAATATTTTGAGTTGGCGGTTAATTAATAAAACAAGAAAAAAACTTAAACTGCTGATCAGATCAGAAATCTATGACATTGGTTGGGTCCAGAACATGTTTGTTTCTCTAGTTAACATAAAATATGTGTCTGTGCATGGCGTTTAGACCCCTCACTCATTGGTGTGAATTTACTTAATTAAAAAAATAATTATTTTACTTAACTAAATGTTTAATTAATTAAGTGATAATCATTGAATATATCACAGTAGAGATTTTCTAGGGTTTTCATGACCCTGAGTCATCCAAATATATATCCATTCTTCTCCTCCTCTTTGATGAAAAGAGACCAAATGAAGAACCTCAGTTTCAAGGTGGATCGAAGAACAGCAAATGTAGCAGCACCTCCCGAACCCATTTTTGAGCAATTTCTTCACCAATGATCAATCAAAATAGATTTAAGGCTCATATTTTGTGTTTTTATACCTTTTATTATATGATTTTTCATATTGATATCCTTTTCATCAATATGTTCCCCTGGCACATGCCTGATTAAAAAATTTAATTTTGTTATTCAATTGGTCATCTAACCCTAGATTCCCATTCTTGATCATTTTCCAAGAAGGCCTAGAATAAAATGTGTAAACACTAGTTTATGGTGCTTTTCTTCCCCAATAATTTTATTTCCTCAATGTGGAACCCCATTGGATCCCAATTTGATATATTCCAAGCATTTGGAGGACAATTGGGTGCCCTAATTCACAAAAATTCAATGAAACATGGACATATTGTTAATCCAAGAATAGATCTAAAAAGATCATATGGCATAAATGACTGATCAAGCATTTATACATAATATCAATGAAGAAAAATGGTATGACGTGTTGAATAATGAATAAAAAACCCTCATTCATTCATGTGTATGATTTTCGGCAAATAACGTACTGAAAATAAGATTTTTGGCCAGATTCAAAATTTTTGGAAGAAACCACTGTAGGATCTGGAGAGGTTTGACCATATTTAGAGTACATAATAATATTCATAGAAATTTGAACCTGTTATAAAAATACCGAATACACACTATGTATAATTAATAACACACAACATGTAGCCTCCCTCAACAACGGCTCTTGGGTTTCAGTGAAAATAAGGATGGAACGACATGTACACCACTTAGAATGTAACGTACTACCCTCTTAAAGTAAAAATAAATATGATGGAAAAGATGGTCATGAACATTCCATGTCCTAACTACATAGGTCGACCACATGGACAGAATCCTTTGTGTACAAACACACTTTGTACTAGAGTACGTAGACATGGAGTTACAGTACGTATACATGACCTGTAGAAATGACCCTGGTCATAGATAGTTAGAACACAACATGTAGTACACTGAAATGGTGTTTTCTACTACATTATATGGGACCTAGGTGCTAGTTAGAGACATATACAACCATCATAGAAGGATTCCACTCTATGTGGTCCCCTTACACATTATGTTCCTCTTGATCTCTTATGAGAAAAAATTAGACCTAGGTATGTTCTTCGTTTGGACATGGATTTTGGCTCGTGAGATTCCTATATTGAGTGGTTTATATTTACTACATGAAGGATCCCTCAAAATAAGATTTCAAGATAAAACATTTATGTTCCAATTCAAAACAGACAGAGATGAAAGCCCATGATGGCATCGATTAGATGGCTTTTACAAGAGCAGTTCTAGGATGGCCCTCTAGTATGGCTGGGTAGTGTAGTCCCCAATGATTCCAAGATGATCCTATAGTAGGATTATATATTTAAATCCATGATGATTCCAATGAACCCTCTAATAGGGTTTAGGCAGTGGATTTATTCAACATTATAGGATGACCCTCCAGTTGGTCTGGGATTTGTAGTCCCAAATGAACTTCCTAGCATGACCTTCCATCTAGTAGGTGTATCAGCATCTACCAAAAACTCAACATGCATACCCACTAGTAGTGTCTGGGAAGTGGCATTCCCTGATAACTATCCTCAGTGGTACTCTCTAGAAATACTGGGTAGTGACATTCCTCAGTGACTACCAGAGACGGTCCTCCACTGTTCAGAAAAATGGTGAGGTGTGGATTGAATTCACCGAAGGACTCATTAGAAAGAGAGGGGCGTTCCCCACTGAGACATGCTCTTGTGATGTGACCTAAAACTATGCAGGCGAGTCAGTGCTGCCCAAAGAGGATAGTTCATATTTTGGTGATTTGATACCTTTTGACTTGTACCTCCTGGGTAGATGCATGAGATGTTGGGAATCACAAATGATTTTACCAGGGAACTGTTGGATACTCACTTTATTGGGATAAGAAATGAGATGGATATCCCCTTACCCACTCATTTGGGTTTCTTTTAATGAGTATATATGTATATCTGTCATGTTTCAGTACCCACTCCTTGGGTCTTAGTTACTCTCCTTCCTAGAGAGGTAAATATGCACGAGGTATACCAAGTGCTTTTCATTTCTAGATTCTCATGGTTGGATGAGTCTAATCTCCATCTCTAGGTATCCGAGACTCGATAATCAGTTTATAACCTCACCATTTCGTGCTCCTTGTGTTTGTATGAGTCTACATTCACTCCCTTATTAGGTTGAGTTTTACACTTTCCAATCCCTTTTCTATACCTTATTCCAACTACTTCTTTCCTTTTCTTTTTTAATCTTACTACTAACCCATAAACAATTTTGGGGTTTTCTATTGGGTATTTATATACTCACAACTTTATGGTATTTCCCAACATGTGTCATTTCTAATGCAGATGGTGGATAAGTCGATTGGGATCTCAGAGGAGCCTTGGGATATGGGCTGTGTGGACCACATACGATGGTCATAATTGGTATAAAAGAGTGGGGCTCTATTGTACATTACTCATTTTCAGTTTCCTTCTGGTTGGGATAGGTTTCTAGTTTTGGTTTTTTCCCTCTACTTTGTATTTGACACTATCATGCTCTTGTAATGTCTATTGGTTCTTGCATGTTCATTTTATTTTATATCAGTATATCCCTTCTTTCTACTTTTCCTCTTTACTTTTTCATTGAGTTGGATTTTTCTATGCGTATAATTTTTAGTCAAAGGTCTCCTCATGTTTAGTTGTTCCTTCAGCACTTGATGACACCCCAAGTCCTATAGAGGAGGGCTTCAGGTTGTTGTGGCTCAAGAATCATTTTGGGTTGGATCATTACACAAATAATCTCAGTATGCCGGTGTTGAGTTTTTTAGTAGTGGATTAGAATGATGACCCGTGGGACCTAGTTCATGCATCTACATGTCACAACGGTGGTGCAGTTGCGTTAGTAGTGGTTTAACAGTGACATAAAAAAGGATTAGGATTCATCATTAACAAGAAAAAACACTTTTATCATTCATTGGTGAAAAATTGATTTTTTTGGGAAAGATGATAAGTGAAGAATATAAAAAAACCACAATAAAGAGACCGTGTTGTGTAAATATATTTCCTTATATTTGAAAAATATTAAAAAATTAAAGTGGATGTGTAGAGAATAATATAATTTTGATAAAATAATATATTAACATAGGAAATTTGTAAAATAGAAAACCCATAAGGGGAAAACCATGAGACCTACTCCAGAAAGAATGGTCCAATAATAATCTAGATTATATTGGAGAGACTCCCAATGATGAGTGTTATTTCCAAAACAATGCTATAATAAAATAGTGGATCAATGGAATAAAATAGATAAGGTTTGAATGAATTTTGGAATGAAGAACACTCCCTAATAATGAAACACAAATAATTTTGACTATGAAGGGATGAAGTTCCCTATCTAAATAAATAGTGCAGAAGATAAACACAAATTTGGGATCAAACTACAACTCTAATGGAATCTAATCATACATATAGAATTTCACTTGTTGAAGATATGAAAAAAACTGAATATAATCATTACAACATTTCCGAAGAACGTTTCCCCACATCTGGGATGAAAATATAGTTGCAAAACCAAAAACCATAGGATCTCAAAAATATTATAACCCTCAGGAACGCACACACACACACACATAAAAACACACACAGATGCACATAAATATAATTTTTATATATATAATCACATTAGATCTCTACGTGAGGAGGACCCTGAGAACCTCCCCCTATGACTAAAATGAGGATTAATGACATCGCCCCAATCAGTTGGAAAGTCTCAAATTTACATATGGGAAAGATTTTGGTTAAAATTTCTAACACATTGTTAATAGTCCGTGTCTTCTAATGTTCCCACAATCTTGAATCATGGACATCACAAATCCAATGATACTGAAAATTGAAATGATTTGACTAGCCTTGAAAAGTGGGATTCTTTCCTAGACAAATTACACTCTGACAGTCACAAAATAAAGCATTCTTGAACTAATAAAAATTGTTCTCCTAACTAAATTATTTAATCTATAAAAATTATTTCCATGCCTCTGTAGCTACAATAAACTCAGAATTTTTGCAAGATAAAACAAACCCTATCTACAATATAGACTACCATGATACAACTCCCCTAACAAAAATGATCAAATACACTAAAGTAGACTTCCAAAAATCCATATTTCCTTCTATATTTGAATATATAAAGCCTCAAATCATAGGATCCCAATTTCAAAAATAGAATCTTAAATAACAATTATCACAATGGTAAAAATATGTATACTTCACAACCCTCCAATTATCTATACCTAGATTAGATAGAAAAATATTGATAATACTAAATGCATGTGAAATATAAGGTCTAGTAAATACCATCACGTACGTCAAACATCTAATAAAAGATAAAAAATGTATATGTTTCATCTCTTACTATCTCTTCCTTAGTAGAAAGAGACTGACTGGTTCTATGATTAAAATGTAATTCAAGAGATTTATTTACAAATTTCTCTCTTTCAATAAAAAATATTTGAAGAAACGTCACGATATATATTGTTGGAACCAGGTTCTTCAAAGCATGATTTGGTGTATGGTTTTTGTTTGTTTTCAATCCTCAGTGGATGTTCAGGGTGTGTACCAACAAAGCGATCATACCGTTCAAGCAGAAAACAGTAGTGAAGGTGGCTCTGTTTCCCAGTGTTTGCCAAATTTTTGGGCCTAAAAATCGGCCAATAAAGTAAAGTGTTTTTGGAAAAGGTACTTGCACGCCGTGCTCTTGGAGGATAAAATACTTGCGCGCCATATGTTTTTGAGGATCAGAACATCAAAATTTGGCTAAGGAAAGAAGGTCGCGCAAGTGTTGGTTGGATCGCGCAAGTGAGTTGCACGATAGAGTTTATTGAAGACAAGACTTGCGCGCCGTCGAGCGACTTGCGCGCCGCCGCGCAGGGGGTCCAGTTTTCCTACAAATACTGGACCACCCCTCCTCATTACGAACGAAGTTCAAGCCCGAGAGATTGTTCGAGCTCTCGTTGCGCAGGTGGTTGAGTCGCGCAGGTGGTTGTTTTGTCGCGCAAGTAGAGCTTGCACGCCGGTTTTTGGCTGTCCGCCCAAGGTGGTTTGGAAGAGAAAGGAAGTGGACCGCGGAAGTTTGTAGTTGGGGAAGGAAGAGACGCGCATGTGTGTTGATGACACTTGCGCGCCAGTTTGGACTTGCGCGCCGTAGTGGGACTTGCACGACTGTCTTGGAGAAGCGCGCCTGGTTTTGCTGAAGCCCACCGGCGTGTTTGGAGCTGCACGAAAGCCTAGAGACTACTCGGTACATTCGAGGAAAAGTGATATTCTTCATCTGGTGAGAATCGGACTTCAATAGAGCATCTACATACAACAAAGGATGCACTCTTATGCAAATGAAGAAGAGACCCTCATGTCTATAAACTGAGTGGGACTTCACCAACGGCAGTGGGCCAGGGGGAGTCAACGGGAGTGACCCGAGGGAAGTAGTGAGCTATCCCTGAATCTTTGTAAAGGCAGTGAGCCTGGGACAGAGCGACTGTACCCGAACTTTTGTAATATACAGTTAGTGAAGCATAGTGGATTTTGGTACGACCGACAACCTGTCGGCATATGCTCCTTGGACGTAGCCCTTAGTGGTGAACCAAGTAAAAATGGCTGTGTCTTCTCTGTGCTTGTAATTGTTTTCTTTCTGATCATAATCTTCATACAGGTTCAACAAGTTCCTACCAACGTGGGAACAAGATCCATCACATTAAAAGAAAAATTGGTCACTCTGATTCACCCCTCCCCTCTCAGGGTGTCACGGGGTCCTTCAAGTGGTATCAGAGCGTAAAGGTTGCTGGTGTTGAATCTGACCTTCTTCGTCATGGAAAACGCCGTCAATGTCAGGGGAGTCCCTCACTTCGATGGAAGCAATTTCCAGATCTGGAAGAACAGAATGAGATCTCATCTAAGATCTCTTGGAATGGAAGTTCTTTTTTCTACTGTGCAAGGAATACATGTCACTGATCCAACAGGTCTGGCTATGACTGAAACAGACAGGAAACTTCTTGATGCAGATGCTAAAGCACAGAATGCTCTCACTACATCCCTTTCTGATCAGATTTACCTGAAGGTGATGAATTGCACCTCAGCAAAATCTATGTGGGATAAACTTGAGAATATTTATGAAGGTGATAGCAAAGTGAAGGAGGCGAAACTACATGTGCTACACAATCGGTTTGATGATCTGAAGATGCATCCAGACGAGAATGCAGACTCTTTCTTCAATCGAATTACTGAAGTGGTTGGAGCAATTCGGGGTCTAGGCGAAGAAATCAAAGTCATTGATATTGTAAAGAAAATATTAAGAAGACTTCCACCTCTGTATAATGCGAAGGTGTCAGCTCTTGAGGAAAGAGATCTTTCCAAACTTTCTCTAGATGACTTACTGAGTAGTTTGGTATCATATGAAATGAGAGCCAAACCAGAAGATGCTACGACTCGGGTGAGCAAGGAAATGTCATTCAAGGCCATGGATAAATTGAAAATCTCAAAGGATAGTAGCGGTGATGATGACGAAGAGAAAGAAATTCTTTCTCTCATTGCAAAGAAGTTCCAGAAGGGGAAAGGGAAATTCAAAGGGAAGTTACCTCTCGCATGTTTCCGTTGGGGAAAAGTTGGGCATATTGCCTCTCAGTGCTTGAAGAATATCAATGATGATGACAGTGAAGATGAAAACTTCAAGAAGCCTCAAAGAAGGTTCTTCAAAAAGGGAGACTTCAAATCTGGTAAGAAAATGCAAAGGAAGAGTTTTGTCTCTGAAGAGGAAGAAGATGACAATGAATTCTGTGATGGAGAAGAACCAGAATTCAAAACTGGGAACCATGCTTCTATGATGGCCACTGTTGAAAAGTCAGAAGATACTGATGGTAAAAAACAACTGAGAACTTGTGTAGATCCTGAGGTGCAACTTAAGGATGCAGTTAGTAAGCTTAAGATTAAATGTAAGAGCTTCAATAAGTGGAAATCAATTGTAGAAGAATCAACTGAATATGTTGATCAACTTGAAGCTGAAATTGAACGACTGGAAGAATTTGTGAAGGTACAGTCTAAAATAATTGAAAGCAATGATGATGCTGTTGATCTGAAGCTGAGAATTGAAGAGCAGGCAAAGGTCATCAATGACCTCACATCTAGACTGGATGAAAAATCCAAGACTGTTGAGGGTCTTGAGGAGGAAGTAGTTACTCTAAGGAGTAAAATGGAGACAGAATCAGTTCCAAAAGAATCGAGGAAGAAAATACAGTTTGGAAGATTCTCAGATGCAGAATTACTTGCAAGAGCCAAGTGTGGTTCAGATGGGGTTGGAAAAGTCTTGAGTGATCAAAGACCTGCTTGCATGGGAAAGAGTGGAATTGGCTGTGAGGTTGAGTCATCAACTGCTGGAAGTGAAAAGATCCAAAAGAAAGACAAGATGAAAGTTGAACATGATGAAATGTTACCTAGAGTGCTGAAAAAGGAACCCTCAATCCAAACTAAAAGGAGACCTGAAAATTATCCTCAAACATTCAAAAATGAGAGACAGTCTTATTATTCTCCCAAGGAAGAAGGTATAAGGAGAAATTCAAGTGAGAAGACATTTCCTCTCATAAAGTGTCAGTTCTGTGGCTATCTGGGCCATACCATGTCTTATTGTGAAGAGGCAAGAAGCTATCTGAATGGAGAAGATATAGATGCTCAACAAAGGAGAACAATCTCATATCCTAATTCTCATAGAAGAAATAATTTCTATGGATATTGTTTTTTTTGTTCTAACTTTGGTCATAATGCCGTTAATTGCAGGCAGAGAAGAGACATAGACACCTCATACCGAAGTTCAAGACAAGTCAAGTCTCGTCCGCAAGACAATGTTGCTCTTTTAAATAGGTTCTCACCTCTCACAGAAGACTTTGACTATGAAGAACTTGGGTATGCAGAAGAGATAGTTGAAAGGCCATCAGTCCTATATACTCAATCTAATGTCTCATGGAAGGAAAGGAAGAAGATTGAGAAATCGAACCTTGCAGAGGTAGCCCTCAAAGCTACAAAGAACAACAGTACCTGGATTCTGGATAGCGGTTGTTCATCTCATATGATGGGTAATGCCGGCCTACTAACGAATATCATAAAGAATGTTGATGGTACAGTAAGATTTGGTAATGATGGGGCTCTGAAAATCAAAGGGAGTGGAAGTACCCAATTAGCTAATGGAGAACTAAAGAAGACTGAAGTCCTTTACGTAGATGGCCTACGCCACAATCTCCTTAGCGTGAGTCAACTCTGTGACTCAGGACTTATAGTTACTTTTAATCAGAAAGGCTGCACCATCAAGGGAAAAACCGGCAATTCACTTATGAAAGGATGCAGAACAGAAGGCAACTTGTATCAGGTTGATAGTGAAGAAAATGTATGTTACATGACTGTTGAAGAATAAAACAATCTGTGGCATCGGAGATTGGGACACATCAATCAACAAGACTTGGAGAAAATATCAAAATTGAGAATTGTCATGGACATCCTCAACCTGAAGCGTGAGCGTGAAAAATCCTGTGATGCTTGTATTCGTGGGAAGCTGGTCTGCAGTTCATATCGGCCAAAGAAGAAAAAGGCATCTCACCTTCTTGATCTGATTCATACAGATGTTTGTGGTCCAATAAATGTTGCCGGAACTCATGGAGAAAGGTACTTTGTCCTTTTCATAGATGATTACAGTCGAATGGCATGTGTGATGGTCATTCAACGGAAACGACAGGTCCTTGACTGCATGAAAACATATCGGCGAATCGCCGAGAATGATACTGGACGAAAAATCAAAGTGTTGCGATCTGACAATAGAGGAGAATACACGTCCATTGAATTTGAAAATTATCTGGAGAAGCATGGGATACAACATGAGGTAGCTGCTGTGAGAACTCCACAACAAAATGGAGTTGTTGAACGAAGGAATCGACAGGTGAACAACATGGCACAAACTATGCTGATTGAGAGTCGTATTCCATGACATTACTGGAAAGAGGCTGTTCAAGCTGCAGTGTACATTCAGAATCGAACAGGACTTTATATGGGTGAGACGAAGACACCATATGAATTGTGGCATGGACGGAAGCCTTCTCTAAAATACTTTTGTGTCTTTGGAAGTAAGTGCTTCATCAGGAACAAAGAAGGAAATCAGGGGAAATATGGTGACAACGCAGATGAAGGAATCTTCCTCGGTTACTCAATGAACAGAAAAGCCTACAAATGTTTCAACAATCGTTTGGGAAGGATTGTGGAAAGAAATGATGTAAAGATAATTGAAGAGAAAACCACAAATTCTTCAGGGACGTCATATGCTGATGTGATAGAAAGTCATGAAGAATGTGGACATGAAGAAACTACAAATGCAGAAATAGAGGAAGCTGTTCAAAACACTCATCAATCACATAATGATGTTGACTCAGAAGAAGAATCTGAAGAAGAAACTATGGCTGAAGAGAATACTACTGAACCTCTCAGGAGAAATCGAAGAGCTGAGATTGATCCATCCAACATAATTGGGGATAGGAGTGCACCCACTCAAACCAGAAGGATGAGGAATACCACGCAATCTGCATTTCTATAAGTTGTAGAGCCATCCTCATTCGAATAAGCTGCAAAAGATGAATCTTGGGTGAAATCCATGAATGATGAATTAGATCAGATTGATAAGAATCAGACATGGGATCTTGTCCAGAGACCCGAAGGTCACAATGTGATTGGTACAAAATGGATCTTCAAAAATAAGTTTGATGAGCATGGAAGTGTCATCAGAAACAAGGCACGACTGGTATGTAAAGGATACTCTCAGATTGAAGGCATTGATGTTGAAGAAACCTTTGCTCCAGTGGCTAGACTGGAGTCAATCAGGATTTTCCTTGCCATGGCACTCCAAAGAGGATATAAAGTATATCAAATGGATGTCAAGACAGCATTCTTGAATGGTGTACTCGAAGAAGAAGTCTACATTGAACAACCAGTGGGCTTTGTCTTGGGTACCGATGAAACAAAGGTCTGCAAACTAAAGAAAGCTCTATATGGTTTGAAGCAGGCACCACGGGCGTGGTACTCACGGCTAGATTCATATCTCAAGAAGTTGGAATTCAAAAGAGGAGGAGTTGATCACAATCTCTATGTGAATAATTCTCCAAAAGATCAATTCATGGTTCTTGTCTACGTTGATGATATCATATTTGGTGGCAGTAGGAAGAAATCAGTGGATGAATTTGCCAACCACATGAAATCAGAATTTGAAATGTCTATGATTGGGGAGCTCACATATTTCTTGGAGCTGCAAGTGATTCAAAATAAGGAATACACATTCATTTCTCAGGAAAAATATGCAAGAGAGCTGCTGAAGAAGTTCAATATGCAAGACTCCAAACCAATGTCAACTCCGATTGCAGTTGGAACTAAACTTGGAAAGCATGAGGATGGGAACTCTGTTGATCCCACCATGTACAGGAGGATCATTGGAAGCCTACTGTACCTGACAGCGACAAGGCCAGATATTGTCTTTGCAACATGCCTTGCGGCCCGCTTTCAGAGTAATCCAAAGGAGGAACATATGGCAGCAGTGAAAAGAATCATGATGTACATTCAAGGTACACATAACTTCGGGTTATTTTTTGCTGCAGACAGGGATAGTGAATTATCAGCATTTTCTGATGCTGACTGGGCTGGTGATGTCGTAGATAGAAAGTCCACTAGTGGTGGATCTTTCTATATTGGGCAGAAATGTGTTGGCTGGTTGAGCAAGAAACAAGAAAGTACTTCTCTTAGTACTGCTGAAGCTGAATATATCTCTGCCACAAAAGCATGCACTCAACTTCTTTGGATGAAGAAGCAGCTAACAGATATTGGTGATAAGGTGCAGCAACCAATGGTGATTTATTGTGATAAAAAAAGTGCAATTGATTTTACGAAGAATCCGGTTCAGCATTCTCGTACAAAACATATTGAAATACGGTATCATTTTATCAAAGAAAAGGTTGAACAAGGCGTGATTAAAATGGATCATGTTGGAACTAATGAGCAAGTGGCTGATATCCTAACCAAGCCATTGTCCGCGGCTGTGTTCGAGAAGCATCGGTTGAACCTCGGTGTTCGACCACCTCCTACTGCATAAGGAGGCTCCGGAAGTCCCCTCTCCCTGTTTGTTTTAACTGTTTTTATCTGCTTATGGCTATGATGCAGGTTTATGGGGGAGATACTTTCCAGGGGGAATATGGCTTGATCTGAACGTTGAACAAACTTTTCGGTCTTTGGTTTTATTGTCAATGGGGGAGAAAGGAATAAATTCAAGGCAAGAAATTCTTCTGTGATGAGAAGTGTAAGATTGTGATGAGAAGTTTAATAAGGATAACATCGGGCGTCATGGAGAATTTCAAAACACTAAGACCCAATTCAAGCTTTCTCTCTTGTTTTCTACACCGAGCATTGCTCACGTAGACTTAGAGTGTTGGCTGAGTTGATTCTTGCGTTTTGGATTTGCTCATGGTTGGAGATCTATTGAATTTATTCTGATTGCCAACAAACCCAAAGGGGGAGATTGTTGGAACCAGGTTCTTCAAAGCATGATTTGGTGTATGGTTTGTGTTTGTTGTCAATCCTCAGTGGAAGTTCAGGGTGTGTACCAACAAAGCGATCATACCGTTCAAGCAGAAAACAGTAGTGAAGGTGGCGCTGTTTCCCAGTGTTTGCCAAATTTTTGGGCCTAAAAATCGGCCAATAAAGTAAAGTGTTTTTGGCAAAGGTACTTGCGCGTCGTGATCTTGGAGGATAAAAGAATTGCGCGCCATATGTTTTTGAGGATCAGAACATCAAAATTTGTCTATGGAAAGAAGGTCGCGCAAGTGTTGGTTGGGTCGCGCAAGTGAGTTGCGCGACAGAGTTTATTGAAGACAAGACTTGCGCGCCGTCGAGGGACTTGCGCGCCGCCGCGCAGGGGGTCCAGTTTGCCTATAAATACTGGACCACCCCTCCTAATTACGAACGAAGTTCAAGCCCGAGAGATTGTTCGAGCTCTCGTCGCGCAGGTGGTTGAGTCGCGCAGGTGGTTGTTTTGTCGCGCAAGTAGAGCTTGCGCGCCGGTTTTTGGCTGTGCGCCCAAGGTGGTTTGGAAGAGAAAGGAAGTGGACCGTGCAAGTTTGTAGTTGGGGAAGGAAGAGACGTGCATGTGTGATGATGACACTTGCGCGCCAGTTTGGACTTGCGCGCCGTAGTGGGACTTGCGCGACTGTCTTGGAGAAGCGCGCCTGGTTTTGCTGAAGCCCACCGGCGTGTTTGGAGCTGCACGAAAGCCGAGAGACTACTCGGTACATTCGAGGAAAAGTGATATTCTTCTTCTGGTGAGAATCGGACTTCAATAGAGCATCTACATACAACAAAGGATGCACTCTTATGCAAATGAAGAAGAGACCCTCACGTCTATAAACTGAGTGGGACTTCACCAACGGCAGTGAGCCAGGGGGAGTCAACGGGAGTGACCCGAGGGAAGTAGTGAGCTATCTCGGAATCTTTGTAAAGGCAGTGAGCCTGGGACAGAGCGACTGTACCCGAAATTTTGTAATCTACAGCTAGTGAATCATAGTGGATTTTGGTACGACCGACAACCTGTCGGCGTATGCTCCATGGACGTAGCCCTTAGTGGTGAACCAAGTAAAAATGGCTGTGTCTTCTCTGTGCTTGTGAATGTTTTCTTTCTGATCATAATCTTCATACAGGTTCAAAAAGTTCCTACCAACGTGGGAACAAGATCCATCACATTAAAAGAAAAAGTGGTCACCCTGATTCACCCCTCCCCTCTCAGGGTGTCTAGGGGTCCTTCATATCTCTCATGTGATAAAATTAATTTTACGACCTTTTTTCTTAAGAAATTGACATCATAATAATCTTTTTTGATGTCCCCAAGTCACTCATAAAAAAATGTAAATAGATTATTCTCCAATTAATCAATTATAAAAGCATCATTGCTTAAAATTATCATATAATCAATATTATGAAATTTCATAATAAAATCATCATTAGTAAATATCTGGAAAGAAAGAAATAATCATAAGATGTCCTCATGAAACACTACTAAAAATGGAATATTCAAACATAGTATACCAATACCTTGGAGCATGATTCAAACCACACAAACACTTCTTTAACCTGGCAACTTGATTCACAATTCCCAATTCAAAAACCCTCTGAGTGCTCTATATAAATCTCTTACTCTAAATATTCATGGAAGAATGTTGTATTCATGTCTATCTTCTCAATATATAGAACCATATAGGAAATATAACTGATAACAACCTAAATAGAATTCATTTTCACTATAGGTGAGAAAATTTCATCAAAATAAATACATTTCTTCTGACTTAATACTTTATCAACTAACCATGCCTTGTATCATAAAAAAGAATTGGATTCTTCATTTTTAATCTGATTAATCTATAAATTTTTCAAATCCCTCTTACATGTAGGTAATATTACCAACACCAAATTGTGGTTTTTATGCAATTCTCTAATCTCACCATCCCTTTCCAAAACCCATCGGTCCTTTTTTCACATTCAATTTCTCTTTCCAAAGATTCTGGTTCTCACCCTTCAGTGATGAACACATACTCATTATGTGAATAATGATTAAAAATATTATGATGTTATGATGACCTATGGAGTGGAACAATGGGTTCATTAATAACCCAAATAAACAAATCATCAGAAAGAAGGTGTATCTGAAATTTCAACTCTAACCTATTCACCATGAATATCATTATTCACATCAACATGATTATCAGAATCAATAACATGTGGTAACTGTGAATCAAAAACTGGAATTATACTGAGAATCCATCAAAAGTTGGAGAAGTATATTTTTCTATCGTGTCAATATATGCAATCATCTTATCCTTCAAAAAAATACATCATGGATTCTAATAATTTTCCTCAATGTAATATCATAAAACATTTACTCAAAATCATCATTTTCGTAGATAATAAAAATACACTATCATGACTTACCATCCAGTATAGACTGCATATCTCTAAGAACATGAACAAAATCCTTGCAACAAAAAACACAAAAATGATTATACTTGATCACTTTTCCATACAAAAAAATTATTGGAGTTTCTGTCCTCGAAATAACCATAGGTGATAAATTGATAATATAAGAAGCTATAAATCAATGTGCACCCCAAAAATTCATAAGAATGTTTTCTTCTAAAAGAAAAAAACGATCACCTTCCAAAAAAGTCATGTCAATCGATAAAACTATACTATTTGGATGAGGTGTATTAGGAGGTGTCTTATGATTTTTAATACCATCCTACCTACAATAATGATAAAATAGACTAAAATAGTAACCCCAATTGTCAGTGAAAATAAATTTCATCTTCTTGAAAGATTCCCTCTCAAATGAGTCCTAAAATTGCTTAAAATCACTACGAACCTGACTTTTGGAATTCAAAAAATAAACTAATATCATACATGAGTAGATTCAATAAATGTCAAAAAATAAATACGTCCAACATATGACTTAGATTTGAAAGGATCATAAATTTAAAAATGTACTACTTCAACTAATTATGACTTCCTATGAAAAATATGACTAATGAAACTCATTCTAATATTTTTCTACCCATATAGTTATTTAATGTGTCCAATTTGACACAATTCAAATATGGAATAATGTGTTTTTTTCACTAAAAAACCAACCCCATTCTCACTAAGGTGTTTTTTCCTCCTACTCCATTGCCTGGATGGAACACTGCACTCAACAACTCAAGCATTATCACAAGATATATAAGCTCTATTCTAGTAGAAACCTAAATAATTCCTCCCTTGAGACAAAATCAAGGATCCCTTGGAAATATACCATTATATGTCACCAAAAGTACTAATAAACCCTTCATCGTTAAGAATACTTATAGAAATATGGTTTAGACGAACCACAAGTACATGTAAAATATTCTTAAAAATAATCTTACTTCCTATGATGGACTCCATAAAACATTCCTAATACCTATACCATTAGCAAGAGAATATTTAAAAATCTACAAAATCCCAAAAATACTTTGGCAATAAGAGTTAAAGAACTCCTTCCTTTGTGGCCTGTGAAAACAAGAATCATTGTCAACAACCTATAAAGAATCCTCAGAATAAATATTAATATATCCAAAAAAATGATAATATAATCCCTTATAGAGGTAATGAAATTATTATCTCCATAAAAATTATTATTCTATAGAATTTCCACCATTCAATTTTCACTATTCAACCGATAGAAAAACTTCTTAACATGTCATTTCCTACAAAAATGATTGCATTTATACACCCTCTTCTTTGACCTAGATTTTATTCTACCAATTCTATTACCTCGATTGTTCTTTCTCTACTTCTTTTCTAGACTACTCCCCCAATTGTTTTTGAATAAAGGTTATAATGAATATTTCTCCCGATTACATCTCTTTACCACTTCATAAAAAATAGAAGGCTCAACAAAACTAAATTTCATAACACAGTTTGGAGAATTGGTTAGAGTAGCAGGAAATTTCACCCAATAATTATGTAAATTATTATGCAATAAAAGATTTAAAATCTCTTATTCATACGTAATACCCTTAAAATAAAATTTATTAAAACACCACTAATATTCCCAAAAATTTTAATTAAAATATTAACTTATATATAACTCAAATTCATCACTGTTTTTAGGATAAATAATTTATCATTTTCTATTTTGGAAGCCTAATTTTCTCAATATTCTCCCAAAATGATTTTTTATAAGATATGTTGACTGTATAATTCATCATGTTTTCCTCGACCCGCTGATGAATGATACAACAAACCATCTCATTATCAACTCTCTTTCATCATCGGAAATTATTTATGGATTCTGAGTACTAAATGTTAGAAGATTAATTCACTTGACAAAAAGAAGATAATTTATATTTAATCTCCATATATGGAAGTTTCTCCCACCCAAAAAAATCATCTAACAGTAATTAGAATACATAATTTATGTCCAAAAATATCAAACCCTTTGATACTAGATATTGGTAAGGATGAAAAGTTATGAATGCACAAATAAACAGCAAAGATAAATCAAATAGGAAATATATTTCATTCCCTTCAAACAATATTGAACAATTAAAGTGGATGTGAAGAGAACAATTAAATGTGTATAGAAAATAAATTTTGACAAAACAAATTTTTCTTGTGGATACCACAAAATGGAAAAACCATGGTACCTAGTCCAGAAATCAGGATCCAGTAATAATCAAAAGTATAAGGAAGAGATTCCCAAAGATGCGGGGATCTCAAAAATTATACAAAAATAAAATATTGCATTAATGGAAGAAATAATATATAGTCTGAAAGCAACATGAAACAAATATTTCAAACTTCTAAAGATACCTAGATAGATCAAACTATGAAATGATGATGGTCACTATCCAAATAAAAGGTAATGAAAAATAAAACCAGGTTTAGAAAAAAAGACCACTAAGAAATAAATTTGATTATAGCGGGAGAATTCATCCACTTTCATATTTAAAAACGACTGAATATAACCACAATTTCACTGCCCAATAAAGTTGCACCATTCCTGGGATAATAATAGAGTTGGGGTGCACAAAACTATAGTGTATGAAAACTATAGTAAGAATAAATCACACACTAACACACACACACACACACATATATATATATATTAAAATGATCATGTTATGTCCCTATGTGAGGAGGAACCCAACAAAAAATATGATCAATGGCATTTAATACATGATGGTATGGTGCACGGGCTTGTTCTTCTACTTCAGTTGATATCTGTTGTGTTAGTAATATAATCTCTATTCATTGGTAGAGAGAGATTAGTAATTAAAAATTCCTTATTCGGTAGTATGGATTGGTACAAGATCTTAAATGAATTGGGTGTAGGATAAATCCTCAGTCACTACACAAAATGATGTATATGATTTTGATATGCTTTAAAAATAGTCTTATAGTTAAAGTAGAATTTGAGTGGAATGGTAGGTTCAACTGCACTTATGTAAAGTTGGACATTATATCTTATTTTCAACAGAAATGAGTAGTCATGATAGGAATATGATAGGATTCATAGTTAGTATGGAAACATAATATGAAGCCATTATATTGATCGTGTCATTTGAGCCCATGATGACATTCTTGACCACACCTCATCTTCATCTAGAAAAAAAAATAAAATTAATTACATAAAATTAATCTAAATAAAAACACCTTTTGTTTCAATTAATTCTGAAACCATAAATTAAATATATAAAATTAAAATAAAGATAAATTAATTAATTACATAAAAGGGATAAATAATTAATTAAATGACTACAAAAAATTAAAATTTGGAATATAAAAATATAAAAATAATAAATTACATAAAAAAATTATTGAAAAAATTAATTTTTTTAAAAAAATAGAATAAATTAATAGGAAAAGAATTATTAATTTAAAAGACACTTGAATAAAGAATTAATAAAATCAAAGAATGATAATAAATATTAACACTATTAGATATGATGTCATTAAATGAAATTACTCATTATTAAAATAACATAAATAATCAAATAAACAAATACATTAATAAAATAAATTCTCTCTTTTAATTATTCATCAATAATTATAAACTAAATTAAATAATAAATAAATAATATTATTTTTAAAATTAAAATATTATTAATTACTTAAAATAATTGATTTATAGTCTGGACATAACCATATGCATGTGAGGGATGAGTATGTTTAAAAGTCTTTATTTTATCACATTATGGGTATTAAAATTTCACGGTGATGTAGTTGGTAGTTACAAATACAACATCGATGTTCGTGGGAATCATAAATATATTTTCCCCTTAGTATCAAGACTATTATCAATGGAATTTCTAGAGAATATCCATGTTTTTTGGAGAATATATTGAATCAATATGTTCTGTTTTTTGTTAATTGGTTTCATTTGATGTTTTTATGATGTCGATGTTTGATTTCATGGATCATATTTAGTTTAATGGGACATATAGTCTCTTAACATGGAGTATCCATGTATCTTTAATGACTGAGAAGATTCATTCTTGAGCGTCCCTGATTAATTTTGTAGAGGTACAAATTTTTCTTAGTCTTAAAAACTACTAATGGATGTTCATACCTGATATATCCAAGATTGTGACTCATATGACATCATTAACTAGGAAGTATATGTTTTACATATTGTTATACTACTACTAGGAATCATTTTATTCATTGAGAGAGAATTTCATCAATACTTTTATTAGTTTTTTACTATAAGAGGGAACTATGTTTAATTTTTATTGTGACATTTAGAGCCTTGTCTTCATAACTATATTAATGAAAAATATTATGACTATATATTACGGGTCTCAAAAGATTTGGGATCATGAATATAACTATGAAAACTATAAAAATGAGCTTGTTGTAGTGGTTTTTTGTCTGATGTTGTAGAAGCACTACCTTTTTTGAGAGACGTTTTTGTCTTCCAAGATCATAAAAGTTTGAATCACGTATTCTTCAATTGTGATAATAATTTGATTCTAATATAGTTGATTAAGTCCCATAAAGATTGTATATTTTATATTTTCTTAATAATTTGTAAAAGGAATGTTGTGGAATATTCCATGATAATGAAGTCACATCTCGGTGTGGAAAACGACTTTATAGACTCTTTGAGTGTTATGGAAGAGCTGGGATTGATACACATTTATATGGGAGTAGTTAATGATTGGGGAAGTCATAATTAGATGAAAGTGAAATAATATTTCCTATAGATGGCATAGGATTCCCAACAAGGGTATTATGAGGTAGGGATTTCACATGATCAATTTCATTATGGATATCCCCCTAAGGTATGGTCAAAGGATGATCAGTATCAGGTGTTATTTTAGGGGATTATTTACATTCCTTTAGTGATGTGGGATTTTTTATTCTATGATATTTATAGTTCTAACTTAGTTTTATATCCTGGTTTGGAAAATATGTATCATTCTATAAGAGGCTATTTTTTATATATATTATAATGTTCTCAGTTGTATTTTTTGTCTCTCATTTTATTTTTTTTATGGGTGAAGGCATATCACCATGTTCTTATTGGTTTAAATTAGCCTATAGTGGTCTTCCATTGGAAGTGGGAGGACATATCAATGGATATGTTCACTATTTTACACAGAGAATACGGTGGTAATGATTCTATATGGGTGATAGTAGTCAACTTGGATCAACTCATAATTATTAAGGAGTCGATCTTAGTGGTTTTAATATCTGGGATGTATCCATAGAAGGTATTGAGGATTCATGGGATTCAAAATATGGTCATCTCATATCATTTCAAACATCCTCAGTCATACACTTCCATATTCAATGTTTAAAAAATAAACATTATATTGATAGCCAAAAAACAATAAACAAGACCAAATTTCAACCAATGGAAATATGAAACATCAAAAGGAATAATGGTATCACTTACATACCCAGGGACCTTTTAATATTGAAATTTTATAGAATTAGGAAAACCCCTTTCAATGTACAAATTTCCCTATAATAACATTTTTTCCACAAAACGTTTTCATTATAATGACATGATTTATTTGGTAAAGGTAACAATAATATTTGATATTATAACATTATTAACATTCTTACTCATCCTTAATCCATTTAAAGAAATGATTACTATAAATTTTTACCCATTATCATTGTATTAATTGATATTATCAAATAAATCATATCAAACTGAAAGGAAAATTGATTTTTTGTAACACCCCAATATTTCATAGTGCGTTATTTCTTCAAAATAATTCAATAACATGCACTACACGCAATACCGAGTTCAAGCGCACCATGACATACCAAACTAGCCGTTCAAAAGAGGTTATGAATAGTATTAACTGAATTTTAAACTTTATATAATCCTTATAATTTTAGAATACATATTATGAGTTTCTTAGACATTATGTAAGAACAAATTTATTTTTTTCAGATAAAATAAGTTTTTTTTCAAAAATACACTTTTACCGACTTTTAATGGTGAACCCTTTTTAAATCCAATATTTTAAAACTTTTATATATTCAATTTGACTAAATAAATTTATTATTTATAATAGGTACATAAATAATTTACAATGTAACAACCCAGGCTTCCTTGGTATGCTTCTCTTGGAATAATACAGTAGCATGTGTTCTACGCAACTTCGAGTTCTAACACACACCACAACAAATCAAACTGGCCCTTAAGAATAGTAATACCTAATCTTTGAAATTTTATACATTTTATCTTTAAAAATGGACTACATTATTGGATTAGGAATATCTAAATTATCCTAGGATGAAATTTTGGTAATTTTCGGATAACTTTTATAATTTGTTGAATAGTGAAAATTACTAAATTTTTATTAAACAAATGTTATTAATCAAAATAATTAATAGAGATAAATTATGAATTTGAGTGCTTTCAAAGTATATTTAGAATATATTTTTACCATTTAATACAATTCTGGTCATTGTACATAATTTCACATTTAAACTGGACATAATCAGGTGTCAATCTTTTGATATTTATTATTTCTTAAAAACACGCTTTATTTTGACAGTGGGAATTAATTTTAAATTAATTTATGAAAATTCTGTGTTTTTAATTTGAAAAAATGGAATCCATATTTAGAATCATTATCTACAAATTGTATAAATTGGTAACTTTTATTTTTAGACATTTGGAATAATTATTTCTGTAAATATTTTATTTACCATGGTTAAAGGGTAAATCCCGTAAATAAGGGTAAACAAATAATATTATAATAATAATAAATTACTCTAGAACATGTCGTAACCCTATTTTTTGATAAATGTCTGTCCATGGGCATCTTGGGTTGATTTTGGGACTCAATGGATCCACTTGTAAGTGATAATGACACTTAATATTAATTAAGTTAAAGGCAATACAAAAATTACATTAGCCTATATCTTTTAGAAAAAATATTTTTACATAGGGTTCTATGTGTTATATTTTAGACTATAAATATTAATTAGAAATTTAAAAGGTTTTTATAAATAATTGTATTTTATTTATAATTTTTAGACATTAAATAATTTAATTTATTTATTACACAATGATGATGCATTAACTACCTTATTAGTGAAATATTAAAATAATTGATATTATAAATACCCAAATAAATATAATTTTTGACTTTTAATAAATTTTACGAAATTTAGTGGTTAAATAGGACATGTTAGGATTGATATAATTAACTTTTTTTGAAGTAATCATGTTGTTATAATTTTCACAATAATCAAATACCAAATAGTGTCAAATTTGACATAAAAGATTTTTTAAAATAAATATTATATTATTAATTGATATTAAATTCCTAAAAATATATGGTTCCGCCAAAGGACTTGTATCATGATAGTAGTATCATTAATGGACCACTTGGTGGGTCTCTTGGAGGTATATAGTAAGTTTATTAACTATATAATATAAAAATAAAAAGTGACATAGTAAGTGTCAAACTAATTAACCAAGAGTTAAAACTAGAAGATAAGGTGAATATAATGAACCAAAAATTTCTAAAATCTATTGGTTTAAATGTTTTAGACCCATACCCTCCTTAGTTTTTCAATAATTTACTTTTGAGCCATTATAAATCGAATATGAATTTATTATAAAATAATACTTTATGTTTTTTTCTAAAGAGCCCCCCCCTATAAAACTACAACACTTCTAACCAATTTCTCGCACCACTCAAGCCTTTTGGCTCTTCCAAATGCTTCCCAATTAAGCTCACTACATCCCTATCCTCCTTTTAGAAGCCTTACCATAGGCATAAGGCACTTCAATGAGTCCTTTTTGGTTCAAACCAAAGAGAGTTACCCAAATTAAAGGTAACGATTTCTCTTAGCTTCTTTTGTTTTATTTTACTTCTCCAACCCCTAAACTCTTCTTATTGTTTTGTTTTGTAACAAAACATGTATCATAAATATACATGGATATTTTTATTAGGTGTATTAGAACTACACTTACACACACCTCCATCTAATGGGTGATGAAAATAATGTTTCTGGGATGACAACCAAACGCCTCACGAAGCGATGATTGTTCAATTATCTCCTATCACCTCTCATGGTTGCCATTATGATGGAACTATAATTAAATATGATATTTGTGAAATTTATTTAATATATAAGCTTATGTAATTACATTTTATATTAAACCATTATTCGTTTCATGTGGTATATATATACGATAATATCATTTGAGGAAGTGTAGACTACCGCCCCCTCAATGTGATATGACTCGTTCATACCATACATGGAATGTATAATGGATGGTTTTAATGAACTCAAGTAACAAAAATAAGATATTATATTATAATGTAATAATAATATACCTATGTATCATTTGGTTTTTATTTCTTTTAAAATGAAAAATGAAATGGAAGTAGCGTTCGTGCGTACGCACGGATTACTATCTCCACGAATGCGATGAGATTCATTTCCCCATCATATACATTAAAGAATAATTATAGTTTTATTATTAAGAGTAATGTTTAAGTACTTGATATCATTCTGTATATGAATAAGATACAACCTATCCATAACAAACCCAGCTTTCATAATGAAGCATATAAAGGAAAACGAATCAATTAACACCCGAAACGATGACAATACTAAAATATTATTAACAAAGAAATATTAAAAGATCATATATGATATCATATTTATGAATATTATTCTTGTATAATTTAATAAAAATGATTTAACTATTATAAAGGAGGTTAACATACACACTATCAGGGAAAAGTACAAGGTAAGGGGTTTTCATCTCACTCCTTATTCTCATGAGATTCATGCCATATTGACACTATTACCTTTTGTGTGGTGCATGTACTGACCATAATTGTATTCTTTATGTAATAAACTTTAATTTATGTTTATTTACATATTCATTGTATGATACCTCTTTCATGGGGTGTATGTTTCGTAAGTTACCAAATTGGTCAGGGTAAATTTCACAATCACTTTATTATCTGAGGTTGATTTTACGTAAGTATCTACTGGGACATATTTATTATCCATGTCCATGTTTAATTAAAGGGTTTTCAAAGGTATTATTTTAAGGGAATTTTCACAAAAACATCATTTAAAAAGTTTTAAATATGTATTCTTCTAAATCTTTCTCATTAATGTCCATGTCTTCTAAATGGTTTTTACGGATTTATTTATATGGACATGAATGTTTTTAAAATGTTAATTCCTTTCAAAAGTTTCAAAGTGGTATGGGATAATTTGATTAAAAAATTTCTTTAAATGAATTATTTTCCAAATTGTGTGACTTTCAAATGTTTTCATGAAAAAGGGGTATTTCTCACAAAGATTTTTACAAATCATTTTCATTAATGTCAAAATCCTTTAATGGATTTTAAACTTGTTTTGAAGTTGATTTATCATGATAAAAATAATCCATATTGTGTTGAATATTTTGTGATATATTTTACTGTGGATTTGTTATATTTATACCATTCATGGTTTCTGGGTAAATTATTGACATTTCATATGCTAGTTTTAATACGAATGTTTATGTTATGTTTAGACCTTTTCATATGGGTAATGCATTGGACTTAGTAAGTGACGGGTGGATCCCACTATAGTTTCTCGAAGCTTCGGTAGGTCTCATGAGAGAAACTAGTGTCTTGTCATGATTCCTTGACAAAATCGTATTTGTAGTCTTGGCTGGAGGCCTTGGCTACATGGTTATGATAGTCTGGCATTATGAATTCCATCATTTTGAAAGTGGTTGGTGATATTGCATGCTATTATTCGACTAGTAGAATATCCATGTGAATAAGTAAATGGAATTATTTTATTTGTGCTATATTATGTTCAAGTTAATGTTTAAAAGGATTTTGTTTTTGTTATAAATTTCCTTAAATGTTTATGATTATTTATTAAAGTTTCCTCTATATTGTTATCCTTAATGAGCATCTGAGCTTACCCCTTTCTATGTTTTATATTTTCCCAGGATTCCAAGAAGTGTATTGTGATTGATATGTAGGGTTAAGCCATGGGAATAATGACATTCATAAAAGATTATTTATGTTGTTTTGTATGTTATAAAGTATAATGTAACATTCATGTATGTAATCTATTTTCCAAGACTGCTAAACTGATCGGTCCTTCGAGAATTGATTCCTTGTGATCATGCCAATATTATGTAATAATTCACCAACTCTAGGTAACTAGGGTCCGAGCAATACAGTTGGTATCAGAGGAAGTTTAGCAATAACCTTGGAATCTATATTTAGATAAACTCTGATTAGAGCACATATCCCTAAGATAGACTTTGAGAATTAGTAGAGAAGAACTTCCTAGAATTTTGATATTGTAGAGATTTTGTGAGTTTTCCAAACAAGAAATCCTTGTATGGATACGAGCAGGTAGAGGCGGCTCTAGTACTGATGTACCTAGGGGTAAAACCCGAATACACCGCTTTGAGATAGACTTAAACGGGAACTAGTGCACGAAAATGGGCCTTGCTGCACTCATGGTTACGACACTCCTGGGGGATATGCTTAGGATAATTCTCATTTTCTTTACAAAATATTATGAAGGGTTTATGAGTATATACTTCCTCAAAGAAGACATTTTTATGATATGGATTATATCTATAAACTGTTTAGTTTATGTTAAGTGTTTTACATGTTTGGGATCAGGTATTTCTATTCACAAATTAATCTAGTGTATGACATTTTTTAGAAATCGCGCCCACTAGAAGGAATGAGAACTCCAGAAATACACATGATCCAAAGAGTAAGAAAGATCAAATATATCATGCTATTAAGAAATCATTTAGAAGGGAAATAGTCTCCCACATATGACCATCATATGAAGAATTAATATCATGTGTTGATAAGATAAGTAAAGTGTTCTCTGAGCCCTATGGATTTGAAGGGAAGCAAGATAAGAAAAGGATGGAAGAGAGAAAGATGGATAAAGGGAAGAGGTAAAAGAATAATTTTCCCATGTGTGATAATTTTGGGAAGAAACACCCTGGAACTTGCCTGAAGGGAATGGGAGTTTATTATATGTGTGGAGAAAAAGGACACCTTGTACATGACTGCAAGGGTTAGAAAAAGGTTACAAATGTACAATGCTCCATCTATAAGGAGTTGGGACACTACGCAAACCAATGTCCAAATCATCAGAGTATTCCCCAAATGATGCTATTGGATAATAATCAAGTTATGAAACTACCACAGATGATGAGGAATGATTAAATTTCTTATGTTGTTATTAAAGAATTATGTCATTTGAGTATTGTATCAACGATGTATTGGTTATAATAATTGTAGAGTATATAAGGATTGTACTGTAGTACTATTTCATTAAGGACTTGAGATTGTGTGGAACCATGAAAAGTGACTCAATAGCAGGTTAAATGTTTGGAAAATATATGGTTGAGAGAATGATCAACCATAATATGGTTCTGATACCGAGGTAGTGATTTTGGAATAATACATGATTGATTTGGATAAATTATATTGGATATTCTTGACTACCTTGGAACTGATTAATGATTTTTATATTCTGTCATTTTTGGAGTTTACAACATTTTTGGATTGAAGGATTATATCCATTATTCTTTAAGGAATAAGGGATCATGAATGTAATCAATAAGGTTTTATGGTAATTTAGGATTTTGTAGTGTTCTAAAAGAATACATGATGAAGGTGTTGACATGTTATTACGCGGAGAAAAGGATATTCATTGTGTTTAACATCCTTATAAAATTTTGACTGAAGTATTTTGGATAGTTCTAGTCTGAATTATTTTTGGATTTCCATAAAAGGATATCCCGGAGGTCAGGCGACAACCCATCGCGTCCGGCAAGGCCGTGAGAATTGAAACCGCAAACGAAGGGCGACAAGGGTGTATCACCTACCACTGGCCCATGTGATGTCCTGGATTAAATAATGAAGTTTTTTTTTAAATATCTGGTAGATGAATTATAAAGTCATTATTTGGAACCCTATACGAATAGGATAAATAGAATATTTTATTTACGTTCAATTATCTTATAGAGTGAAAGATGAGTATGTGGTAGAAATTAGTTAAAGGATGGAACTCTACTTGTCAAGAATATATTTTTCTTCTTCTCTTATTCTATGAAAAAATTATTTCTGATAATTTATTTAAGGGATACTAAAACCAAAAATGTGTTATACTAATAGCTTATGTTTAGTTTAACCGATGGTATTTCAAATCACCATAGATTGGTGAAATTAAGGACCTCAATTTTAGACTTGTTTGTGATTGATGACCTCAATCACTACATATAAATATTTACGTTTTTCCTCTAATTATATGTCTCTAATTTCCACCAATGTTCTCCTAATAGAGATCAAAATTTGGTGGTGACCCTTTCATTTCTCTTTTCCTCTTATTAAGACTAAATTTTATTAACCCAATTTCTGATGCAGGTTTTCCAACAGAGATATTTTATATTTTCAACCTTTTATTTTGGAAAAACAATTTCAGATTTCGGGGACACAATTTAATGAAGGAGGGTCGAATGTAACACCCCATGATTTCATAGTGCGTTATTTCTTCAAAATGATTCAATAACTTGCACTACACGCAACACCGAGTTCAAGCGCACCATGACTTACCAAAATAACCGTTCAAAAGAGGTTATGAATAGTATTAACATAATTTTGAAATTTATATAATCCTTATAATTTTAGAATTCATATTATGAGTTTCTTAGACATAATGTACGAACAAATTCTTTTTCTCCGATAAAAGAACTATTTTTCAAAAATTCACTTTTATTGACTTTTAATGGTGAACCCTTCTTAAATCCAATATTTTAAAAAATTTATATATTCAATTTGACTAAATAAATTTATTCTTTAAAATGGGGACATAAAAAATTTACAATGTAACACCCCATTCTTCCATGGTACGCTTATCTTTGAATAATACAGTAGCGTGTGTTATACGCAATTTCGAGTTCTAACACACACCACAACCAATCAAACCAGCCCTTATGAATAGTAATACCTAAATTTTGAAATTTTATACATTTTATCTTTCAAAATGAACTTTATTTTTGAATTCAGAATATCTAAATTATCCTACGATGAAATTTTGGTACTTTTCAGATAACTGTTATATTTTGATGAATAGTGAAAATTAATAAATTTTTATTAAAAACAACTTTTTTAACTGAAATAATTAATAGTGATAAATTATGAATTTGAGTGGTATTAAAGTATATTTAGAATATATTTTTAAAATTTAATACAATTTTGGCCACTAGACATAATTTCACATTTAAACTAGATATAAAAAAATGTCAATCTTTTGATAGTTATTATCACTTAAAAACACGCTTTTTGTTTTGACAGCGGGAATTACTTTTAAATTAATTTTTTCCACTTGTGGTTTTTGAATATGAAAAAATGGAAACCATATTAGGAATCAGGATGTCCAAATTGTGTAAATAGTTAACTTTTATTTTTAGACATTTTGAATAATTACTTCAGTAAATATTTTATTTACGATGGTTAAAAGGTAAATCCGGTAAATAAGGGTAAAAAATAAAATTATAATAAAACTAAATTACTTTAAAACGGGTCTTAACCCTATTGGATGATTCATGTCCAACCATGGACATCTTTGTGTCTATTTAGGAAGCCCATGGATCCACTTGTAAGTGATAATGAAACTTTATATTAATTAAGTTAAAGTAAATACAAAAATGACAAAAGCCTATATCTTTTAGAAAAGCATTTTTTACATAGGGTTATATATGTTTTATTTTCAACTATACATATTAATTAAAAATATAAAAATATTTCCTACATAATGGTATTTTATTTATAATTTTTGGACATCAAATAATTTAATTTATTTATGACACAATAAAGATGTAGTAATTACCTTATTAGTGAAATATTAAAATAATTGATATTATAAATATCCAAATAAATATAATTTGAGACTTTTCAGGAATTAAAAGAATATTATAGGTTAATATGACATGTTATTATTGATTTAAGTAACTTTTTTCGAGATAATCATGCTGTTATGATTTTCACAAAAATCAAATACAAAATAGTGTCAAAATTGACATAAAAGAGTTTTCAAATAAAATATTATATTATTAATTGATATTAAATTTATAAAAATTTAATGTTCATCCAATGGACTTGAATCAGGATATGAGTATAATTAATGGACCACTTTAGGGTATCTTGGAGTTATATAGTATGTTTATTAACTATATAATATAAAAATACAAAGTGACATGGTAAGTGTCAAACTAATTAACCAAGAGTTAAAACTAAAAGATAAGGTTAATATAATGACCCAAACCAGCCTAAAATCAATTGGATGATAGGATTTATACCCCTCCAAACCATAGGATTTGAATAATAAACTTTGGATCCCATAGAAGCCAAATATGAATTTATTAAAAAATAATACTTTATATTTTTCCTAAAGAGCACCTCCTCCCCCTTATAAAAGGACACCACTTATAACCAATTCCTCACACCTCTAACCCCTTTTGGCTCGTCTAACATATGTCAAATTAAGCTTCTTACATCCCTCTACTCATATTAGAAGCCTTAACTTTGGCATAAGGCACTTCAAGAGTCCTTTTTGGTTTAAACCAAAGGCAGTTACACAAATTAAAGGTAATGATTTCTCTTAGCTTCTTTTAATTTATTTTACTTCTCCAACACCTAAACTCTTCTTTTTTTTCTTTTGAAACAAAAACAGTATCCTAAATATACTAGGATATTTTTATTAGAAATATTATAACTACACTTACACACACCTCCATCTAATGGGTGAAGAACATAATGTTTCTGTCGATGGCAACAAAATGCCTCACGAAGCGATGATTGTTCAATTATCTCCTATCACGTCTCATGGTGGCCATTATGAAGGAACTATAATTAAATATGTAATTAATGATATTTATTTTATATATAAGCTTCAGTAATTCAATTTTATTTTATACCATTATTCCTTTCATGTTGTATATATGTACGATAATTTTATTTGAGGAAGTGCGGACTACCACCCCTTCAAAGTGATATGACTCATTCATACCATACATGGAACATATAAATGATGGTGTTAATGAACTTAAGTAAAAAATATAAGATATTATATTTTACTGGAATAATAATATACTTATGTATCATTTGGTTTTGATTCCTTTTAAAATGAAAAATGAAATGGAAGTAGCGTTTGTGCGTATGTACGGATTATCGTCTCCACTAACGCGATGAGATTCATTTCCCCATAATATCCAATAAAAAATAATTATAATTTGATGATTAAAATTAATTTTTAAGGACTTGATATCATTCTGGATATGAATAGGATACATCCTATCCATAACAAACATGGCTAACGTAACGAAGCATATAAAGGAAAGTGAATCAGTTAACACCCGAAACGACGATAATACTAAAATATTATTAACAAAGAAATATTAAAATATCATATATGATATCATATTTATTAATATTATTAATGCATAATTTAATAACAATTATTTAACTATTATAAAATAAGGTTAACATACACACTATCAAGGAAAAGTAAAAGGTAAGGGGTTTTCACCTCACTCCTTATTCCCGTGAGATTCATGCCATATTTCCACTATTACCTTTTGTGTGGTTTATGTACTGACCATAATTGTATTCTTTATGTTATAAACATTAATTTATGTGTATTTACATATTAATTTTATGATACCTATTTCATGTGGTGTATGTTTCGTAAGTTACCAGATTGGTAAGAGTTAATTTCACAATCTCTTTATTATCTGAGGTTGTTTTTACTAAAGTATCTACTGAGACATATTAATTATTTATGTCCATGTTTTATGAAAGAGTTTTAAAAGGTATTATTTTAATGGAATATTTACTAAAAAATCATTTAAAATGTTTAAAATATTTATTCTTCTAATTCATTCTCATTAATGTCCATGTCTTCAAAATGGTTTTTAAGGATTTACTTATATGGACATGAATGTTTTTAAAATGTCAATTCCTTTAAAAAGTTACAAAGTGGTATGGGAAACTTTGATTCCAAAATGTATTTAAATGAATTCTTTTCCAAATTGTGTGACTTTTAATTGTTTTCATGAAAAAGGGGTATTTCTCTCAAAGAGTTTTACAAATCATTTTCATCAACGTCAAAAATCCTTTAATGGGTTTTAAACTTGTTTTGAAGTTGATTTATCATGATAAAAATATTCCATATTCTGTTGAAGGTTTTGTGATATGTTTTACTGTGGAGGTGTTATTTTTATACCATTCATGTTTTATGGGTAATGTATTGACATTTCAAATGCTAGATTTAATACGAATGTTTAAGTTATGTTTAGTCCTTTTCATATAATAAATGCATTGGACTTAGTAAGTGACAGGTGGAGCCCGCTATAGCTCCTCGATGCATCAGTAGGTATTAGAAGACAAAATTGTGTCTTGGCATGAGGCCTTGAAAAAATATTATTTTTAGTCTTGGCATGAGGCCTTGGGTATGTGGTTATGATAGTCCGGCATTATGAATTCCATCATTTTGAAAGTGATTTGTGATTTTTCATGCGATTATTCGACTAGTAGAATATTCATGTGAATAAGTAAATGGCATTATTTTATTTTTGCCATATAATGTTGAAGTTCAAGTTTAAAAGTATTTTTTTTAGTTATACATTGCCATAAATTTTTATAATTATTTATTAACGTTTCTTCTATATTTTTATCCTTACTGAGCATCTGAGCTCACCCCTTTCTATGTTTTATTTTTTTTGCAGGGTTCCAAGAAGTGTATTGTGATTGATATGCAGGGTTAATCCAAGGAAATAATGGCATTCATAAACGATTATTTATGTTTTTTTATGTTATAAAGTGTAATGTAACATTCATGTATGTAATCTATTTTCCAAGACTTCTAAACCGATCGGTCCTTCGGGACTTGATGACTTGTGATCATGCCAATGTTATGTAATAATGCACCGACTCTGGGTAACTGGGGTCGGAGCGTTACATTTTTTTTTCTCAAAAGAAAACATTAAAAACCCATACAAAAAAAATATTTTAGTAATATTAGAGAATTATACTCATAAATCATGTTAATCTCATTTCTTAAATAACTAGAGCCTAGTTAAATCTTTATGAGAGAACAACCCAATTATATCCCCCCATCTTTCTAGTGATGAAAATGACCATTGAACAATTAATGGAAGAGCTATAATGGGTATCACGCATCATTTAAGATATTTCAAGCTCTCTAGTTCATAATATTATATTATCAGGTACCCTATATGGTGTAAATACTTAACTCTTTCACCTTTTTATCACAAAACAATTAAACACACTTTTATATTCGTCTGAATTTCCATTTACTTTTAAACACTTGTTTTAAAAATAAATAAACCAAAATAAAAAATGTAAAGATTGGTTTTCATTGAATAGAACCTGAAATTATATAATGCAATAAAAACATAAAATAATGATTTCAATATTTGGAAAATCTGCTGACACCAAAAACAATGAAATTAAACATTCTTTTTTGAATTTTGTTAAGATGGTAAGTGAAATCCATAAAATGATACCTATTTTATAATATTTGAAAGAAATTAAAATGTGACATAAAATGTCCTTTATACATATTTTATTTATATATAAAAATATCCACTAAATAATTTAATGAATACATAAATGAATGAACCATATTTATAAAATACATATTGAAAAGAAAAATAATGTTAAAGTGACCCTTACCTCGAGTCTGAATCATTATGTACATTATTTATAATCCTAAATAATAAAATTATGTAAATTAGTTACTTTATAAATATCCATTATCAAATTTAGTGTTTTGTATTTTTTTTATTATTTTTTAGTTATATATAATTACTAAATCAATTATGTTACTATCTGATGCATTGACAATATTTTATTCATATATCTAAATGACTTTGGTATGTTTTCAATGGTTAAATATGTAATTATTCCATAATCTCCATAGTAATAATTATGAAATAATTAACAATTTTATACATCAATTATTATATTAAAATAAATAATAATATATGATTATTAAAAATTAATTATTTCACAATCAAAAAGACTTTAAGCCATACATATTCATGACTAACATTTTCATTTTATAAAGATTAGGATGGAAAGAAAAAAATTACTGTTTTTAATTTAAATAATCATAATTATATTATAAATAAAACATAATTTCATTAAATATATATATATATTAGGTTTTTTGGTTATGAAAAACAATTCATATCACATCATGGATGTGGAAATCCACATGTATGTTAGAATGATGTTATCATTTTTTCAACAGAAATAAAAGCAAAAAAAAGTTCTAAAATATTATATTTCAATAATAATAAATATTTAATTAATATAATACATTCTAGGATGGATTAGGTACTGATTGTACCCAACTATAAATTTTATTAATGAAAATAAAATGTAGAGATAGGAACTATCCATCGTGGGACAAAAAAGGCACAACCAAACCAAGATAGTTACCGAACAACACCACCAAAAATCACAAAATGATGACCCAAAATTACAAATCCTCATGGACCATGGACCGATCTTTTAAGGCTTTGAAACCCACAAAAATGGCCCAAATCCATAGAAAACCCGTCATTATATGATAGAACATTGATCCTATCCAACAGACTTCAACTACGAACAACATGAACACCGAGCCATAACTCAGGCTAGCTGACAAAGCCCCCCCAAGTTTATCATCTAGGAATAAAACATTCACTCACAGATATCATTCTTCCTTTAAGATTAATCGTTTATAAAATTGTGGTCGTCCCCAATCCCTATCATCAAATATGTTAGTTTTCATTCCAGTAATTGGAGATTCCAACTATCAGCATCCCATACCACCAAAAACCCAATGTAAAAGATGATGTTTCACCCGATGGTGTCCTATACCACTTCCCATTATCCCTCATCTTCCATCCACGATATCTTATTTATGGAATATGAGTAAGATATAGGTTAATACAATAACATAACATAATAAAATTATATATATATATGATTCTATTTTTGTTATTTCATCATGTTTTAAGAATATTTGAGGTTATGTAAGTTGAAATATTTCTAAAATATGTGGTTAATATTTATAAAACTTCTTCATAAAACCTCCATTGCACTAAAAATTAATCCCAATAATGACTTTATTTTTAAAAAATTATGTAATCTATAAAAAATGAAGGGAATTTATGAATGGATCTTTATAGGGATGGATGATATAGAGTGGACATGGTGTATAGTGAAGTGAGGAGATGAATTATCCTATTATAAGTTATGGGAGCGGAATTATTGTAATTTATTAAAATAAAATATAATTTATATATCATATTATTGTTATATAAAACCAAGAAACCCATAATTAGAATATAATGTTCAATAGGGAATAAATAAACTCAACTTACTTCATTTAGACTTGTTTTTGAGTCATTTTAATCCTTATCTCCTAGTTAAACAACATTATACTCATTTTAACCTCAACCTCTATAACATAACATTCTAAGAAAATAACATAATTATTTGAAAAAAATAAAATGTTCATTCTTTTTTTAGTTACTAAATATAAATCCATTTTATCATGTTCAATTTCAATTTTTGGATGAATTTATATTTTATATAATAACACAGAACAAATAAAACTAGATTTTTAGTAAATACGTAATTAAAGAGTAAAAATAATTTAACCTTGAAATAAAGTAATATTTTTTAATAAAATTCTCTTAAGTAATTAATAATAAATATAATTAAGTTATAATATTTTATTATTCCAACCCGTAATGGAATCATTCGACAATTGTAATAAATGAAAAGAACAAAAAAATTGAATAAAATATAACTATATTTAAAAAAATTATTGGGATAGGAAATTAAATGTATTTTTTAAATATATATTATTTAGATACTGAATTATATATTTTTTTAAAACCACTTATCCAAACAGATAATGTAAATTTTATAACTAATCTTAGGTCTAATATATTTTGTTTATCCCTCATTAAACATCTTGAATTTTACCCTGATATCAATTTTATATATTATTTATGGGTCCAAAAATATACTGTAAATGTAAAATAAATTATATTATAGACAATACACCATTCACTTGTCAAATGATATTATTTTTAATTTTTTTAATTTTTTTATAAAAAATTATTTATTTCAATATATCATTATTGTCATTTTTGGAACTAATCATTTTATTTGACATTGAAAATAGCTGTATAACAATGGAATTATAATATAATCTATCTACACATCAATAATATGTCATATTTATAATAAATAATATTTATACACTATTATTAACCCAAAAAATCACTTTTAGAGTTTTTTAAATAATTTGCATGATTTTTCTACTACTTACAAAAACACTAAGTCGATTTTGCATAAGAATTGAAGTTAATAATTTCATCAATATAAATTTAAAAAAATTCATCATAATAAAATAATTAATCATTAAAATAACCATATATAGCCAAAAATTTGTTTTCTATCACTATCAAAAAATATTAGAGTCTTTTAAATCCTGAGATTGAAATTTTTTAATATTTTACATTAAATAATTAGAATGTAATAATCAAAGTAATGTGGTATGAAATTTCCAAATTTTCATTTTTATTGGTTGTTAAATTTGAAAGTAATATATCCAATAAAATAAATACATGTTTTATAAATATTTTTAGTCATTTTAAATTTATCGTTATCATCAATTTCATGGTTTTTTTTAACAAAAGTGAAACATATTTACCAAGGTTACTATGCATAATAAGAAAAATAAGCGTTGAATTTGTACTAAATTCACTAAATCTAAATGAGAATATGGAATATAATTTTTAATATTCCAAACCCAAAAGTGTAAGGATCTAATTGAAAAATAAACCCACAAAATTTGATGAAAATAGGTTTATATATAAATACATTTTATGTGATAGAATTGTTTTTGAACGTTTCATGTATAAATTTTATTCAAAATAAAATAATTAGATTTTGTGTAATAAAATAAGATAAAATAATTATTAAAATCAGAACTATATAAAATTTTACAATATAAATACATCAATATAAAAAATAGTTCTTAAAAAAATAACATTTCAGTTTTCATTGAAAAATCAACCTTCTCAGAAAAATAAAAAAAAATCACCATAGGTACATTTTATTCTAATTCAAAAATTATTAATTTTTCATGAAATACATTCTATAAATATAAAATAATTAATCAATAATATTCACTCACAAAAAATAATAAAAACATTTTGATGAAATTGTATTTCTAAATCATAAAATGACATTACTTGAAAATTGGGAGGTTATTTACTATTCATTAATCAAAAAACTAAATTGAGTATAATATTTATATATATTTCATAAAATGGTTAATACAATTAAACCCTACCAATTCAATTTCTAGTTTTTAATAGTCATATTTATATTATACTATTTTACGGTTCTCTTAATCTAGTTATTGTGTATCATATACGTTATTGAAAATATTGTTCATTTAGAAAATATTATAGTGTTACATTCTCCCCCTCAATTTAAAAAATTTATACTCTAAAATAAATATTTCTCTTGGAAATCATGGGATTGACATTCGAAAATTCTTTTCATAAAATAAAACATTGAAAAAATGGGTTAATGAAACATCCTGTTGAAAAGTTGGAGAATAATGCTCATATGTAATTAAAAATAAGTAGGTTTCCAAATAAGAGAATATTAGTGAGATGTGAAAATGATCACATTGATGAAAATTTAAATTTCCCTGTAATAATGGAGAGTGAAAAGGAATATTTTTTTCATGAAAGTGAATTATAATGAGAATGTTAATAACCACGAAATGATTGAAAATGAGGAGATAAAAAATCCACTAATTCATCACAAGTGAAGTTAATATGATGGAAGTTTAGTTTAAAAATCCATTTACAAAATTTATGTAATTAATTTACCATATGGACTAATATATATATATATATATATATATATATATGACTGGTATAATTTCTTCCATAAATCAATTTCCACCATCAAACCATTTTTTCTCCAAATTAATAGTATTTAATATGAATGTTTCTTGTATTAAGCACTAAAATAAACTTATTTCATGTTAAATAATTCATAAAAAGGATAAAATTATAATAGTTTTTACATATACAATAAATAAAACTATACTAGTTTTTATTAGACAGTTATCAAAATGAATGACCCTTCATTTGAAGAAATACAACATTATTCTCCAAATTCTCATCGATAACACCCATAATTAATCTTAAATCATTTTCTAAATAAATTTCCTTAATATTCGTGAAAATATTCCTTACTAATATGGAAACCCAATTATTGAAATAATTTTACCACATATTACTCCATGATAAATTTAACATTTATTTCAAAATAACTTCCATCACTATTAAAGACTCATAATAAAATAATTTATTTCCTAATTATATAATCTCCAAGATAAGATAATCATTTACATAAACAACCATAACAACCAAAATTCCACATTTAAAAAATATTCTAAAAAATATAATTCAATATTTATTCCTCAAATAAAAGTCAATAATATTCCACTTACCACAATCATATAATGAACAGTAAAATCCTAGAGACCATCTTCTAAAATATCTTTAACCATTTAATCAACAAAAAAATTCAATTCCCTTGTTATCTATACAATAACACCAATATTCCCAAAATCTACTTAATATTTATATAACAAATCACTTATGTAAAAAATTCATACTAATCATAACACCTTTTAGCGAAGTGGTGGCTATTGAAACCATGTCACTCTACAGTTTTGGGTTCAAGACCTAAGGTTTTTGTGGATGCAATTGGTTTTCACCCAGCCCATTGGATTTACTTTTACAAAACTAAATTAATATAATTCCTATAACGTTACAAAGAATATGATTAAAATCCTATAAAAAATTAATTACATCATGATTAAATAATGTTTTTACCACGAATATTATATTATAAATTTAATCTTTAATTATGATAAATAGAATAAAATTCTCCAAAAATAAACAATCATTTTAACCTATTGGTAATATTTGAATAAATTTCACCCAAAATAATATTAATCATCTTAGAATTCCATCACATAAAACCTCATCGTGGTTTGTCTATTACTTTGAACATATAATAATCTTAAAACTTATAAACTCATGATGGTATCCATATATATTATATTACAGCCAAATTAAAACATTTTAATCACCCATGTTATCTAACCCTTATCTAATATCATCTATAATAACCCCAAATCCTAACTCCTAGATCTAGTACTAAAATCATGAACATTACATTTAGATCTTGATACCATTAATCATGACCCAATTTCATCTCTCCATGACATAAAACATTTGATGAAAAAATTGGATCACTTACATTCCCAATGACCTTTTAGGTTTATAGTTATATAGAATTATGATAAAATCTTTCAAAGTGGACATTTCTATATATTAACCATTATTTCTACAAAACAT
The DNA here is from genome assembly GCA_963277665.1 of Viscum album. Taxonomy (NCBI): domain Eukaryota; kingdom Viridiplantae; phylum Streptophyta; class Magnoliopsida; order Santalales; family Viscaceae; genus Viscum; species Viscum album. Next base: position 2,094,465,662 of record OY728142.1, read on the forward strand.
GTTCTTTTTAAAGGCATGTTTGATTTATTGAAGGTATCTTCCATATTTTGAACATTGAATTTTTTAAATTTTTTAATCATTATTATCGCCTATTAAAATGATTTAAAATGTGGGGTGATCATGAAAATCTTAGTAAGGGACATGAATATAAGAAATTTATTATTCAATTGAGAAATATGAAAAACCATGACATTTTTATATTTATCACTATATTTTTTGAGTGTATAAACTAAATAATATCCATTTGAAAAATAAAAACCATTTTTTAAAAAGAAAAGCATTTAGACCCTTAGAAAAAAATAAATATACTCTTATACTTCTTAAATAATTATTTTCATAACCAATGTTATACTCATTCTAGACATAATAGGATCCTATTTAAATCCATATAATGATCCACCCGATCTAAGTACCTACTTCATTCAATAGAAGTCAAGAAAAATTACCCAATTCATTGGAGAGATATAATGGGGCACATCATTAATATAATTTCACTAGGATAACTCATTCATACCGTATAACTATCAATTAAAATATCATGAAAAAAATATTTATTTATTCCCCTTTTCAATTAAAAACCCATAAAATACTCTTTGAAAATTATATAAAATTCCAATTCCTTTTGAGAAATAATTTTCAAAGCTAAAATACCTAAAAAAATTAAAAGAATATTTTTATATGAATAAAATAATCTTGTAGATGAATCAAAAATTCTAATAGTAGTTGTAGTAGATGGAAAATCTATTGATGATATATACATTAAAATAGTATATTACTTGTGTCTTTTATAACGAAGGTGACAAAAGTACACAAAAATATTCCCATAATTAAATCAATGAAAAAATGTAAAATCTGTCATAAAATATATTTATAATTAATTTATATCCATATATGAATGAAATAATTTATAAAATATGAATATGAAAAAAAAATTAGAATATTAATATTTAAAGTGAGGCATTAAAATAATGTATCTTTTACCTATAGTCTAACTAGTCACATACATTATTTATCCACCAAAATAATAATAATATCTTTATTTTTTAAGAACAATTTTATTTTTTTTATTAGTCTTTAATTTTTAAATATTTCCACATAATATACAATTATATAGTCAATTATGTCCTTGTTAGATTTTTTTATGAAATTCAGCTCATTTTTCAAAAATGGCTATGGTTATTTGACTGTGTTAAAATTAGTAATTATTAAATCAATATAATAATAATAATCCAGATATAATTTTAATTTTCTTACATCAGTTATTATTTTAAAAAATATATGAAAGAAGGTTATGAAATTTCAACTATATTATAATCATGAATATGGTAGATCACTTGTACGCATGAGTAACGTTTTTATTTTCCAATGTGAATGATGTAAATAAAGTGAAAAATATATTATCTTCCCATTATAATGGTTATATTATAAATATCAAATAATTTATTTAATTAAAGTTACATAATTTTATCCATGTGAGGTGGTTATGAAAAATGAATAACATCATTTCCTAGAGCGGGTAATCTACATGTATGCATAAATGATGTTATCATCATTTATTGGAAATATTTCATAAAAAAGATGATATATTATAGTCAACATATATAATTTTTTAATTAATATCATAAATATTCATTAAATCTATCATTATAACTTGAAGTTATAGGTAGCAATGGAAAACAAATTACAACGGTTTGTGAGGTTGTATTCTTCTATACAAATGGATGATGGTTTTATTCCCCATTTTATGGAAGTGGATATTGACATAGGTTATAATAATTACCTAATAAAATATAAATATATGGAATATGATGGTGTTATTATTTCAAGGTGATTGAATAATTTATAAAGGATTTTGAAAAAAATATATCTAAAGTGTTCTCTTAAAAGCTGTAACTCTATTTTAGACATCCTCTTTTTTATTACAAATTAAGCCCTCTATGGTGGGTATTATTCTTAAATTAAAACATCAAAAATGTGGATTGTGATGTGATAAATGGATTATGATAGTTAATTTGTAACAAATAGTTCTCAATTTTATAAGTAAGAGATGAGATGAGGTTCCCTTTTATAAGTCATAGTTGGGGAATTATTGGAATGCCGTAAAATATTAGATAATATATATATATATATGTATCAAAATCATTTCTTGTGGAACCATGGGAAGAAAAGTTAGAATATAAGTTGCGACAAGGTTGTAATAAACTGAACCAGTAACATTTATATAGATTTTATTTAAATTTTGATCCATATATTCAACTTAAGAAACTTTAAACTCATTTTATCCTTTACTGTTATAACATAAGTTTTTACCATGATAACATAATAAAAAGGGAAAAAATAAAATATACCTCATAAAATAATTTGAATCTGATGATTAAAAATTTTAATCCATTTTATCATGTATAATTTCTATTGATGTATAAAATTCCTTGTTATATGAAACACCAAATGATTGAGAAACAACTTTTTGGAAATTACCTTATTTAAGAATAAAACAAATTTTACCTTAAAATATAATAATTAATTGGATTACAAGGATTTTAAGGTAAAATAAAAAAATCAGTTTTTAGACTACTATATCATTCCAAAACCGAAATTTATCTTCCTACAATTCTGCAAAATAAAATGATCCTAAAATAGTTTGGAATTTTAGTAAAATATAACTTATCTTCACAAAAAGCCAGTCTTTGGATACAAAATCCAATGATTTTTTTAAAAAAACATTATTTAACTCCTTAAATATTTTTTTCTTGATACCACACATACATTAGTATAATAAAAAGTTATTAGGTCATCTTAACCCTTATCTCTTTATTTTAACCCCCATTAACCCATTTGAAAATTACTGTGATATCGATATTTTTAACACATAACTGGTCATGAGAGTTACTATAAGAGGAAAAGTGACCCATAAGTGGTAAATTTATGATATTACCAACCGTATTACATACACTTTTCTAAAGATAATATTTTTAGGATTTTTAAATAAATTAATAAAACATTATTTATTCTAAAATTTCATTAATTTCATTTTTGGAACAATTCATATAGTATAACATTGAAAATATCATGACCACAATGGGATTAAAATATAATAAATTAAACTATGCCTAGTATTTAATATCTTTCTCTAAAATTATAGTAAATTATTACTCGCTAAAATAGAATTACTTATTATGTTTTTAAAATATTGTATTTTATTTCTCTATAGCCTTCACAAGCACTATGATGTCACTACGTAAGAATGTAATGTAATTACATCATCACTAGAAACTATAAAAATCAAAAAAAATCATTTATCTTTAAAATTTTAAATTTGAAATATAAATCAATTTAGGTCCATGTCTCAAATATATTAAGGTTATTAAAGTTAAGAGAGTGACATTTTTTGATATTATATTTACATAAAATAATATAAATATTACAATAAAATGAAATTATAAATAAATTGTGACATTTTAAAATGTTTTATATTCAAGGCCATAACCGACATTGTAAATAAAAAGAACATGTGTTAGATATAATTTTATGTTTTATCACAATATTTTTTAAGGGAAGGGCATCATTTCACCTTACTAAGATGAAAAATATATATAATGGATACTATTTCTAATTAATAAAAATGAAGGTAAACTATTTAATAAATTTGGACCAGTTAATTACCTAGATAGAATCCAATTTTAAAAATTCATTTCAAAAGAATATTTGTATTTATTTTTAAATTAAACCCATAAAATGTGATGAAAATGACATTTCATAAAAATGACTTTAAATGTAAAAAATATTTTTACACCAAATTCCAGTATAAAATTTATTCTAAACACAACGGTAGGATTTAATTTAACAAAAAAATTATCAATTTATTAAAACTAATAAAAAATAGTATATGACTTTGTAAATACTTGAAATTGAAATAAATTGTTCAATAACAACTATGATTTTTACCCTTCATAGAATAATATATATTTTTTCAAAAATGAAAAAAATTCACAATAAGATAATTTTTTATGATTATTTCAAAAATAATATCCAATTCTGTAAAATAAAATATCTATTTATTTCATTAATATATTAGATAATACACTCACAAAAGAAATGTAATTTTTCTAAAAATAGATTTTTGAAGAATAAAATGGAATTTCTAAAAAATGAGTTATAATTTCATAATCATTAATCAATACATTTTTGTTGAGTAGGAACATTATTTTTATTTTATAATTTGATTAATCTTATTTACACTCACCAATTCAAAAAATAGGTTCTAAAAATCATATTTAAATTATAATATTTTGTGGATCATTTATGTTCAATTTTTTTATAGGCTATCATATATGGAATTCATTTGGATAATATTTGGTTTTCACACCATTTAAAACATGGTATGACCAATGTTGATAATCTCTATTATACTAGATTGTGGCCATATTGCAAGCTACTATTGGAAAATAATTTGTGTCTTTTATAATAGAAAACATATATGTTATCCATGGGAAAACAATGACATTACAAGAACATCATATTTCATATGGTGATCATAAGAGGAGGCCATTAGAGTTCTACATCAAGGATCATGTGTTTATGAATTTATTTAACATTATAGGATGTTAATTTTTAATTGTGTGATTGATATTCTCACTGATTTAGGGTGATGTTCAAGGATATAACAATTTAGATTCAGGGCCATTTGGATATTGAAGAGGATTCATATATGCACACTCATTATACCATGTTCATTGAGGTTCGGTCTTCCTTTTTAAGATTTTTTTTCTATTAATACGATATATTTAACATTATGGTTTTGATGATATTTCAATTCCTACTGGATAGTTGATGTCTTTTATTTGTGTAATTTTTCTCATTAGTAAAATATTTATGGTTTTGATATATCATGATCCTTAAGTGATACATCTGGTGGGAGTTGTTCAGACACCATTCTCTTCCTTCTATATTTGATTTAAATTATACTGAAAATTTATTTTCTATGTAGTACATAATGTAATTAACTCCATTTCTAGAACATTTAGTTTTGTTTTCCATAGGTTTGGGGTTATCAAAAGGGTTCTTAGTCTATTTTAAATAATTAATTTTTATGTTTATTCATGTGGTAGATCCATGTGACTTTTTATTATGGTTGACTTTTTATTCATGAGATGTTTAGTCTGTTCATAGAGTAACTTGTTTTTTAATACAGTTCATTATTTTTTTATTTGGTTACCAATTTGTTCATGTGTTCAATCCATGTGGTCACATGTATATTAATGTGGTCTAACATTTGTTCATGTGGTCACTTCTTTATTCATGTTTTCGATCCATAAAGTGACTTTTTTCCATAGATCCAATTTAATGTTAACATGGTCAATAAATGTAATGTATTTTTTTAACATGTCCACTTGATTGTTCTTTTTCTTGATCAATAAAATTTCTTGTATTCCTCAGATGTTCATTCAATAAGGATTATGAGTTTTTCATTAATTTCATCAAAATTCTCAATCATAATTTCTAATAGTCTTCTTCACACATTTGATCTATGTGGCCACTTATCTCTGAATTTATGAACGTCTTCAATTCATAAATATCATATAAGGAAATCCCATACATCTTTTTTTTTGTAAAATATGTTTTTAGAAAAATAAATGGAAAATATAATTAATTTTCACAGATTTAAATCCTGATATGATGAATATATGTTATTTAATTGACTAAAATAATTTAAGGGGATTTAATTAATTATCGAAATACATTTTAATCTAAATTGATATAAAAATAATAAAATAAGAATGTTAAAAAAAATTGGAAGTACCCAATATAATATATCTGTAAAAATATATAATTGTGATTTCCTTCACATCAATATCTTTTCATACCTTTTCATAAAACATGACATTAAACATCATTACTATTTTTTGCCTTGTAAACTATTATATGAACATATGATTTTCTTCCTTTGAGTTTCCTGCCTGACTGAAACCCCTCATCACCACTATTCTTGGTGTCAAAAAACATAGAATTCCTTCTATATAAGTTATTTTGTTATGATTATAAAATTGGTGATATTTTTAATTTAATAATGCTTTACATTCTCTTAAAGTATTGAGGTGGTTCAAATTTTTTAAAATATATATCTAGAAATTTCAGGATGAATAATTACTCATTAATATAGAAATACATAATGAATAAGAGTTGATATTTTATGCGACTAAATAAAAAATAATACCCATTATTTTGAAAAAGAATAACACACTCTTATGTTTAACCAATTTTTGAAAAATAACTAATGTCGTAAGATAATAAAAATATTCTGAAAATGTCTTAGGAATGAAAAAATTATAATCCCATGTAGAGTAGTTGATATTATTTCGAAGTATATATATATATTAATGAATAGAATTATCATAATTTGGTTTTATATGTCTATTAATTTATGATAAGAACTTTTTATATATTTATATCTTAGATATTTGGAATGGTTTGATTATGTCATGTTATTGTAACTTATTTTTCTCATTTTCCTTTATTTTTTATTCTATATATCATTATGTTTTTTTGTTCCTCCTAATTTTTCACACGCATAAATTTTTTTATAAAGTATTAATGTTGATTCAATTTGAAATATTTTTATATTTTATGTTAGGATTATTTCTTAAAATAATAAATATGATTTATTATTGTTTTTATACTTTCACAAGATAATTCATATGATTAATACAGAATGAAACAATTTTTTAAATAGAAGAGTTATGAATACATTTATTTTATTATTTTTTAATTTTATTAAATATTGAAGTAACCCTAAATTCCTGTCTATGATTATTTATATCTAATCATTCTTATTGCCTATTGGTTTTTTGATTTAAATTACCTGCACATAATAAACCAGTTAGTTTATCATGATAATTAAAATTTTTATTTAATGATGATAATTTTTGGGGGATGAGCGATTCTATTTATATTTACTAGAGGCCAGATACCTTTTTTCGTGTACTTAGTTTCCTTTTCTATATTTGTATAAATTTATGGTACATGTAAGTGTTAACTGTTATATTTTTATCCTTAATAAGATTTTAGACTACCTAGTATAGGGGGTATCATTTGATTGGCACTAGGTTAGGGTCTTGGGGTTATAGTGATGTTGGATGATGTTGATGGTGAGATGTGTCGTAATATGCACAATGGTGTTTATGATGATACAATGAATGTCCATACAATTTCGGAATTTGTATTTATCATTGATATATTTTTCCTTGACTCTACTAAATAATTTTTTTGATAGATAGTATATCATTAGATACCAACCACATGATAATGATTGCCTATATACAAAATATTTTTATCTATGAATTATATCTTTGGATGAATCCTAGAGTACACAAAATTCAAAGACTGAAAAATTAATTAATATTTGAACATGTATTTTTTTTTGTGTTGGATTCTTGTTTCTCATCTTATCTCTAATTTCACAAAGTATATTTGTTGAAATGCCTAACATTTTGGTTGATTTTATAACATCGGTGAAACTTTTTGAACCATGGAGTATTTTCTATAGGATTTTGGTCTTATTACCTCCCTTTCATCACTACCAGTGTAAGAGTGGTAAATTTATATAGATGTGGATATGCCACATGCTGAAAACATAATGTATTTTATTTATGTTTACAATAATATACACCCGAAAATATGAATCTATACGAAAAAATTAACTACTTCCATGTTATTTTATCTATGAACTAAAATCTGGCCTTGATATGGGTTTCACTCGTTATGGTAACTAATTTATCCTACGTTACTATTTCATGATCCATGATATTCATCCCTGATTGGAGTCTCAAACAATGATTAATTAAAAAAATTATAACATAGTGTTTCCTAAAAAATTATTTCATTTCTATTAGAAATAAAATATATGATTTCATTCTAAAACTATATATACCTAGAATATATGGATTGGAATATGGAAAACAAAATTGTCTTCACAAATATAAATTTATAGAATTTTTATCTACAAATTAATGAGAATATATTATATAATTAAATAATAGGAAATAAATATTCAATCTATAAGGATATATTTATGGTTCAAATTAGTCATCAAGATCATTTAATATTTATTTTTGTCTAACTGTTGGATAATTGTGATTCATTAAAACATACCACAAGCTTTGTATCTATATAACATTAGTAAAATTACATCATTTTTTAGGGATATATACAATATGGATATAAGAAACATAGTCAGTTTAGAAATAGATAAATAAATTCTTAATTTTTAATGTACATTGGGAAGTACCATATTTTTCAGGGATTATTACTTATATATATGAATGTAAAAAGATATATAGAGTAATTCCAATGATATAAATTGATAATTTATTTTAATGTAAAATATACAAAATCACTAAATTTGTCTATTTCCTATGCTACAAAATAATTATTTAACATGATTTGTATTTAGAAGTAAAAAGTGAATAATTGAATGAATATAATCACACATAAATAAATATATAATATATAAAATTCTTAGTACAAATCTTGTTCATATCATAAAAATAATAAGATAACCCCTATAGAAAATAGATACATTTGTCATTTAAAATAAAAAATGTTGCATTCCATAATTATAGGTAGATAAATTGCTTGTCAGTAGTTCATAAATAAATAGGATGATCACAACTATTTTGATAATCCCAAATCATATTTCATTTATGTGATTATCATGTTTTAATTCGAGGTTAATTATGTTTCATTAATGTTTCTTGTTTCCAGTGAGTAATATTCATATACTCTCAATCTCACTACTTTATTGGTCAAGCTTATAGTGAAGAATTTATCTAAGTACAATGTCACCAAAACGAGGTCACCGATACAGGGTCACCAATACGAGGTCACCAATTCAAGGTCACTGATACATAGTCCCTGATATATGGTCACTGATACAAGGTCAGCGATACAAGGTCACCGATACAAGGTCACTGATACAAGATCACTGATACAAGGTCATTGATACAAGTTCACCGATATATGGTCACTAATACAATGGTCACCAATGAAAGCCTACAACAGAAGGTTACCTATTTAAGGTTATAGTTGGAGGATACTGATGTGCACATGCTATTGAAGCCTACCGATTCGAAGGCTTCCGTTACCAGTCTCATGATGCCCTTAATTTGTAAAATTCATGATATTTTTCTATCGGTCATATTTTCTAACTTTAATGCTTCTCACTTAATTAATACTTATTGTAGAAATATCAAGAGACCGTATCTTGACAGTCCAAGGTACATGAAAGATTTCACATGATTTACTTAATCCTATTTTAGAACCTCAAATATGAAATAAAAATACCATGGAAGAGAGATATATTGAGGCATAGATAAAAAAAAAGTGGAGTCCAGAAGTTAAATACATGAAGAAGAAATTACTGAAGAACACAGAAGAACCATTCGAGCACCTTTACTGTGAACCCCAAGAACTTCCAGAAGATCATTTCGGGAAAACAACATAAACTTTCCTTCTATGTCTCATAAATATTCAATCAATTGACGAAGCATAACACTCAATTCCTAAAGTCTAGTGCATAGAGTTGTTACACTCTATTCTTGAGACAACTTCTAGAGATAGACTCAAAATTCAAATTCTTAACTTCATGGAGTCAAGAGATAAACTGCAATCACATAGAGTCTTCTAAACTCTTTCTCATCCTAGTTGTTCTATTGTGTTTCTTATTTTACATTTCAATGATGTGTGTCGGTCAGCTTCACACACTGTCTCATGTGCTAGAACTAGAGGATATTGAATCTCCATACATCGAACCTCACTTAAATTTTTTTCCCACATAAAACTATGGAAGAGACCATGTTTCGTATTTATTGATTTTATTTACCATGAAGAACAGTGGTAGATGGTGTGAACCATGGACAATTTGTGAAAACTATTTAAAATCTTGATACAGGCTGTGTATCCTCTTTATTGCTAATATAAACTGCTTGGTTTCTGGTAATCACCAAGTGGAGATGATTAAGTCTCAACTTGATATTGAGCCTATTATTTTACATCACTATGAAATATATTCTTTTTATACTCTATTTTATTCATTTTCTGCTGATTATATTTGATAAAACATAAAAATGTTTTTCTTTCACTTTGATTGTTAGTTTTGGTTAGTGTGTGTATTTTTATAATTCAATAAATTCTTTAAAAAGTTGAATAGGTGTTTCAGACTGAATCAACTGAGGATTAATAATACTTTGAGAAACATGATGACCAACTAAACATTTAAATCTCTACTACCTTAATAAACTGGGTTGTTTTAAAAATGGGAGATCCTTTTAAAATATGGGTTTTAACAGAATTTTTAAGGTGGAACTGAATTTAATCCCCAATGGAGATTCCACTCAAACCAACATTAGGTATAAGAGGAAGGTTTATCTAGTGTTCAAATTCATTTAAACAATGATTTTAGTTTTATCTTAAAGATCAAAAAATATATATCATAGCTAAATATTCAGTTCTTAAAATTCTAAGTAACATGGAACATAGAGTTGAGGGTGTTTCTACTAACATGTCACCTTTCTTTAACAGTAATAACAATGCTCAGTGGAAATTAAAAATGAAATTTTATCTAGAGAGCGTGGGACCTGAGATCTGGGACATAATTGATGAACAACATATATTATCTGCTACTACTAGAGACACGTGGTCTCAGTTGACTAAATCCACATATATTAATAACTATAATGCAATGAATGCTTTGTACATTTCTCTAGGTGATGAGGAATTCAACATAATATATACTTGTAAAACTTCATATGAAATTTGGGATACTTTAGCTGTTTCTCAAGGGGGAACAACCAATGTTAAATAAATGAGATTAAATACATATGCTATTGAATATGATAATTTTAAAATGAAGCATGGTGAACATATTTCTGAAATGTATCTCAGGTTCATTCAAATAGTGAATACTATGAGTCTTCTTGAAAAATTAGTGGACAATAAGGACCAGATTATGAGATTTATTCGATTCCTACCAGACAGATGGAGAGGATCTTCTATTTATATCTGAGAATCTTGTGACAAAGGAAAACTACTAGTGAAGGAACAAATTGGAAAGCTTATGATGTATGAAGAAGAACATAAAGTGAATCACAACGTAGATGAAGAACCAATGATGAAATATGTATCATTCAAGACTACTGCCTCAAAGAATAATGATAAAGAAATATTTCAAGCCCCTGTAGATACTTCCACAAGTGTAGACTCAAACTCTAATAGTGATGATGAGATGGCTCATCTTGCAAGGGGATTCAATAATTTTACCAAAATAATAAGTTATTTAGATAATCAAACTACAATGGAAGGAATGATAATAAAGGACAGTGGAAAAAGGATAGAAAATGGAATGACAACACAACCAATATAGTCTGTTATGAGTGTAAACGCAAAGGACATGTGAAGGTTGATTTCCCCATTCAAAAATTTAAGAAGAAATATGAAGGAAATGGAAAGGATATAAAAAATCTATGAATGCCACCTGGAGTTCCTCAAAAGATAGCTCAAGTAGACCTAACACTTCTGATAGTGACAAGAATAAACATGTAAATCTATGTTTCATGACAAAATCATTGGAGGTAACACCCAATTCCCCTATACCTAATGATTATTATTATGGGAATGAAGGTGAATCAAACAATGATGAAAATATGACTAGGGATGAACTATTAAAAAATTGTGGAATTCTTGAGGATACCTTATTTGAACTCAAGGATAAATATAAACTATTGAGATGAAAACATTCTTTAAATGCTAATTAGAAATCTGATCTAAATACTGAGAAAGAAAAATGTACTCAGCTATTAAAATAAAATACCAAACTCAAAATATAAAATGATCAATTAAAAATGGATTTGGAGAAATTTATTGTCGGTAGAGATACCTTGACTCAGTTTCTAGGGAAAAAATTACTCCAAAATACACAACTGTTATAGGATATCAACCATGATAGAGAAGGACTATTAAGACTAAATTTGTTCCAAGACATGGACAGTTCACAGTTAGTTCATGTTGTGGACCTTCTTTTGAAAAATAATTCTATAAAAGATCAAACAAAGTGTTCATGTATCAAAATATATCTTTTTATTATAGAAAACATGTGAGACATATATCAGTTCCCATTGTTTTACTTTCTATCCTCTATGGACCCAAGCAAATCTAGGTACCAAACATACCCTACACTTAATCTCTTTTGCAGGAAATTTATCTAAAGAGCTCCTATAAAATGTTGTGGTTCTTGGATAGTGGATGGTAAAGACATATGACAGGATACTATTCATGTTTTAAAAGCCTAATTAAAGTTTATGGAGGACATGTCACATTCAGTAATAATGTTAAATTGAAGATTGTTGGATTAGGCCAAATTGCTAACCCTAATACTATATTAATATCAAAATTACTTTTTTTGTTTTGTTAAAATACAATATACTATATATTTCTTAGTAGTGTGATGATAGATTAAATGTCTAATTTGAAAATGATGCAAGAAATGTTTTTAATTCTAAAAATGATTTAATATTTACTTCCCTTAGAAATGAGAATGTTTATGTTTTTGATATAGAGTCCTTAGTTATGCAAAATGTTTCTTGATTAAATGTGTTTAATAAGGAATCCTTGTTGTCTCACAGAAGATAAGGACTATTCAATGTGCACTCACTTAGGAGACTTACTAGGAAATTTTTAGTTAGAGACTTACCTAAATTGGAATTCCCTCTTTTCAAAGTGCGTAATCCTTTTCAAATGGGAAAAACACAAATTTTCGTTCAAGCTAATGAAAAAATTTTATACTTCTCAACCACTTGAGTTAGTTCACACGGACATGTCTGTCCCATCAAGAGTTTCAAGTATAAATTGGAATCACTATGTTTATGTTCTTGTAGATGATTTTTCTATGTAGAGTTGGGTATATTTCTAGCTCAAAAAAGTGAATCTTCTTCTTATTTTATCAAATACACCAATTATATAGAAAATAATAGTGGACTTAGATTTAAGAACTTGTGAAGTGATCATGGTCATGAGTTTGAATCAGTTTGAAAGAAACATTGTTTGGGAATTAGTGGACAGACCTAAAGACATATTGACCAAAGTCACCAAATGGGTGTCTAGAAATACAGTTGATGAATCTGGAAATATAGTTAGAAATATAGCTAGTTTTGTAGAATAAAGGTATAGTCAAGTAGATAGAATAGACTATGTGGAGACATTTTCACCTGTATCTAGGTTAGAGGCCATTAGGATACTACTTGCTTTTGCAGCTGATTTGAATTTTAAAAATTATCAAATGGATGTTAAAAGTGATTTTTTAAATGGATATATAGTTGAGGATCTGTTTTTTTAAACATAACCTCCCCCCCAATTTCCAAATCTTGTTTCTAAACTATCTAAACCCTGATATGGTCTGAAACAAGCTCCAAGATCGTTGTATGATAGACATAGTTCTTATCTTATTTCAAAAGGTTTTACTAATGGAATAGCAGATCCTACTCTCTTTATTAAGATAATTTCCAAAGATGTTTAAATATTACAAATTTATGTAGATGATATAATTTTTGGATCCTCTAAAAACTCTCATTGTACTGATTTTTCAAAAGCGATGAAAGATGATTTTGAAATCATTCTAATGGGGGAACTAAAATTTTTCTTGGATTTGACATTTTACAAAATAAAAATGTTATTATTTCAAATCAAAGTAAATATATTGTGGATCATTTGAAAAGTTTTGGTTTTGACAGTAGTAAATATAGTGATACACATATGAGTACCTCTTTCAATTTGGATGCTAATGAAAATGCTGAATCAGTGGATCAAACCAATTACTGAGGTATGATTGGGATTCTACTCTATCTTACTGCTAGAAAACCTCACATTATTTTCAGTGTATGCATGTGTGCTTATTTTCAATCCAATCCCAAAGAGTCTCACTTAAATTCTATTAAAAGGATTTTTAAATATCTCAAGTATATTATAAATTTAGGACTATTTTATCCAAGAGGATAACTATTTTATTTAATAAGTTTTTTGAATAATGACATTTCTAGTTGCAATTTAGATAGAAAAAGAACCTCTAGAACATGTCTCATTTTAAGCAAGTCACTAGTATCATGGTGTAGTAAGAAATAGATTTATGTTGCATTATCTACTGAAGAGGCTTAATATATTGCTACTGGTAATTTTTTTGCTCAAATTATGTGGATGAAAAACACTTTACATGACTATGGATATCAATTTAAACATGTCTCTATAAACTGTGACAACACAAGTGCTACTAACATCACTAAAAATATAGTATATCATGCTAGGTCAATGAATGTTGATATAAGACATCACTTCTTGAGAGATCATTATCTAAGAGGTGACATCACTCTTGAATTCATTGGAACTGAACACCAATTGGAAGATATATTCACAAAGACTTGGAATTCTGAGAGGTTAAATTACATTAAACATGAGCTAGGTATGATAAATTGTTGAGGATAGGACCTCACCATTAGACCTTACTGATTGTACCTCACCATTAGTCCTTTTCGATAGGACCTCACTGTTAGACCTTACCGATAGGACCTCACCGTTAGACCATACTAATAGGAACTCACCTTTAGTCCTTACCGATAGGACCTCACCATTATACATTACCGATTGGACCTCAATGTTAGACCTTTCCATTAGTACCTCACTGTTAGACCTAATTGATAGCTCCATACCGATAGATGACTTTTGTCTGGGACTTCGTGTTTTTGTGTTCTTAGCGAGAATCTGAAACATTTTCTGCATATTACTTATTTATTTTATTTGTTTCATTTTTTGATCCCTAAATGATAAAAATAAAACATATATCATATTTCAATCCTCATCAAACACTCTCCCGAACCTTTTTATCCCCAATCGTAGAACCTAAACCTCTTCAGAAATCTTGAACCACTCCAGATCGATGGCAAGAGTCAAAAGGTCGTCGGTTGCTGATGAAGAAGATGCAATGGATCCTAAGAGACCTACAACTGAGTCGTGTAGATGAATCCAGATAGTGGAAAAGGTGTGTAACCCTCAATTATCGAAGAGGGAAATAGTGGTTGATAAGGAGTTAAGTTTAGAGTGGCTACTATCGACCCGGTCTTTAGTACTGAAGGCACTTGAAGCTCTATGCTACGTTGAGTGTTTTGCAAACAATAATAGACCCTATTACCTGAATTTGGTGAAGGAGTTTTGTTAGTATCTCAAGATAGAACAGTCTATCGAAGAGCACTGGATGACTTCCAGAGTAAATGGAGTATGTGTGAGTTTTTCCTCTACTAAGTGGGATTACTTGTTGAGGGTTCCACATGAAAGGATTTTTGATTATTACTCAAATGTGGTTCCACCCACTAGTAATTTCTTCTGCAATGAAGAATCATTAGCTGATTTGACATGGAATGGAATTCCAAAGAAAGTCCTTTCTGCTAAAATGATATGAGAGGATAAGCTTCTTATTATGTTTATCTAGCATGTTTAATGTCCTAGGAGATGGGACTATTCTACATTAATGTTTCAAGATGTTTTTCTCTTGTATCTATTAAATCATGAACAGAAGATCAACTTATGTAGGATGTTGATGATTTCACTAGAAGATATGACCAAACCTTGTTACAAATCCAATTACCTATTTCATGCTATGTTGATATATCTTATGTTTAAAGTGAAATGAGTTGCTAAAGCTAAGGAGGAAACTATTATTGTGTAAATAACCATTGCATCACCAAATTTATTTTCAAGCTGATGAAGATATACTAGAATCCATGACTGAGTATATGGGTGAATGATGAGGCTAATATGTATGAAGGGTTTAACCCTATTTCTTATCCTACTAGGCCTAAAAATTAGAGAGACCCTGGTCTTATGCCTAGGGAAGTAGAGCATACTTATTCAGATGTAGAAGAAGATGATGTTGTTGAGAAATAAAGAGAGGATTCTCCAATAGATGATAGGAGTGATCCTGACCTTCCCTCAAACCCTCGTACTAATACTAAATCTGTTGGTAAACCTAAACCACCAAATAGATTTCATATAAGGGAGACTCTCTTAAGGGACAATGATGAGGAAACCAGTGAAGAAGAAGAAGCTAAAAATGTCTTAAGAGACATTAGAGATATCTCAGATGAGGATGAGGACACTGATTCAAGTCAAGATTACCTTAAGTCAGCTACTGATAAATGTGAAGAGGAATGTTTAAGTCTCAGTACTTTAATAGGACATACAGAAAGGGTAGAAAGTAGAGATGAAGAAGTTTCTGATTCAGTTGAAGCTGGACTTGTTTTGGAAGTTGTTGAAGATTCTGTGGATCAAGTGGTAGTAGACCTTCTTATTAAGGGATTTGATCAAGGAGGTCTGATGGAGATATATGTTTTTGCTCAGGTGATTGCTCCAAGTGAGGGGGAAGAACCTATTGCTATAGGATCTGTTGATGTTGCTCATGAGATAGAGGATTGGATAGAAGCTCATGGCTTTGTGGTTTTAGGTCTATATTTTAGAGATTTTGAAGATAACCAGCATATCAGAAGTCCTCCAATTCCTACTATCTTAGAAACTACCATTGTGTAGCCAGGGGTTCTACAAATGAAACCATAATTTTAACCTATAGGTAATAATTTAATAAATTTCAATCGAAATTATATTAATCATCTTAGATTTCCATCACATAAAATCTCATCATGGTTTGTCTATTCCTTTGAACTTATAATCATATTAAAACTTATAAACTCGTGATGGTATCCATATATATTATATTAAAGTCAAATTAAAACATTTTAATCACCCATGTTATCTAAACCCTTATCTAATATCATCTATAATAACCCCAAATCCAAACTCCTAGATCTAGTACTAAAATCATAAACATTACATTTAGATCTTGATACCAATAATCATGACCCAATTTCATCTATCCATGACATAAAACATTAGAAGAAAAAACTGGATAACTTACATTCCCAGTTACCTTTTAGTATTATAGTTTTATAGAATTATGATAAACTCTTTCAAAGTGGACATTTCTATATTTTAACCATTCTTTCTACAAAACATGTTCTTTTTAGAGAAATGTTTGATTCATTGAAGGTATCTTCTATATATTGAACATTGAATTTTTTAAATTTTTTAATCATTATTATCACCTATAAAAATAATTTAAAAATGTGAGATGATCATGAAAATATTAGTAAGGGAAATGAATATAAGAAATTTATTATTCAATTGAGAAACATGAAAAACCATGACATTTTTATGTTTATCGCTATATTTGTTTAGTGTATAAACTAAATAATATCCAATTGAAAAATAAAAACATTTTTTTAAAAATAAAACCATTTAAACCCTTAGAAACAAAATTAATATACTCTTATGCTGATTAAATAATTATTTTCATAACCAATGTTATACTCATGCTAGACATAATAGGATCCTATTTAAATCCATACAACGATCCACCCGATCTAAGTACCTACTTCATTCAATTGAAGTCAAGAAAAATTACCCAATTCATTGGAGAGATATAATGGGGAAGAACCTTAATATAATTTCACTAGGATAACTCATTCATCCTGTATAACTATGAATTACAATATCATGAAAATATATATTTATTTATTCCCCTTTTCAATTTAAAACCCCTAAAATACTATTTTAAAACTGTATAAAATTTCAATTCCTTCTGAGAAATAATTTTCAATGCTAAAATACCTAAAAAAATTAAAAGAATATTTTTACATGGATAAAATAATCATGTAGATGAATAAAAAAATCTAATAGTAGTTTTAGTAGATGTAAAATCCATTGATGCTATATACATTATCATAGAACATTACTTGTGTCTTTTAGAAAAAAAGTGACAAAAGTACACAAAAATATTCCCATAATTAAATCAATGAAAAAATGTAAAATGTGACATAAAATATAATTTATAATTAATTTATATCCATATATGAAAGAAATAATTTATAAAATATGAATATGAAAAAAATTTAGAAAATTAATATTTAAAGTGAGGCCTCAAAATAATGTATCTTTTACCTCTAGTCTAACTAGTCACACACATTATTTATCCACCAAAATAATAATAATATCATTATTTTTTATGAACAATTTTATTTTTTTATTATTCCTCAAATTTTAAATATTACCACATAAAATACAATTATATATTAAATTATTTTCCTGTTATATGTTTTTATGAAATTCAGCTCATTTTTTAAAAATGACTATGGTTAGCTGACTATGTTAAAATTAATAATTATTAAATCAATATAATAATAATAATCCATATATAATTTTAATTTTTTTCCATCAATTATTATTTTAAAAAATCTATGAACGATGGTTATGAAATTTTAGCTATATTATAATCATGAAGATGGTAGTTCACTTGTACGCATGAGTAACGTTATGATTTTCCTATGAGCATGATGTAAATAAAGTGAAAAATATATTATATTCCCATGATAATGGTTATATTAAAAATATCACATCATTTATTTAATTAATGTTACATAATTTTATCCATGTGAGGTGGTTATGAAAAATCAATAATATCATTTCCTAGAGGGGGTAATCTACATGTATGCATAAATGATGTTATCATAATTTATTGGAAATATTTCATAAAATAGAAGATATATTATAGTCAAAATATATAATTTTTTAATTAATATCATAAATATTCATTAAATCTATCATTATAACTAGAATTTATAGGTAGCAACGGAAAAACAATTACAACGGTTTGTGAGGTAGTAGTCTTCCATACAAATTGATTATGGTTTTATTTCCGATTTTATGGATGTGGATATTGACATAAGTTATAATAATTACCTAATAAAATATAAACATATGTAATATGATGGTGTTATTATTTGAAGGTGATTAAATAATTTATAAAGGATTTAGAAGAAAAAATAAAACTAAAGTGTTCTGTTAAAAGCTGTAACTCAATTTTAGACATCCTCTTTTTTTACAAATTAATCCCTCTATGGTGGGTATTATTCTTAAATTAAGTCATCCAAAATGTGGATTGCGATGTGATAAATGGATTATGATAGTTAATTACTTACATAGAGTTCTCAATTTTTATACGAAAGAGATGAGAGGAGGTTCCCTTTTATAATTCATAGTTGGGGAATTATTCGAATGCCGTAAAATATTAGATAATATATATATATATATCAAAATCATATCATGTGGAACCATGGGAAGAAAAATTAGAATATAAATGCAACAAGGTTGTAATAAACTAAACCAATAACATTTATATATATTTTATATAATTTTTTATCCATATCTTCTACTTAAAAAAATTTAAAGTCATTTTATCCTTTACTATTATAACCTAAATTTTTACCATGATAACATAATCAAAAAGAAAAAAATAAAATATACCTCGTAAAATAATTTGAATCTGATGATTAAAAATTTTAATCCATTTTATCATGTATAATTTCTATAGGTGTATAAAATTCCTTGTTATATAAAACAACAAATTATTGAGAAACATCTTTTAGGAAATTATCGTATTTAAAAATAAAACAAAATTTACCTTAAGTATAATAATTAATTGGTTTACAAGGATTTTAAGGTAAAAAAAATCAGTTTTTAGACTTCTATATCATTCCAAAACCGAAATTTATCTTCCTACAAGTCTAATAAATAAAATTATCCTAAGATAGATTGAAATTTTAGTAAAATATAACTTATCTTCACAAAAAGTCAGTCTTGGGATACAAAATCCAATGATTTAAAAAAACATTATTTAACTCCTTAAATATTTTTTTCTTGACACCACACATACCTTAGTATAATCCAAAGTTATTAGGTCATCTTAACCCTTATCTATTTATATTAACCCCTATTAACCCATTTGAAAATTACTGTGATATCGATATTTTTAACACATAACTGGTCATGAGAGTTACTATAAGAGGAAAAGTGACGCATAAGTTAGAAATTTATGATATTACCAACCGTATTACATACAATTTTCTAAAGCTAATATTTTTAGGATTTCTAAATAAATTAATAAAACATTATTTATTATAAAATATCATTAATGTCATTTTTGGAACAATTCATATAATATAACATTGAAAATATCAAACCACAATGGGATTAAAATCTAATAAATTAAACTATGCCTCGTATTTTATATCTTTCTCTAAAATTCTAGTACATTATTACTCGCTGAAATAGAATTACTCTTTATGTTTTTAAAATCTTGTATTTTAGTTCTCTATAGCCTTCACAAGTACTAGGATGTCACTACGTAAGAATGTAATATAATTATATCATCACTAAAAACTAAAAAAATCAAAAAAAAAATTCATTCATCTTAAAAATTTTAAATTTTAAATATAAATCAATTTATGTCCATGTCTCAAAAATATTATGGTTATTAAATTCAAGAGAGTTACATTTTTGACATTATATTTACATAAAATAATATAAATATTACAATAAAATGAAATTATAAAAAAATTGAGACATTTTAAAATATTTTATATTCAAGGCCATATACGACATGGAAAATAAAAAGTACATGTGTTAGATAGAATTTTATGTTTTATCACAATATTTTTTAAGGGAAGAGCATCATTTCCCCTTACTAAGATGAAAAATATATATTATGGTTACTATTTTTAATTAATAAAAATAAAGGTAAACAATTTAATAAATTTGGACTAATTAATTACCTAGATAGAATCCATTTTTAAAAATTCATTTCAAAATAATTTTTGTATTTAATTTTCAACTAAACCCATAAAAATTGATGAAACTGACATTTCATAAAAACATCTTTAAATGTAAAAAATATTTTCACACCAAATTCCAGTATAAAATTTATTCTCAACACCATGGAAGGATTTTATTTAACAAAAAAATTATTAATTTATTAAAACTAATAAAAAATAGTATATGACATTGTAAATACTTCAAATTGAAATAAATTGTTCAATAAAAACTATGATTTTTACCCTTCATTGAATAATATATTTTTTGAAAAATGAAAAAAATAATCAGAATAAGATAATTTTATTATGATTATTTCAAAAATAATATCCTTTTTTGTAATATAAATTACTATTTATTTCATTAAAATATTAGATAATACACTCATAAAAAGAAAAAATTTAATTTTTCTAAAAATAGATATTTAAAGAATAAAATGGAATTTCTAAAAAATGAGGTATAATTTCATAATCATTAATCAATAAATATTTGTTGAGTAATAACTTTATATTTATTTCATAATTTGATTAATATTATTTACACTCAATAATTCAACAACTAGGTTATAAAAATCATATTTAAATTATAATATTTTGTGGTTCATTTATGTTCAATGTTTTTTATAGGCCATCAATGTAACACCCCAATTAAATAAAGAATATAACATTTTTATATTTATCCATATTTGTGAAAAAAATATAAATATTACTTTAAAGAGGACGCTATGCTCGATGGCGTACCCAATACGCAACAACGAGTTTCTTGGGAATCTTACGTTGCACTCTAATAATAAAATAATATTATTTTAAATGGTAGTTAATGCCTAGCCGTTGTAATGGCGGGAATGAACAGAACTAACTACAAAATTATTATATATGTTTTCCAAATATTTTTACTCTTTACAATAAATGTTAGCGGATTAAAAATGCGAATGAATCCAATTTTAAGCATAAACATTCTAATACTCATTAAAAGGTCGATTAACCGCCTTTTGATGGCGAACAACTTTTAACTCCACTTTTTGAAAATTTTATGTTTTATATTTGACAAAATAAAATTCTTCTTTAGAATTGGGACATCAAAATTTACTTTCTGTAAATTTTTGGAATTTTTCCGATAAAGTTCATTTTTTATTGAATAGTGAAAAATGTTGTATTTTAATTCAAAACCAATTTTTAATATAATTTATTCATATGATTAGATTATATTTTGAATTGTTTATAAAGTTAAATTATAATATATTTTTACCATTTAATCCAATTGTTGTCATTATAATTAATTTCACTTTGAAATCGGACTTAAACTAGTGTCAATCTTTTGATACTTATTGTTTCATAAAAACACGCTATTTGCTCTGACAGCGGGAATTAATTATTAAATTAATTAATGAAACTTATATGTTTTGAATTTTGTAAAATATAATTCATTTTTGAATTCAGAATATCAAATATAGCTTAGGGTGATGTTTTGGTATTTTTCTGAAGAACTTCAATTTTTGATGAATAGTGAAACCACTAAGTGGTAGTTAGAGAAACTGATTTTTCATTTAAATGAAACTTTTCCACCTCTGTGTTTTGAATTTCAAAAATCTGACATACATGGTTGTCATTAAGAAGTAAAATTTGGTTCAATGCGATTAAAATAATTTTTTGGTGAACAATAACTTCATTGTTCTTAATCGCGATTAGAGGTAATTAGTGTAATTTAAGGTAAAAATAATATTTCAATAATGTGAAATGACCTAGACACGTGTCCTACCCTCATTGGATGTGTCATTTACGACCAATAAAATCCATGGGTCAACTTGGGGACACCATGGAGCCACTTTGGTTGGAAAATGACATAAATAACTTTATATTTAAAGTTAAAATAAAAATGTCACAAGCATGAGATGTTTCTCGAAAATAATTTTTAAATGGGGTTATACAAGTCATATTTTGGACTATAAATATTCATTAGAAATATAAAAAGATATCCCCCATCATGTTATTTTTTTTATAATTTTTAGACATTAAATAAATTAAATTATTTATGACATAATGATGATGTAGCGATTACCTCGTTATTTAACGATTTAAATAAAATGAAAATATAATGTAAAACCTAAAACCTAAACTTGTCAAAAAACTATTGTATCGGTATATTTTGAACCCTTATCACCTCATCCTTGAATTATATAAATGTGGGACCTTTTAAATCTGAAACTCATTTTCAAATAAAGTTACATTTCTTTACTTTCCAAGAGTGCCCCTCCTCTCCTCTTATAAAAGGCCCCCACCTCTACCTCCTTACCCACACTTCCAAAGCCTTTGTCTCGGCCAACCCCTGCCCATTTTGTCTCTAAAAATCCCTCCATAACTCCTTGAAGCCTCACTTTGTGTAGAAGTCTTCCCAAGGAAGCTTTTGAGCTCAAACTAAAGGGAGTTACCCGGTTTTAAGGTAATGTCTTCCGTTATGTCCTTTTGTTTTATTTTGCTTCTCCAACCCCATAAACTATTATTATTAATTTCTTTTGTAACAACTCCAGTATCTTCAATATACTAGGATTTTTTTATAAGAAGCATTCGAGCTACACTTACACACACCTACATCAAATCGTTAAAGAACATACTGTTTTGTGGATGGTGAATTTCTGCCTCACGAAACGATGATTGTTCAACACTCATGTAACACTTTAAAAGGTGGTCATTAATATGTCACTATATTTATATATGATATATAATATGTTTATGTTTTACTTAAGCTTCTGTATTTTTATTTTTTGGCATACCTTTATGGTTTCCATTGTGGGTAAACACGATAATTTCATTTTAGGAAGTGCGGACTACCGCCCACTCAAAGTGATTTGATTCGTTAATGCCATATGTGGGATGTATAAAGGATGTATTTAAAGTTATTATATATGATTTATGTTACATATAAATGATAAATATAATTCTGGAATTAAAATATACATACCTCTCATTTAGTTTTAATTCCATTAATATGACAAAAAATGAAAGTAGCATTCATGCGTACGTACGGCCTACCGTCTCCATGAACGGTGCTTTTAATTTTTATCTCAAAATGCTATGGTATAGTATAAAATGAATATATACTGGATATATATGATATTTAAAACATCAATAATATTATGTATATGATGTACCTATAACTACATGGAAAATTATTTTCCAACAAGTTCAATTTTTGACTCATGTACCAAACATCGACAAAAACGTCTGATATGAACTCATATTATTAACCAATTATTATTACATTAAAAAATGTGATATAAACTGAATAATAATATTTATAGGAGGTCCTCACGCAATATTAAAATGACCACAGTTTATTATTCAGGAATATAAAGAAAACTAACAAGAGAAGTTGGACTTGAGGTAAGGGACCCTACCCCTCTCTTTCTTTTTAAGTACACTCTTTTATGTCATTCCTTTTAAGCCCATATTTCTTGTGATCAGGATTTTCTTTTATATTACTAATACTGTAATTTTTATGTTCATATGATGAGATACCCTATTCTCTCTCATCAATCCATTTTTGAAGTTTTGAGTGGCGCCGTTAGGATGCCGAATTTTCGTAAGAGATCTAACCTTTCTCTTTCTTTTTAAGTACTCTCCTTTATGTAACTTATTTTAAGCTCCTATTTGTTATGTTGGGGGATGTTATTTCATATTCATATTTCTGTAAAAATTATGTTAATATGATGAGAGACCCTATTTTATCTCATCGATCCATTTTATGTATGTTTTAAGTGGCGATGTTAAGCTGTCTAGTTTTCATAAGGGATTTTTCATCTCACTTTTATTCCCGTGAGATTTATGCTACATTTGAAAAATTTTCCTTTGAGTGGTGTATGTAATGCCCATTATTTTACTCATTGTGTAATATAATTTCATTTATGAGTATTTACATCAATGTTGTATTGTCTTTCTTTCATGGGGTGCATGTCTCGAAAGATACCCATGTCGGTAAGGGAACCTTTCACCCTCCTCTTTTTAAAAGACTTCTTTTGTTATGTCTTTTAATTCACATACTATTATGTTGGGATATGTTCTTCTATTTCCTTATTGATTTATATTTTATGTCCATGTGATGAGATACCCTTTCTATCTCTCATCAACTCATTTTCTAAATTTTGTAGTGACGTCATTAGGCTGTAAATTTTTTGCAAGGGAACTTCTTAACCCAAATTTTATTCTTTGGGATAAACTTGTACTCTTTGAATATATCGTTCTATGAATATGTGTAACACCCCAAGATTTCATAGTGTGTTATTTCTTCAAAATAATTCAATAAATTGCACTACACGCAACACTGAGTTCAATTGCACCATGACTTACCAAAAAAAAAGCCATTAAAAGAGGTCATGAATAGTATTAACTACATTTTAAACTTTATATAATCTTTATAATTTTAGAATCCATATTATGAGTTTCTTAGTCATAATGCAAGAACAGATTCATTTTCAGTATTGCACTTTTATCAACTTTTGATAGTGAAACCTTTTTAAATACAATATTTTAAACTTTTTGACTAAATGGAGACATCAAAAAAATTTAAAATGAAACATCCCAAGCTTCCACGGTACGCTTTCCTTTGAATAAAACAGTAGCGTGTGTTGTACGCAACTTCGAGTTCTAACACACACCAAAACTAATTAAACTAGCCGTTGTGAATAGTAATATCTAATTTTTGAAATTATATATATTTTATATTTGAAAATGGACTTCATTTTTGGACTCGGAATATCGAATTTAGCCTAAGGTGAAATTTTGGTACTTTTCGGATAACTTTCATATTTTGATGAATAGTGAAAATTACTAAATTTTAATTAAAAACAACTTTTTTAATCAAAATAATTAATAGTGATAAATTGTGAATTTGAGTGGTTTTAAAGTATATTTAGAATATATTTTTACCATTTAATATAATTTTGGTCATTGGACATAATTTTACAATTAAACCGAACATAAACAAGTGTCAATCTTTTGATAGTTATTATCTCTTAAAAACACGCTTTTTGTTTTGACAGCGGGAATTAATTTTAAATTAATTTCTGCCACTTCTGTGTTTTGAATTTAGAAAAATGGATTCCATATTTGGAATCAGGATTTTCAAATTGTGTAAATAGGTAACTTTTATTTTTAGACATTTTGAATAATTACTGCGGTAAATATTTTATTTACCATGGTTAAGGGTAAATCCGGTAAATAAGGGTTAAAAAAATAATATTATAATAATACTAAATTACCCTAAAAACGTGTATTAACCCTATTGGTTGATACATGGTCGACCATGGGCATCTTTGGGTCTATTTTGGGACCCCATGGATCTACTTGTAAGTGATAATGACACATTATATTAATAAAGTTAAAATAAAAATAAAAATGGCATAAGCTTACATCTTTTAGAAGAACAATTTTTACATAGGGTTATACATGTTGGATTTTCTATTATAAATATTAATTAGAAAGCTAAAAATATTTCCTACATAATGATATTTTATTTATAATTTTTAGACATTAAATAATTTATTTTATTTATGACACAATGATGATGCAGTAATTACTAAAATAGTGAAAAATTAAAATAATTGATCTTATAAATACCCAAATAATTATAATATGAAACTTTTAATGAATTAAACTAATTTTCTATGATAATATGATATATTAGGATTGATTTTATTGACTTTTTTAGAAGTAATCAATCTGTTAGGAGTTTCACAAAAATCAACTATTGAATAGTGTCAAAATTGACATAAAAGAGTTCTTAAAACAAATATTATATTATTAATTGATATTAAATTTCTAAAAATCTAAGGTTCGGCCAAGAGACTTATATTATGATAGGTTCCTCATTAATGGACCACTTGGGGGTCGCTTGGATGTATATAGTACGTTTATTAACCATATTATATAAAAATACAAAGAGACATTGTAAAAGTGAAACTAATTAACTTAGAGTTAATACTTAAAGATAAGGTTAATATAAGTACCCAAACCTGTCTAAATTCTATTGGATGAGTTGGTTTCGACCTATCCCTACCTCATCCTTTGAATAGTAAACTTTGGAGCCATTGGAAACCGAATATGAATTTATTATAAATTAATATTTCTAGCTTTTCCAAAGGTGCCCCTCACCCCTCTTATAAAAGGGCACTCCTCCTTCTCATTTCTTCACACCTCTAAAGACTTTTGGTTCGGCCAAACTCTGCCCAAATACTCTCCCAACATCCCTCACTACAACCTAGAGGCCTTAGTTTGATCAGAAAGCCAACCTACGGAGCCCTTTTGATCAAATCAAAAGGAAGAACCCGAAGAAGAGGTAATGATTTCACAACCCTTTTCTAAGTTCATTTCTTCTTCCACTTCTTCTTCCTTTGTTCTTACCATTCTAAAATAATAACTCCAGTATCTCACATATACTGTGATGTTATTATAAGTATGGTACAACCATATTCAGTATTCTATCCACCCTTTGAATAACATGTCACCATACGTGCGTACGTACGGCTTACCGTCTCCACGTCGTGGTGTAATTGTTATTCAATATAATATTATTTGGATGGGTATAATAATGATGTGTAATTCATGTAAATAATAAATATAACATGTTAATGATTCTGTATATATGATATACCATTCATTTATATATTATTTTAATATCAAAAGAATGATATTGTCGCTCGTGCGTACGTACGGACTACCGTCTCCACGAACGCGATGAGATTCATTCTCCATCGTATCCATTCAAGTATAGTTATCATTTTATGATTTAAAAATGATGTTTAAGGACTTGATATCATTCTGGATATGAATAAGATACAACAAACATGGCTTATGTAACAAAACATATAAAAGAAAATGAGTAAGTTAACACCCGAAACGATGATAATTCTAAGATATTATTAATAAATCAATGTTAAAAGATCATATATGATATCATATTAATATATATGATTCTTGTATAATTTAATAACAATTATTTCACCATTATACAGGAGGTTAACCTACCCCAACCAAGGAAAAGTACAAGGTAAGGGTTATTTCACAATCTCTTCATTATCCGAGGTTGTTTATATGTAATAATCTACTGGGATCTCTTTATCATCCACATCCATGTTTTCTTAAAAATGTTTTTCAAAACATTTTTACTATTTACAAGAATATGGGTTAAAGTCATTTATACCCTTTTTTGACTTTTTATAAGAGGTTTATAAAGGAATCCTTCCGTCGTTTTCAAAACAATGTCCTTTTTAACCTTTTCGACAGAATTGAGGTAAGAATGTTTTTTTAACTTATACGGCGGGTGCGGTTATTTTCCGCCATTATAAAATCGTCGAAGCTTTCCATACAAGCTTATAAGAATATTTTCAAAGAAAATGTTTTATTTTATATGGATCTTAAATGATTTCAAAATAAAAGGAGATACTTCTTTAAAAAGAATTTTGATTTCATCTATGTCAACATCCTTTGATGGATTTTAAGATTATTTGAAGTTGATTTATTATGATACAAAACTTCTATATTGTATTGAAGGTTTTGTGATATGTTTGACTGTGGATGTGCTATTTTTATACCATTCATAGTTTATGGTGAAATTATTGACATTTCGTATGCTAGTTTTAATACGAATGTTTATGTTATGTTTAAACCTTTTCATATGGGAATGCATTGGACTTAATAAGTGACAGGTGGAGCCCGCTATAGCTCCTCGATGCATCGGTAGGTCTCATGAGACAAACTAGTGTCTTGGCACAAGGCCTTGACAAAATCTTATTTGTAGTCTTGGCACGAGGCCTTGGCTATGTGGTTATGATAGTCTGGCATTATGCATTCCAACATTATGAAAGTGGTTATTGATTTTTGCATGTGATTATTCGATTAGTAGAATATCCATGTGAACAAGTAAATGGCATTATTTCATTTTACTTTTGCCATACTATGTTGAAGTTCAATTTTAAAAGGCTTTTGTTTTAGTAATTCATTGCCTTAAATGTTTATGCTTATTTTGAATGTTCCGCTATATTGTTATCCTTACTGGGCATTTGAGCTCACCCCTTTTCTATGTTTTATTTTTCCCAGGTAGTGAAGAAGTAAATTATGATTGACTTGCAGGGATATTATGAGGGGTTTATAGTGTGGATTATGGAGACAATTTGTTGTTGTAGTAGTTTTTAGTTTAATGATGTAATGTAAAACTTATGAATATATCTAGTGTTTCCAACGCTACTAAACCAATCGGTCTTTCGGGATTTGATCTTTCTTGTGATCATGCCAATGTTATGTAATAATGCACCGACTCTGGGTAGCTGGGGTCGGGGCGTTACAATATATGTGGATAAACTCTGATTGTTTTACACTTAATATCCACTAATATTTCGTGTATTACTTTGTCACACATAATTATGTAATTGATTTATCCTTAATCCAAGGATATCATCTTTGTATGGGACTTCATCTCAATCTCTCTTCATTGAGGCATATTTTGTTTTATACACAACTTTATTTTATTTGGTGTATAAACCCCTTTGAATTTTCCATTTACTAAAAATGAATCTTTTTTATATGAAGCGTTTACTAAACGACAAAAGGGAATGTTTTTGTCAAACGTATGCGGGGACAATGACTTCTCCACCGCCGTGACCATTATTTGAGTTTCGGCTTCCTCTACAAGTCATACCTCATTTTTAAAAGAAAAATAAATACCATGTTTTACTTCTCATTTATTTTGGTATTGAATATGTTTTTAATAATGTTTTTATATCAATGTGTTGTTTTGATATCTTGTGACTGAAAGGTGGAATTGTTATGTTTCCTTTATGCATGTTTTATGTGATACGATTATGTTGTTGTTCTTGGGCATTTTTATAAAGATGAGTGGTTCTGTGATAAACTAAGGGCGGGTGATCCTGATATAGCTCTCCAATGCATTGGGTAATGCGATGGAGTGAAACATTAAGGTTTATCCAAAGAGATTTAGGGAATATACTGTAGTGGGTATTCCAAATGTAACCAAGAGGGTTACTCCCTTCGTAAGAATGTTATGAATGCCTCAAGTTACCTTGTATGTCTTATGATTTCTATGATTTATTCATGATTTGATGAGGTATGTTAAAGTGCCTGTATTTTATGGGTAAAGTATGATTTCATTCTTATGTATATATGAACTCACATTTCCTTTCCAAATTTTTATAACCCTTACTGAGCTTTTTATGCTCATCCCAAGTTATTTTTGAAATGTTTTTCACAGGTCAAGGGAAAGGTACATGATATGATGATAGTGACAAGGAAGTTTCAAGAAAGAATCCATGTTTTATTTTAAATATGTTTCCATTTATGGGATAAATGAATACTTTCTTTATGTAACCACTTTTTTTAAATGTCGAATGTAATGCAAGTTTTATGATCTAATTCTCTAAAACTCTAAACCTGAAAAGATCCTCAATAATAACTCAAGATTAAATAAGGTTTAAGGATGGGGCCTTATAGTTGGTATCAGAGGTCGGTTTAGATAACTTTAGAGGTTAGGGTATTCTCTAAGCATAAGTGATAGTACCATAATGGATAGGATTTCAGAAAGAGTCCTAGTTTTAGATAAAGTGAATAAGTAAGTATATCTTAGTGTTTACCTTCATCATTAGTACATGATGGTTTTGTTGACATACTCACACTGACATTTCTATTTTTAGTGAATGGATGGATCTATCAGGCACCAAAGAGACAATAGGTTTCAAGGAAACTGTGGTGGTTCTCTGATTAGGATACTAGATAAAATGGGGGATTCAATGAGGAAACTCATGGTTGTTCTAAACCAACTATCAAGGAGTCATGATCAACCACTTGAAACTTGGTATGTTCTGTAATGAATCATGAACGAGATGACCAATCGATGTGGAAGTTCAGGTAATAATTACAAAGGTAACCATTAGAGTTTATATGATCCTTACTTTTGAGGTAATTATGGGTTATTATATGTTATGATGGAAAATGAAAGGCATGAGATAAATTTGAGGTTAAAATATGTTATGATCATTTTTTAAGATTTTATATCATTTTGGGGAATGTTTTATGAATTATATAGTTTTGGAAATAGGACAACACGCAAACCATGTGACAACCCGTCACGTCGAACAAAGCTGTGGGAATCGAACCCATAACCAAAGTGCGACTGGTATTTATTAGCTACCACTGGACTACGTGAAGTCCCTAGTTAGTTTGACTAATTATTTTTAGTTAGATGATTTTAGGAATCAAGAGTATGTTTATTTTGGGTTATCTATGGAAATGAATAACCTATCATCGAGGATATGTGATTAGGTTTTTTTACTTTTCAATATGAGAATTTAAGAGAAACTGATGTTATTTGGAGATAAAAGTTAATTTGTAACTTGGAAGACTATGTGACTAAATCCTTAAAATATTTGGGTTTAAATCTTAGTTTGGTTTACTTTGAATAATTTTATGGACAAATTGTTTTTCAAATGGTCCTCGTTGAACTTTAGGTTTTTTTGGACAAATTTTGGAGATTAAGAATAGATTTTCTTTTTATAAAGGGTTATCCTTTTCTGGATTATCTAATCTTGTACTAACCATTTTGTTTTTGGTTTTGGTTAAAGTCTAAAGACATGGGAAGTATATAGTTCTCTTTGGTGGATTAGGTGATTATCTAGAAGTTGATTATAGTGAACAAGTCTTCCTAAATGCTCGCCTTTTGGAGAAAATATGAGTTTGTGTAAGAAATATAATAAAAGTTGACATTCAACATGATAAGTAATTATGTTTCCTTATGAATAAATTCCTCAATAAAAAAAACAAAATTGTTGTCGATTAACTTTTCTTACTGGGGAATCGAATACAGTTTAACCCATCACAAGTTTGTGATTTTCTTGTGGTTATCTTTCTCCTAAACATGTTTTCTATCACTCTCCATCTAAACATAACCCTATGTTTTCTCCTCCATGTCCATGTTTTCCTATGTGGAATCCTAGTATGGGTTAACTCAGGTGACCTCTGTACTTATCATTCTTTATTTTAAAGTGATTTTTTTACCAACTCTTGTTCCGATGTGGGACTTTCAAGGATGTTTCCGAGCCCAATTTTAAAATTGCGAGGATGCAATTCCCAAATGGGGGGAAGGAAGTAACACCCTAGGTAAATAAAGAATATAAAATTTTTATATTTATCTATATTTGTGAATAAAATATTAATATTATTTTAAAGGGGACACTATGCTCGATGGCGTACCCAATACGCAGCAACGCGTTTCATGGAATCTTACGTTGCTCTCTAATAATAAAATAATATTATTTCAAATGGTAGTTAACGCCTTGCCGTTTTAATGGTAGGAATGAACAAAACTAACTAAAAAATGATTATATATGTTTGTCAAATATTTTTTCTCTTTACAATAAATGTTAGAGGATTAAAAATGTGAATGAATCAAATTTTAAGCGTAAACATTCTAATATTCATTAAAAGGTCGATTAACCGCCTCTTGATAGAGAAACTCTTTTAAATCCACATTTTGACAATTTTATGTGTTATATTTGACAAAATAAAATTCTTCTTTAGAACCGGGACATCAAAATTTACTTTGTGTAATTTTTTGGTATTTTTCCGATAAAGTTCATTTTTTAATGAATAGTGAAAAATGTTGTATTTTAATTCAAAACCACTTTTTAATCTAATTTATTTATATGATTAGAATATATTTTGAATTGGTTTTAAAGTTAAATTAGAATATATTTTTACCATTTAATCCAATTGTGGTCATTGGAATTAATTTCACTTTGAAATTGGACTTAAACTAGTGTCAATCGTTTGATACATATTGTTTCATAAAAACACGCTATTTGCTCTGACAGTGGGAATTAATTATTAAATTAATTAATGCAACTTATATGTTTTGAATTTTGTAAAATATACTTCATTTTTTAATTCGTAATATCAAATATATCTTAGGGATAAGTTTTGGTATTTTTCTGAAAAACTTCAATTTTTGATGAATAGTGAAACCACTAACTGGTAGTTAAAGAAACTGATTTTTCATTTAAATGAAACTTTTCCACGTCTGTGTTTTGAATTTAAAAAATCCAACATACATTGTTGTCATTAGGAT
Organism: Viscum album; assembly: GCA_963277665.1. Taxonomy (NCBI): domain Eukaryota; kingdom Viridiplantae; phylum Streptophyta; class Magnoliopsida; order Santalales; family Viscaceae; genus Viscum; species Viscum album. The sequence continues at coordinate 2,094,498,578 of OY728142.1, forward strand.
GTAAAATTTTGTTCAATGGGATTAAAATAATTTTGCGGTGAATAGTATCTTTTATGTTCTTAATCGCGATTAGAGGTAATTAGTTTAATTTAAGGGAAAAATAATGTTATAATAATGTGAAATGACCTAGACACATGTCCTAACCTAATTGGATGTGTCATGGCCGACCAAGACAGTCCATGGGTCAACTTGGGGACCCCATGTAGCCACTTTGGTTGTAAAATGACATAAATATATTTTTATTTAAAGTTAAAATAAAAATTTCACACGCAAGAGATGTTTCAGTAAAACAATTTTTAAATGGGGTTATACAAGTCATATTTTTGACTATAAAAATTCATTAGAAATATAAAAAGATTTCATACATCATGATATTTTTTTATAATTTTTAGACATTAAATAAATTAAATTATTTATGACATCATGATGATGCAGCGATTACCTCATTATTTAATGATTTAAATAAAATGAAAAGATAATGTAAAAACTAAAACCTACATTTGTCAAAAACCTATTGGATGGGTATATTCAGAACCCTTATCACCTTATCCTCGAATTATATCAATGTGGGACCTTTTAAATCCGAAACTCATTTTCAAACAAAGTAACATTTCTTTACTTTCCATGTGTGCCCCTCCTCTCCTCTTATAAAAGGCCCCCACCTCTACCTCCTTACCCACACTTCCAAAGCCTTTGGCTCGGCCAAAGCCTGCCCATTTTGTCTCTCTAAATCCCTCTATAACTCCTTGAAGCCTCACTTTGGGCAGAAGTGTAACACCCCAAGTAAATAAAGAATATGAGAATTTCATATTTATCCATATTTGTGAATAAAATATTAATATGACATTAAAGGGGATGCTATGCTCGATGGCGTACCCAACAGGCAACAACGAGTTTCTTGGGAATCTTACGTTGCACTCTAATAATAAAATAATATTTTTTTAAATGGTAGTTAACGCCTATCTGTTGTGATGGAGGGAATGAATAGAACTAAGTACAAAATTATTATATATGTTTGTCAAATTTTTTTACTTTTTACAATAAATGTTAGAGGATTAAAAATGTGAATGAATCCAATTTTCAGCGTAAACATTCTATTATTCTTTAAAAGGTTGATTAACCGCCTTTTGATGGAGAACCTATTTTAAATCATCATTTTGACAATGGTATGTGTTATATTTGGCAAAATAAAATTCTTCTTTAGAATCGGGACATCAAAATTTACTTTGTGTAAATTTTTTGTATTTTTCCAAAAAAGTTCAATTTTTAATGAATAGTGAAAATGTTGTATTTTAATTCAAAACCTCTTTTCAATAAAATTTATTTATTTGATTAGATTATCTTTTGAACCAGTTTTAAAGTTAAATTAGAATATATTTTTACCATCTAATCCAATTGTGGTCTTTGGAATTAATTTTACTTTGAAATTGGACTTAAACTAGTGTCAATCTTTTGATACATTTTGTTTCATAAAAACATGCTATTTGTTTTGACAGCGGGAATTAATTATTAAATTAATTAATGCAACTTATGTGTTTTGAATTTTTTAAAATAGAAATCATTTTTGAATTCGGAATATCAAATATATATTAGGGTGAATTTTTGGTAATTATCTGAAAAACCTCAATTTTTGATGAATAGTGAAACCACTAAGTGGTACTTATAAAAACTGATTTTTCCGTTTAAATGAAATTTTGTCATATTTGTGTTTTTAATTTAAAAAAAATCCAACTTACATGGTTGTCATTAAGATGTAAAATTGTGTTCAATGGGATAAAAATATTTTTTTTGGTGAATAGTAACTTATTAAGTTTTTAATCGCGATTAGAGGTAATTAGTGTAGTTTAAGGTAAGAATAATGTTTTAATAAAATGAAATGACCTAGACACATGTCCTACCCTCATTGGATATGTCATGTCCGACCAAGAAAATCCATGGGTAAACTTGGGGACCCCATGGATCAACTTTGGTTGGAAAAAAACATAAATACATTTTTATTTAATGTTAAAATAAAAATGACACAAACATGAGATGTTTTACTAAAACAATTTTTACATGGGGTTATACAAGTAATATTTTTGACAATAAATATTCATTGGAAAGATACAAATAATTTCTACATCATAGTATTTTTTTATACTTTTTATACATTAAATATATTAAATTATTTATGACATCATGATGATGCAGTGATGACCTCATTATTTAACGATTTAAATAAAATGAAAAGATAATGTAACATCTAAGACCTACACATGTCCAAAACCTATTGGATGAGTGGATTTAGAACCCTTATAACCTTACCCTCGAAATACATCAATTTGGGACCTTTAAAATCCTAAACGCTTTTGAAAATAAAGTAACATTTTGTAGCTTTACAATAGTGCCCCTCCACTCCTCTTATAAAAGGCCCCCACCTCTACCTCCTTACCCACACTACCAAAGCCTTTGGCTCGGCCAAACTCGGCCCATTTTGTCTCTCAACTTCACTCTCTTACTTTTTGAAGCCTCACATTGGCCAGAAGTCTTCCCAAGGAAGCCTTTGAGCTCAAACCAAAGGGAGTTACCCGATTTTAAGGTAATGTCTTCACTTGAGTCATTTTGTTTTATTTTGCCTCTCCAACCCCCTAAAGTCTTTTTATTCATCTCTTTTGTAACAACTCCAGTATATTCAATATACTATGATGTTGTTATAAGAAGTATTATAGATACACATACACACACCTACATCTAATGGTTAAACAACATACTGTTTCTGTGGATGGCGAATTTCTGCCTCACGAAACAATGATTGTTCAACACTCATATAACACCTTAAAAGGTGGCCATTAAGATGTCACTATATTTATATATGATATAGAATATTTTTATGTTTTACTTAAGCTTCTGTATTTTTCATTTATGACATACCTTTATGGTTTCCATTATGGGTAAACACGATATCTTCATTTAAGGAAGTGCGGACTACCGCCCCCTCAAAGTGATGTGATTCGTTAATTCCATATGTGGGACGTATAAAGGATGGATTTAAAGTTATTATATATGATGTTATACTGGAATTATAATATACCTCTATATAATTATTATTTCATTCCATTAATTTATGAGATAGAAATGAAAGTATAGTTCATGCGTACGTACGGCTTACGGTCTCCATGAACGGTGCATTTCATTTCTTATCCCCAAATGTAATGTACTATTATAAGTACATATTTATAATGAATATACATAGTGTATGTTACATATAAATGATGAATATAATTCTGGAATTAAAATATACATACCTCTCATTAAGTTTTAATTCCATTAATATGACAAAGAAATGAAAGTAGCGTTCATGCATACGTACGGCTTACCATCTCCATGAACGGTGCATTTCATTTATTACCTCTAAATGATTATGTAATATTATAAATACATGTATATGATGGATATATATGATATATATGATATCCAAATCATGAATATCATTATGGATATAATGAATAATTGACCACACGAACAACATGTAATTGTAAGAAGTCCACTTTGGACTTAAGAACCAAATATAGACAAAACAAACATTATTAACTTAAATGATTACATAATGTTTATAACATGTCAATAATTGATATGAAAGGAATAATGAACTTGAAAAATGTTCTTAAGCAATTAGAAATTAACTCAAGTTTATTATTCAAGACGTTAAAAAATGATCGAGTCAAGTCGGACCCGAGGTAAGGGATCCTACTCCTCTCTTTCTTTTTAAGTACCCTCTTTATGTCATTCCTTTTAAAGCTCATCATTCTTGTTATTGGGATGTTCTTTTATATTAATCTTACTATAATTTGTATTGTTAATATGATGAGAGACCCAATTTTCTCTCCTCAATCCATTTTGGAAGTTGTAAGTGGTGCCGTTAGGCTGCCGAGTTTTCGTAAGAGATTTTTCATCTCACTTTTATTCCCGTGAGATTTTTGCTACATTTCCCACAACACTACTACAAACACGGCCTTTATCAACACTAAAAATGGCATTTATCAGCGCTAGAAAAGTGCTGATAAAGCCAGCATAGATAAAGGGGGGGGGGGGGTCCCCTTTATCAGCGCTTCGAAAAGCGCTAATATAGGACCCCTTTATCAGTGCTAAAAAAAGCGCTGATAAAAGTACCCCTTTATCAGTGATTTTTTTTAGCGCTGATAAAGGGGTCCTATATCATCCCTTACTTTATCAGCGCTTTCGTTTTAGCGCTGATAAAGGACCCTTTTATCAGCGATTTTAAAAAGCGCTGATAAAAGTTAAAAAAATTAAAAAAATTAAAAAAAAAATTTAAAAAAAAATTAAAAAATACTGCCAATCGGGGGGGGGGATTTTATAGCGCTTGAACCCCCCCCCCCCTTTTACAGCGCTTTTCAGCCCCAATACAACAACCCACGCACCCCACGCACCCCCCACCCTTTAACAGTGCTTTCTCCAATATTTCCCATGCACCCCTGCCTCCACCAGGATTTGAACTCGAGACCTCCCCCCTGTGTGCCTAAGCCCTTACCACTACTCTATTTTGATTTGCTTTCCAATTCATGATATCTATATATATATATATATTTATATATTTAGTTATATTTATTCGTATAGTAATATATATTTATATTAATATATATATATAGTTATATTATAATATATATATAGTTATATTATAATATATATAGTAATATTAATATATATATAGTTATATTAACATAAATATAGTTATATTAACATATATATAGTTATATTAACATATATATATTTATATGAATATATATTTATATAGTTATATTAATATATATATATATAGTGATATTAATATATATATCTATGGTGATATTAATATATATATTTATAGAAATACTAATATATATATATGTAGTTATATTAATATTATATAGTTATTAGATTAATATATATATAGTTAGATTAATATATATATATATAGTTAGATTAATATATATATATAATTAGATTAATATATAGGTATATAAATATTCATATATTGGTATTTTAAATAAAATGGATATTAGTTATTATTTAGATAAAGCTAATATATTTTATATGTAAATATGTTTAATTATTTATTTTAAAAATTTAATTTTTAGGTGCGAATATATAAAAAATATGTACATATAGTTATATATTTGATTATAAATAGCAGTTCATTATAAAAAAGGATAAAATTTCAAAGACATAATATCAATATGAATGTAATACCTTGGAATAAATCAGTATCTGTCAAGAAAAGCCAATAATACCCCCTTAAACGAGTTTGAAAATCCACAAAATGTTAAAAAATCTGGGTACCCCGACAAAAAACTCAGTTTTGGAGGCCTTCTGCGCCCCTTTTGGCCTCGAAAAACCCTTGACTGGGGTCCCCTCGAGGTCACAGCGACGTAGAGCTCGTCGCAGGCTTCGATTTGATATGTGGTAGAGCTCAAACGGACACCTGGATCAAAAGTTATGGCCGTTTGAAGTTTGAGTTGCGTTTTCAACATATTTTGGATTTTTTTTAATTTTTTTAGTCCTCAAATTGTTATTAAATGAATATTACTCCATAATTATTATCAATATATTAATTAAAAATATTGTTTTAATTTTTTAAGAAGTCGTTTTCACTAAATATCTTATATATTAAGTATAATAAGTGTAAATGTACATTTATACTTATCTAAAATATATTTACCAATTATATATTATGTTTATATAACTATATAACTATATTTATATATTAATATATTAATATATGTTGAAATTTTTTTTGAAGCCAGCCCTTTATCAGCGCTGATAAAGGCCCCCCTTTATCAGCGCTACTAAACAAGCACTGATAAAGGGGGGCACTGCGAAAAACTGTTTTTATGGTAGTGCAATTTCCTTTGAGTGGTGTATGTACTTTCCATTATTCTACTCATTGTGTAATATAATTTCGTTTATGAGTATTTACATCAATGATGTATTGACCTTCTTTCATGGGGTGTATGTTTCGAAAGATACCCAAGTCGATAAGGGAATCTTTCACCCTCCTCTTTTTAAAAGACTTCTTTTGCGGGGTATTTTAATTCACATATTTTTATGTTGGGATATGTTCTCATATATCCTTATGGATGTAAATTTTAAGTGATGAGATAATTTTGTTTATCTCTCATCAACTCTTTTTCTGAATTTTGAAGTGACGCCGTTAGGCTGTCAAATTTTTGCAAGGGAACTTTTTAACCCAAATTTGATTCTTTGGGATAAACTTGTACTCCTTGAATATGTCGTTATATGAACATGTGTGAATAACCTCTGATTGTTTTAAACTTAATATCCACTTATATTTGGTGTATTACTTTGTCACACATAATTATTCAATTGGTTTATCCTTAAACCAAGGATATCGTCTTCGTATGGGTCTTCATCTCAATCTCCATTCATTGAGGCATATTTTTTTTATACACAACCTTCTTTTCTATGGTGTATAAACCCCTTTGACTTTTAAGTTTATTCAAAAGGAATCTTTTTTCTACAAACTATTTTACTAAATGACAAAAAAGAATGTTTCTTTTACGTACGCGGTGAAAACGACCTTTTCCGCCACCGCGAGTATTATTTGATCTTTGGCTTCCTCAACAAGCCGTAATGATTTTAAAATAAAATAAATACCAAATAATTTTTTTTGTATTTTGGTATCGAAAATGGTTTTGATAAAGGATTATATTATGTCAATATATTTAAATGATATATTGTGATTGAAATGTGGGAATGTTATCATTCCTTTATGTTGGTTTTATGTGTTATAATTTTATAATGGTACTTGGAAATTTTACGGGTGGTTACGTGATAAACCATATGACGGGTGGTGCCGTGAATACCAGGATGGGTGGTTACATTATAACCTCCAATGCATTGGGTATGGAAGTCGGCCGTATGGCTATTCCATTAAGTATGTATGGAAGGTGGTCGGATGGCTATTCCATTAAGTGATATGTGTGGAAGTCGACCTTATGGTTATTCCACTTAAGTATGTTTATGTCCCAAGTTACCTTTATATGTTATGTGATCTTTATATAGGTTTTATGGTAATATTTTGGTTACAGAAGGGTAAGTAATGAACTTTTATTCAGTGAAGAGTTCTTACTACTTCTAAAAGGTGAAAAGTATTACTTTGATAAAGTATACATGGTTTACTTGTTGTTTTGAAAAACTAACAGTTTTCATACTTTGTGTATCCCTTACTGAGCTTTTTATGCTCATCCCAAGTTTTTGAAATGTTTTTCATAGGATTAGCGTGGAATAGGGTCAAGGATGGGTTCAAGGGAAAGTCATGCTACCTAAAACATGGATCTAGACATGTTTCTTTTTAAGATTTTTTATTTTATGGAAATTTTAGTAGAAGCGACTACTTTGTAATATTTTGAGATGTAATAGTTGTGTCCTAATTCTCTAAAACTCTAAACCTGAAAAGATCCTCAATGTGAATTACTCATTTAATTCAATATTATGTAAGGTTTAAGGCTGGGGCCTTATAGTTGGTATCAAAGGTCGGTTTAGATAACTTTAGAGGTTAGGGTATTCATTAAGCATATGTGACATGACCATAATGGTTAGGATTTCAGAAAGAGTGATAGTTTTTAGATAAAGTGAATAAGTAAGTATATCTTAGTGTTTATCTTCCACTTTACTACATGATGGCTTTGTTGATATACTCACACTGACCTTCTTGGTTTTAGTAAATGGCTGGATCTAGAAGGCACCAAGGTAACGGTGGATGTGAAGGAAACTGTGACAGTTTTCTGAGAGAGCAACTGAATGATATGGGAGCTGCAATGAGAACTCTTGTTTTTATCCTCAACCAAATATCTGGAGTCATGATTTACCACCTAAACCTTGGTGATTTTTATAAGTCATCATATATGCGAGAAACAAATCCCTACGGAACTACAAGTAATAATCATAAAGGTAAGTGTGTACAAAAACCTATGTGTCTAGGATGTGGAAAGAAACACCTAGGAAAACATTTCAAAGGGACAGAAATATGCTATAGATTTGGAAATGAAGGTCATAAAGCATGAACCTACCATGGAAAAAGGAAGCATCTAGTTGACTCGAGGAAAGGGAAAGAAGTTATTTCTAATGGATCAATTGAATGTTTTAAATGTGATGTGCATGGTCATTATGCAAACACATGTCCTATGAAGATGTGTCGGGAATGGTATCACCAAGATTGTACAAATATTCATTTACCAATACCTAATGCCATTCCGATTGAGGATGAAAAAACTGACAATGACCAATCAAAGGTATGTATTATTTCATGACTATTGTTTTCCTATTTTGGAATCTCAGGATATGATTCATGATTTTGTTTGTAGGAAAGAGGTATTTCGGAATAAGTTGGAAAGGAATGGTTAATGGATCATGAAGAATGTTGAATGAGTAAGATGTCAACATATAAGGGCTTCAAGAGTTATGGTGAAAATTCTAAAGAGTATTAAGTCTTTTTTGATGATGGGGTTACATTAGAAGACTTTTTATATTATGTGTAACCCTGATGTTTAATATATGAAAATTTTATTCATGGAATAGTTATCTTTTCTTTTATGGAAATAGTTATAAAGAACCATTTGGGTTTATATGATCCTTACTTTTGAGGTAACTATGGGTTACTATATGTTATGATTCAAGTAAAACACATGAGATAAAATTGAGGTTAAATTATGTTATGGTAATTTGTGATGATTTTATCATTTTTTGGGGGAATGATTTGAGAATTATATAGTTTTGGAAAAAGGAGAACACGCAGACCGTGTGACTACCCGTCGCGTTGGACAAAGCTGCAGGAATCGAACCCACAACCAAAGTGCGACTGGTATTTATCGCCTACCACTGGACTACGTGAAGTCCCTGGTTAGTTTGATTGATTCTTTTTAGTTATATTATTTTATGAATTAAGAGTAAGTTGATTTTGGGTTATTTATGAAAATGATTAACCTATCAGGGAGGATATGTGATTAGGTTAATTACTTTTCAATATGAGAGTTTAGGAGCAACTGATGTTGTTTGGAGATAAATGTTACGATTTAACTTGGAAGACTATGTGACTAAATCCTTCAAATATTCGGGTTTCAATATTATATTGGTTTACTTTGAATAATTTTATGGACAAATTGTTTATCAGATGGTCCTCATTGAACATTGGGTTTTGTTGGACACATTTTCGAGATTAAGCATAGATTTTTTTAAGGGTTATCCTTTTTTGGATTATCTGATCTTGTACTAACCTTTTTGGTTTTGGTTTTGGTTTAAGCTTAAAGACACGGGAAGTATATAGTTCTCTTTGGTGGATTAGGTGATTCTCTATAAGTTGATTATAGTACTCTTAATAAGAACAAGTATTCCTAAATAATCGTCTTTTGGAGAAAATTTGAGTTTGTGTAAGGAATCTAATAAAAGTTAAAAGTCAATATAATAAGTGATTATGTTTCCTTATGAATAAATTCCTCAATAAAAAGTAACTTAAAACAAAATGTTGTCTATTAACTTTTCCTACTGGGGAATCAAATACTGTTTAACCCATCACAAGTTTGTGATTTTCTTATGGTTAACTTTCTCCTAGACATGTTTACTATCACTCTCCCTCAAGAACATGACCCTTTGCTTTTTCTTCCATGTCCATGTTTTCCTACACGGAGTCCTATTATGGGTTAACTCGGGTGACCTCTGTACTTATCTTTCTTTATTTTAAAGTGATTGTTTTACCGACTCTTGTTCTGATGTGGGAATTTCAAGGATGTTTCCAAGCTCAATTTTAAAATTGAGAGGACATAGTTCCCAAAAGGGGGGAAGGATGTAACACCCCAGGTAAATAAAGAATATAACAATTTCATATTTATCCATATTTGTGAATAAAATATTAATATGACATTAAAGGGGATGCTATGATCGATGGCGTACCCAACACACAACAACGAGTTTCTTGGGAATCTTTCGTTGCACTCTAATAATAAAATAATATTATTTTAAATGGTAGTTAACGCCTAGTTGTTCTGATGGCAGGAATGAATAGAACTAACTACAATATTATTATATATGTTTGTCAAATATTTTTACTTTTTACAATAAATCTTAAAGGATTAAAAATGCGAATGAATCCAATTTTAAGTGTAAACATTCTAATATTCTTTAAAAGGTCGATTAACAGCCTTTTGATGGCGAACCTATTTTAAATAATAATTTTTACAATATTATGTGTTATATATGACAAAATAAAATTCTTCTTTAGAATCGGGACATCAAAATTTACTTTTTGTAAATTTTTTGTATTTTTCCAAAAAAGTTCAATTTTTAATGAATAGTGAAAAATGTTTTATTTTAATTCAAAACCTCATTTCAATCTAATTTATTTATATGATTATATTATCTTTTGAATTGGTTTTAAAGTTAAATTATAATATATTTTTACCATCTAATCCAATTGTGGTCTTTGTAATTAATTTCACTTTGAAATCCGACTTAAACTAGTGTCAATCTTTTGATACATTTTGTTTCATAAAAACACGCTATTTGTTTTGACAGTGGGAATTAATTATTAAATTAATTTATGAAACATATGTGTTTTGAATTTTTTAAAATAGACATCATTTTTGAATTCCGAATATCATATATAGCTTAGGGTTAATTTTTGGTATTATTCTGAAAAACTTCAATTTTTGATGAATAGTGAAACCACTAAGTGGAACTTATAAAAACTGATTTTTCCATTTAAATGAAATTTTGTCATCTTTGTGTTTATAATTTCAAAAAAATCCGACATACATGGTTGTAATGATGAAGTAAAATGTGGTTCAATGGGATAAAATTAATTTTTTTGGTGAATATTAACTTATTAAGTTTTTAATCGCGATTAGAGGTAATTAATGTAGTTTAAGGTAAGAATAATGTTTTAATAAAATTAAATGACCTAGACACATGTCCTACCCTCATTGGATATGTCATGGCTGACCAATACAATCCATGTGTCAACTTGGGGACCCCATGGACCCTCTTTGGTTAGAAAAAGACATAAATACCTTTTTATTTAATGTTAATGTAAAAATGACACAAACAAGAGATGTTATACTAAACCAATTTTTACATGGGGTTATACAAGTAATATTTTTGAATATAAATATTAATTGGAATGATAAAAATAATTCCTACCTCATAGTATTTTTTTTATAATTTTTAGACATTAAATAAAATAAATTATTTATGACATCATGATGATGCAGCAATGACCTCATTATTTAACGATTTAATGAAAATGGAAAGATAATGTAATATATAAGACCTACACATGTCCAAAACCAATTGGATGAGTGGATTTCGAACCCTTGTCACCTTATCCTCAAAATACATTAATGTGGGACCTTTAAAATCCGAAACTCTTTTGAAAATAAAGTAACATTTTGTAACTTTACAAGAGTGCCCCTCCTCTCCTCTTATAAAAGGCCCCCACCTCTACCTCCTTACCCACACTCCCAAAGCCTTTGGCTCGGCCAACCTTTTCCCATTTTGTCTCTCCACTTCCCTCTATTAATCCTTGAAGCCTCACTTTGGGAACAAGTCTTCCCAAGGAAGACGTTGAGCTCAAACCAAAGGGAGTTACCCGATTTTAAGGTAATGTCTTCACTTGAGTACTTTTGTTTTATTTTGCCTCTCCAACCCCCTAAACTCTTTTTATTAATTTCTTTTGTAACAACTCAGTATATTCAATATAATATGATTTTGTTATAAGAAGTATTTGAGCTACACTTACACACACCTACATCTAATGGTTAAATAACATACTGTTTCCGTGGATGGCGAATTTCTGCCTCACAAAACGATGATTGTTCAACACTCATATAACACCTTCAAAGGTGGCCATTAAGATGTCACTATATTTATATATGATATATAATATGTATATGTATTAATTAAGCTTCTGTATTTTTCATTTATGGCATACCTTTATGGTTTCCATTATGGGTAAACGCGATATCTTCATTTAAGGAAGTATGGACTACCTCCCCCTCAAAGTGATGTGATTCGTTAATTCCATATGTGGGACGTATAAAGGATGGATTTACAGTTATTATATATGATTTTATAATGGATTATAATATACCTCTATATCATTATTATTTATATCCATTAATGTATGAAATAGAAATGAAAGTAGCATTCATGCGTATGTACGGCTTACCTTCTCCATGAACGATGCATTTCATTTCTTATCCCCATATGTAATGTACTATTATAAGTACATATTTATAATGAATATATATAATTTATGTTACAAATAAATTTTGAATAAAATTCTGGAATTAAAATATACATACCTATCATTTAGTTTTAATTCCATTAATATGACAAAGAAATGAAAGTAGTGTTCATGCGTACGTACGACTTACCGTCTCCATGAACTGTGCATTTCATTTCTTACCTCTAAATGATTATGTAATATTATAAATACATGTATATGCTGGATATATATGATATATAAGATATCCAAATCATGAATATCATTCTGGATATAATGAACAATTGACCACACGAACAACATGTAATTGTAAGAAGTCAACTTTTGACATAAGAACCAAATATCGACAAAAAAACATTATTAAACTAAATGATTACATAATGTTTATAACATGTCAATAATTGATATAAAAGGAATAATGAACATTAAAAAGGTTCTTAAGAAAGTATAAATTAACTCAAGTTTATTATTCAGGATGTTAAATAACGATAGAGTCAAGTCGGACTCGAGGTAAGGGATCCTACTCCTCTCTTTCTTTTTAAGTACGCTCTTTATGTCATTCCTTTTAAAGCTCATATTTCTTGTTATTGGGATGTTATTTTATATTACTATTACTGTAATTTTTATTGTTAATATGATGAGAGACCCTATTTTCTCTCATCAATACATTTTGGAAGTTTTAAGTGGCGTCGTTAGGCTGCCGAGTTTTCGTAAGGGATTTTTCATCACACTTTTATTCCCTTGAGAATTATGCTACATTTCCCACAATTTCCTTTGAGTGGTGTATGTACTTCCTATTATTCTACTCTTTGTGTAATATAAATTCGTTTATGAGTATTTACATCAATGATGTATTGACATTCTTTAATGGGGTGTATGTTTCGAAAGATACCCAAGTCGGTAAGGGAACCTTTCAGCCTCCTCTTTTGAAAGACTTATTTTATTGGGTCTTTTAATTCACATATTGTTATATTGGGATATATTCTCATATATCCTTATTTATGTAAATTTTATGTGATGAGATAATTTTGTTTATCTCTCATCAACTCTTTTTCTGAATTTTGAAGTGACGCTGTTAGGCTGTCAAATTTTTGCAAGGGAACGTTTTAACCCACATTTGATTTTTTGGGATAAACTTGTACTCCTTGAATATGTCGTTATATGAACATGTGTGAATAACCTATGATTATTTTACACTTAATATCCACTTATATTTGGTGTATTCGTTTGTCACACATAATTATTCATTTGGTTTATCCTTAAACCAAGGATATCGTCTTCGTATGGGTCTTCATCTCAATCTCCATTCATTGAGGCATATTTTTTTTATACACAACCTTCTTTTATATGGTGTATAAACCCCTTTGACTTTTACGTTTATTCAAAAGGAATCTTTTTTCTACGAAGCGTTTTACTAAACGACAAAAAGGAATGTTTCTTTTACGTGCGCGATGACAACGACCTTTTCCGCCGCCGCGAGTATTATTTGATCTTTGGCTTTCTTAACAAGTCGTAATGTTTTTAAAATAAAATAAATACCATATGATTTTTTTGTATTTTGGTATTGAAAATGGTTTTGATAAAGGATTATATTATGACAATATATTTAAATGATATATTTTGATTGAAATGTGGAAATGTTATCATTTCTTTATGTTGGTTTTATGTGTTGTAATATTATAATGGTACTTGGACATTTTACGGGTGGTTACGTGTTAAACCATATGACGGGTGGTGCCGTGAATACTAGGATGGGTGGTTACGTTATAACCTCCAATGCATTGGGTATGGAAGTCGGTCGTATGGATATTCCATTAAGTATGTATGGAAGGTGGCCGAATGGCTATTCCAGTAAGTGATATGTGTGGAAGTCGACCTTATGGTTATTCCACTTAAGTATATTTATGTCCCCAGTTACCTTTATATGTTATGTGATCTTTATATGGGTTTTATGGTTATATTTTGGTTATAGAAGGGTAAGTAATGAACTTTTATTCAGCCAAGAGTTTTTACTACATCTAAAAGGTGAAAAGTATTACATTGATAAAGTATACATGGTTTACTTGTTGTTTTGAAAAACTAACAGTTTTCATTCTTTGTGTATCCCTTACTGAGCTTTTTATGCTCATCCCAAGTTTTTGAAATGTTTTCCACAGGACTTAGCGTGGAATAGGGTCATGGATGGGTTCAAGGGAAAGTCATGCTATCTCAAACATGGATCTAGACATGTTTCTTTTTAAGAGTTTTTATTTTATGGAAATTTTAGTAGAAGTGACTACTTTGTAATATTTTGAGATGTAATAGTTATGTCCTAATTCTCTAAAACTCTAAACCTGAAAAGATCCTCAATGTGAATTACTCATTTAATTCAATATTAAGTAAGGTTTAAGGATGGGGCCTTATAGTTGGTATCAAATGTCAGTTTAGATAACTTTAGAGGTTAGGGTATTCTTTAAGCATAAGTGACATGACCATAATGGTTAGGATTTCAGAAAGAGTAATATTTTTTAGATAAAGTGAATGAGTAAGTATATCTTAGTGTTTATCTTCCTCTTTACTACATGATGGTTTTGTTGATATACTCACACTGACCTTCTTGGTTTTAGTAAATGTCTGGATCTAGTAGGAACCAAGGTAACAGTGGATGTGAAGGAAACTGTGACAGTTTTCTGAGCGAGCAACTGAATGATTTGGGAGCTGCAATGAGAACTCTTGTGTTTATCCTCAACCAACTATCTGGAGTCATGATTGACCACCTAAACCTTGGAGATTTCTATAAGGCATCACATATGTGAGAAACAAATCCCTACGGAACTACAGGTAATAATCATAAAGGTAAGTGTGTACAAAAACCTATGTGTCAAAGATGTTGAAAGAAACACCTAGGAAAATATTTCAAATGGACAGAAATATGCTATAGATGTGGAAATGAAGGTCATACAGCAAGAACCTTCCATGGAAAAAGGAAGCATCTATTTGACTCAAGGAAAGGGAAAGAAGTTATTTCTGTGGGATCAATTGAATGTTTTAAATGTGGTGTGCATGGTCATTATGCAAACACATGTCCTATGAAGATGTTTCGGGAATGGGATCACCAAGATCGTACAAATATTCATTTACAAATACCTAATGCCATTCCGATTGAGGATGAAAAAACTGACAATGACCAATCAAAGGTATGTATTATTTCTTGACT
The DNA here is from genome assembly GCA_963277665.1 of Viscum album. Taxonomy (NCBI): domain Eukaryota; kingdom Viridiplantae; phylum Streptophyta; class Magnoliopsida; order Santalales; family Viscaceae; genus Viscum; species Viscum album. The sequence continues at coordinate 2,094,514,045 of OY728142.1, forward strand.
ATTGTTTTCCAATTTTGGAATCTTAGGATATGATTCATGATTTTGTTTGTTGGAAAGAGGTATTTCGGAATAAGTTGGAAAGGAATGGTTAATGGATCACGAAGAATGTTGAATGAGTAAGATGTCAACATATAAGGGCATCAAGAGTTATGGTGAAATTCTTAAGAGTATTAAGTCTTTTTTGATGATGGGGTTACATTAGAAGACTTTTTATATTATGTGTAACCCTGATGTTTAATATATGCAAATTTTATTCAAGGAATAGTTATCTTTTCTTTTGTGGAAATAGTTATAAAGAACCATTTGGGTTTATATGACCCTTACTTTTGAGGTAATTATGGGTTACTATATGTTATGATTCAAGTGAAAGGCATGAGATAAAATTGAGGTTAAATTATGTTATGGTAATTTTTGATGATTTTATCCTTTTTTGGGGAATGATTTGAGAATTATATAGTTTTGTAAAAAGGACAACACACAGACTGTGTGACTACCCGTCGTGTCAGACAAAGCTGCGAGAATCGAACCCACAAACAAAGTGCGACTAGTATTTATCACCTACCATTGGACTACGTGAAGTCCCTGGTTAGTTTGACTGTTTTATTTTAGTTATATTATTTTATGAATTAAGAGTAATTTGATTTTGGGTTATTTATGAAAATGATTAACCTATCATGGAGGATATGTGATTAGGTTAATTACTTTTCAATATGAGACTTTAGGAGCAACTGATGTTTTTTGGAGATAAATGTTACGATTTATCTTGGAAGACTATGTGACTAAATCCTTCAAATATTTGGGTTTCAATCTTAGATTGGTTTACTTTGAATAATTTTATGGACAAATTTTTTATCGGATGGTCCTTGTTGAACTTTGGGTTGTGTTGGACAAATTTTGGAGATTAAGCATAGATTTTTTTTAAGGGTTATCCTTTTTTGGATTATCTGATCTTGTACTAACCTTTTTGGTTTTGGTTTTGGTTAAAGCCTAAAGAAACGGGAAGTATATTGTTCTCTTTGGTGGATTAGGTGATTCTATAGAAGTTGATTATAGTACTCTTAATATGAACAAGTCTTCCTAAATACTCGTCTTTTGGAGAAAATTTGAGTTTGTGTAAGGAATCTAATAAAAGATAAAAGTCAACATGATAAGTGATTATGTTTCCTTATGAATAAATTCCTCAATAAAAAGTAACTTAAAACAAAATGTTGACTATTAACTTTTCCTACTGGGGAATCAAATACCGTTTAACCCATCACAAGTTTGTGATTTTCTTATGGTTAACTTTCTCCTAGACATGTTTACTATCACTCTCCCTCAAGAACATGACCCTTTGTTTTTTCTTCCATGTCCATGTTTTTCTACACGGAGTCCTATTATGGGTTAACTCAGGTGACCTCTGTACTTCTCTTTCATTATTTTAAAGTGATTGTTTTACTGACTCTTGTTCCGATGTGGGACCTTCAAGGATGTTTCCAAGCTCAATTTTAAAATTGAGAGGACGCAATTCCCAAAAGGGGGGAAGGATGTAACACCCCAGGTAAATAAAGAATATTACAATTTCATATTTATCCATATTTGTGAATAAAATATTAATATGAAATTAAAGGGTATGCTATGCTCGATGGCGTACCCAACACGCAACAATGAGTTTCTTGGGAATCTTACGTTGCACTCTAATAATAAAATAATATTATTTTAAATGGTAGTTAACGCCTAGATGTTGTGATGGCGGGAATGAATAGAACTAACTACAATATTATTATATATGTTTTTCAAATATTTTTACATTTTAAAATAAATTTTAGAGGATTAAAAAATGCGAATGAATCCAATTTTAAGCGTAAACATTCAAATATTCTTTAAAAGGTCGATTAACTGCCTTTTGATGGAGAACCTCTTTTAAATCATCATTTTTACAATGGTATGTGTTATATTTGAAAAAATTAAATTATTCTTTAGAATCGTGACATCAAAATTTACTTTGTGTAAATTTTTTGTATTTTTCCAAAAAAGATCAATTTTTAATGAATAGTGAAAAATGTTGTATTTTAATTTAAAACCTCTTTTCAATCTAATTTCCTTATATGGTTAGATTATCTTTTTAATTGGTTTTAAAGTTAAATTAGAATAAATTTTTACCATCTAATCCAATTGTGGCCTTTGGAATTAATTTCACTTTGAAATCGGACTTATACTAGTGTCAATCTTTTGATACATTTTGTTTCATAAAAACACGCTATTTGTTTTGACAGCGGGAATTAATTATTAAATTAATTAATGAAACTTATTTTTTTTTTAATTTTGTAAAATAGAAATCATTTTTGAATTCGGAATATCAAATATAGCTTAGGGTGAATTTTTGGTAATTTTCTGAAAAACCTCAATTTTTGATGAATAGTGAAACCACTAAGTGGTACTTATAAAAACTGATTTTTCCATTTAAATGAAATTTTTTCATCTTTGTGTTTTTAATTTCAAAAAAATATGACATACATGGTTGTAATTAATAAGTAAAATGTGGTTCAATGGGATAAAAATATTTTTTTGGGTGAATAGTAACTTATTAAGTTTTTAATCGCGATTAGAGGTAATTAGTGTAGTTTAAAGTAAGAAAAATGTTTTAATAAAATTAAATGACCTACACATGTCCTACCCTCATTTTATATGTCATGGCCGACCAATAAAATCCATGGGTCATCTTGGGGACCCCATGGATCCACTTTGGTTGGAAAAAGATATAAATACCTTTTTATTTAATGTTAATGTAAAAATGACACAAACATGAGATGTTATACTAAACCAATTTTTACATGGGGTTATACAAGTAATATTTTTGACTATAAATAGTCATTGGAATGATAGAAAGAATTCCTACATCATAGTATTTGTTTTATAATTTTTAGACATTAAATAAAATAAATTATTTATGACATCATGATGATGCAGCAATGACCTCATTATTTAACGATTAAAATAAAATGGAAATATAATGTAATATCTAAGACCTAAACATGTCCAAAACCTATTGGATGAGTGGCTTTCGAACCCTTATCACCTTATCCTCGAAATACATCAATGTGGGACCTTTAAAATCCGAAACTCTTTTGAAACTAAAGTAACATTTGTAACTTTACAAGAGTGCCCCTCCTCTCCTCTTATAAAAGGCCCCCACCTCTACCTCCATACCCACACTCCCAAAGCCATTGGCTCGGCCAAACTCTGCCAATTTGATCTCTACAATTCTCTCTATTACTCCTTGAAGCCTCACTTTGGGAATAAGTCTTCCCAAGGAAGCCGTTGAGCTCAAACCAAAGGGCGTTACCCGATTCTAAGGTAATGACTTCACTTGAGTCCTTTTGTTTTATTTTGCCTCTCCAACCCCCTAAACTCTTTTTATTCATTTCTTTTGTAACAACCACAGTATCTTCAATATAATATGATGTTTTTCAAGAAGTATTCGAGCTACACTTACACACACCTACATATAATGGTTAAATAACATACTGTTTCTGTGGATGACGAATTTCTGCCTCAGGAAACGATGATTATTCAACACTCATATAACACCTTAAAATGTGGCCATTAAGATGCCACTATATTTATATATGATATATAATATGTTTATGTTTTACTTAAGCTTCTGTATTTTTCATTTATAGCATACCTTTATGGTTTCCATTATGGGTAAACGCGATATCTCCATTTAAGGAAGTGCGGACTACCTCCCACTCAATGTGATGTGATTCGTTAATTCCATATGTGGGATGTATAAAGGATGGATTTAAAGTTATTATATATGATTTTATACTGTATTATAATATACCTCTATATAATTATTATTTATTTCCATTAATGTATGAGATAGAAATGAAAGTAGCGTTCATGCGTACGTACGGCTTACCGTCTCCATGAACGATGCATTTCATTTCATATCCCCAAATGTAATGTACTATTATAAGTACATATTTATAATGAATATATATAATGTATGTCACATATAAATTATGAATAAAATTCTGGAATTAAAATATACATACCTCTCATTTAATTTTAATTCCATTAATATGACAAAGAAATGAAAGTAGTGTTCATTCGTACGTACGACTTACCGTCTCCATGAACTGTGCATTTCATTTCTTAACTCTAAATGATTATGTAATATTATAAATACATGTATATGATGGATATATATGATATATATGATATCCAAATCATGAATATCATTCTGGATATAATGAACCATTGACCACACGAACAACATTTAATTGTAAGAAGTCAACTTTTGACATAAGAACCAAATATCAACAAAACAGACATTATTAACTTAAATGATTACATAATGTTTATAACATGTCAATAATTGATATAAAAGGAATAATTATCTTTAAAAAGGTTCTTAATCAAGTTGAAATTAACTCAAGTTTATTATTCAGGACGTTAAAGGACGATAGAGTCAAGTCGGACCCGAGGTAAGGGATCCTACTCCTATCTTTCTTTTTAAGTACGCTCTTTATGTCATTCCTTTTAAAGCTCATATTTCTTTTTATTGGGATGTTATTTTATATTACTCTTACTGTACTTTTTATTGTTAATATTATGAGAGACCCTATTTTCTTTCATCAATCCATTTTGGATGTTTTAAGTGGCGTCGTTAGGCTGCCGAGTTTTCGTAAGAGATTTTTCATCTCACTTTTATTCTCGTGAGAATTATGCTACATTTCAAACAATTTCCTTTGAGTGGTGTATGTACTTCCTATTATTCTACTCTTTGTGTAATATACTTTTGTTTATGAGTATTTACATCAATTATGTATTTACCTTCTCTCATTGGGTGTATGTTTCGAAAGATACCCAAGTCGGTAGGGGAACCTTTCACCCTCCTCTTTTTAAAAGACTTCTTTTGTTGGGTATTTTAATTCACATATTGTTATGTTGGGATATGTTCTCATATATCCATATTGATGTAAATTTTAAGTGCTGAGATATTTTTTTATCTCTCATCAACTCTTTTTCTGAATTTTGAAGTGACGCCATTAGGCTGTCAAATTTTTGCAAGGGAACTTTTTAACCCAATTTTGATTATTTGGGATAAACTTGTACTCCTTGAATATCTCGTTCTATGAATATGTGTGAATAACATCTGATTGTTTTACACTTAATATCCACTTATATTTGGTGTATTCGTTTGTCACACATAATTATTCAATTGGTTTATCATTAAACCAAGGATACCGTCTTTGTAAGGGTCTTTGTCTCAATCTCCATTCATTGAGGCATATTTTGTTTTATACACAACCTTCTTTTATACGGTGTATAAACCCCTTTGACATTTACATTTATTCAAAAGGAATATTTTTTCTACAAAGCGTTTTACTAAATGACAAAAAGGAATGTCTCTTTTACGTATGCAGTGACAATGGCCTTTTCCGCCGCCACGAGTATTATTTGATCTTTGGCTTCCTCAACAAGCCGTAATGTTTTTAAAAGAAAATAAATACCATATACTTTTTTTTGTATTTTGGTATTGAAAATGGTTTTGATAAAAAATTATATTATGTCAATATATTTAAATGATATATTGTGATTGAAATGTGGAAATGTTATCATTCCTTTATGTGGGTTTTATATGTTATAATTTTATAACGGTACTTGGACATTTTACGGGTGGTTAAGTGATAAACCATATGACCGGTGGTGCTGTGAATACCAGGATGGGTGGTTACATTATAACCTCCAATGTATTGGGTCTAGAAGTCGGTCGTATGGCTATTCTATTAAGTAGGTATGGAAAGTGGCCGAATGGATATTCCATTTAGTGATATGTGTGGAAGTCGACCTTATGGTTATTCCACTTAAGTATGTTTATATCCCAAGTTACCTTTATATGTTATGTGATTTTTATATGGGATTTATGGTAATCTATTGGTTATAGAAGGGTAAGTAATGAACTTTTATTCAGCGAAGAGTTTTTACTACTTCGAAAAGGTGAAAAGTATTACTTTGATAAGGTATACATGGTTTACTTGTTGTTTTGAAAAACTGACAGTTTTCATTCTTTGTGTATCCCTTACTGAGATTTTTATTCTCATCCCAGGTTTTTGAAATGTTTTTTCACAGCACTTAGCGTGGAATAGGGTCAAGGATGGGTTCCAGGGAAAGTCATGCTACCTAAAACATGGAGCTAGACATGTTTCTTTTTAATAGTTCTTATTTTATGGAAATTTTAGTAGAAGCGACTACTTTGTAATCTTTTGAGATGTAATAGTTATGTCCTAATTCTCTAAAACTCTAAACCTGAAAAGACCCTCAATGTGAATTACTCATTAAATTCAATATTATGTAAGGTTTAAGGCTGGGGCCTTATAGTTGGTATCAATGGTCTGTTCAGATTACTTTAGAGGTTAGGGTATTCTTTAAGCATAAGTGACATGACCATAATAGTTTGAATTTCAGAAAGAGTCACAGTTTTTAGATAAAGTGATTGAGTAAGTATATCTTAGTGTTTATCTTCCTCTTTAGTACATGATGGTTTGGTTGATATACTCACACTGACCTTCTTGGTTTTAGTAAATGGCTGGATCTAGCAGGCACCAAGGTAACGGTGGATGTGAAGGAAACTGTGACAGTTTTCTGAGCGAGCAACTGAATGATATGGGAGCTGCAATGAGAACTCTTGTATTTATCCTCATCCAACTATCTGGAGTCATGATTGACCACCTAAACCTTAGTGATTTCTATAAGGAATCATATATGCGAGAAAAAAATCCTTACGGAACTACAGGAAATAATCATAAAGGTAAGTGTGTACAAAAACCTATGTGTCAATGATGTGGAAAGAAACACCTAGGAAAATGTTTCAAAGGGACAGAAATATGCTATAGATGTGGAAATGAAAGTCATAAAGCAGGGACCTGCCATGGAAAAAGGAAGCATCTAGTTGACTCGAGGAAAGGGAAAGAAGTTATTTCTGAGGGATCAATTGAATGTTTTAAATGTGGTGTGCATGGTCATTATGCAAACACATGTCCTATGAAGAAGTTTCGGGAATGGGATCACCACAATCGTACAAATATTCATTTACCAATACATAATGCCATTCCGATTGAGGATGAAGAAACTGACAATGACCAATCAAAGGTATGTATTATTTCATGACTATTGTTTTCCTATTTTGGAATATTAGGATATGTTTCATGATTTTGTTTGTAGGAAAGAGGTATTTCAGAATAAGTTGGAAAGGAATGGCTAATGGTTCATGAAGAATGTTGAGTGAGTAAGATGTCAACATATTAGGGCTTCAAGAGTTATGGTGAAATTCTTAAGAGTATTAAGTCTCTTTTGATCATGGGGTTACATTAGAAGACTTTTTATATTATGTGTAACCCTGATGTTTAATATATGCAAATTTTATTCAAGTTTTAGTTATCTTTTCTTTTGTGGACATAGTTATAAAGAACCACTTGGGTGTATATGATCCTTACTTTTGAGGTAATTATGGGTTACTATATGTCATGATTCAAGTGAAAGGCATGAGATAAAATTGAGGTTAAATTATGTTATGTTTATTTTTTATGATTTTATCCTTTTTTTTGGGGAATGATTTGAGAATTATATAGATTTGGAAAAAGGACAACACGCAGACCGTGTGACTACCCGTCGCGTCGGACAAAGCTGCGGGAATCAAACACACAACCAAAGTGCGACTGGTATTTATCGCCTACCACTGTACAACGTGAAGTCCCTGGTTAGATTGACTGATTCTTTTTAGTTATATGATTTTATGAATTAAGAGTAAGTTGATTTTGGGTTACTTATGAAAATGATTAACCTATCATGGAGGATATGTGACTAGGTTAATTAATTTTTAATACAAGACTTTTGGAGAAACTTATGTTGTTTGGAGATAAATGTTACGATTTAACTTGGAAGACTATTTGACTAAATCCTTCAAATATTTGGGTTTCAATCTCAGATTGGTTTACATTGAAAAATTTTATGGACAAATTGTTTATCGGATGGTCCTCGTTGAACTTTGGGTTTTGTTGGATAAATTTTGGAGATTAAGCATATATTTTTTTAAAGGGTTATCCTTTTCTGGATTATCTGATCTTGTACTAACCTTTTTGGTTTTGGTTTTGGTTAAAGACTAAAGACACGGGAAGTATATATTTCTCTTTGGTGGATTAGGTGATTCTCTAGAAGTTGATTATAGTACTCTTAATATGAACAAGTCTTCCTAAATACTCGTCTTTTGGAGAAAATATGAGTTTGTGTAAGGAATATAATAAAAGTTGAAACTAAACATGATAAGTGATTATGTTTCCTTATGAATAAATTACTCAATAAAAACTATCTTAAAACAAAATGTTGTCTATTAAGTTTTCCTACTGGGGAATCAAATACCATTTAACCCATCACAAGTTTGTGATTTTCTTATGGTTAACTTTCTCCTAGACATGTTTACTATCACTCTCCCTCAGGAACATGACCCTTTACTTTTTCTTCCATGTCCATGTTTTCCTACACGGAGTCCTATTATGGGTTAACTCGGGTGACCTCTATACTTATCTTTCTTTATTTTAAAGTGATTGTTTTGTCAACCCTTGTTCCGATGTGGGACTTTCAAGGATGTTTCCAAGCTTAATTTTAAAATTGCGAGGACGCAATTCCCAAAAGGGTGGAAGGATGTAAAACCCTAGGTAAATAAAGAATATGACAATTTAATATTTATCCATATTTGTTAATAAAATATTAATATGACATTAAAGGGGATTCTATGCTTGATGGCGTACCCAACACGCAACAACGAGATTCTTGCGAATCTTATGTTGCACTCTAATAATAAAATAATATTATTTTAAATGGTAGTTAACGCCTAGCTGTTGTGAAGGCAGGAATGAATAGAACTGACTAAAAAATTATTATATATGTTTGTCAAATATTTTTACTTTTTACAATAAATGTTAGAGGATTAAAAATGTGAATTAATTCAATTTTAAGTGTAAACATTCTAATATTCTTTAAAAGGTCGATTAACTGCCTTTTGATGGAGAACCTCTCTTAAATCAACATTTTGACAATGTTATGTGTTATATATGACAAAATAAAATTCTTTTATCGAATTGGGACATCAGAATTTACTTTGTGTAAATTTTTGGTATTTTTCCAAAAAAAGTTCAATTTTTAATGAATAGTGAAAAATGTTGTATTTTAATTCAAAAAATCTTTTCAATCTAATTTATGTATATGATTAGATTATCTTTTGAATTGGTTTTAAAGTTAAATTAGAATATATTTTTACCATCTAATCCAATTGTGGTCTTTGGAATTAATTTCACTTTGAAATCAGACTTAAACTAGCGTCAATCTTTTGATACATTTTGTTTCATAAAAACACGCTATTTGTTTTGACAGTTGGATTAAATTATTAAATTAATTAATGAAACTTATGTGTTTTTTAATTTTTTAAAATAGGCATCATTTTTGAATTCGGAATATCAAATATATCTTAGGGTGAATTTTTGGTAATTTTATGAAAAACCTCAATTTTTTATGAATAGTGAAACCACTAAGTGGTACTTATAAAAACTGATTTTTCTGTTTAAATGAAATTTTGACATCTTTGTGTTTTGAATTTCAAAATAATCCAACATACATGGTTGTCATTAAGAAGTAAAATGTGGTTCAATGGGATAAAAATAATTTTTTTGGTGAATAGTAACTTATTAAGTTTTTAATCACGATTAGAGGTAATTAGTGTATTTTAAGGTAAGAATAATGTTTTAATAAAATTAAATGACCTAGACACACGTCCTACCCTCATTGGATGTGTCATGGCCGACCTAGAAAATCCATGGGTCATCTTGGGGACCCCCTAGATCCACTTTGGTTGGAAAAAGACATAAATACCTTTTTATTTAATGTTAAAGTAAAAATGACACAAACATGAGATGTTTTATTAAAACAATTTTTACATGGGGTTATACAAGTCGTATTTTTTACTATAAATAGTCATTGGAGAGACAAAAAGATTTCCTAAATCATAGTATTTTATTTATAATTTTTAGACATTAAATAAATTAAATTATTTATGACATCATGATGATGCAGCGATGACCTCATTATTTAATGATTTAAATAAAATCGAATGATAATGTAATATCTAAGACCTACACATGTCCAAAACCTATTGGATGAGTGGATTTAGAACCCTTATCACCTTATCCTCGAAATAAATAAATGTGGGACCTTTAAAATCCGAAAATCATTTGAAAATAAAGTAACATTTTGTAACTTTACAAGAGTGCCCCTCCTCTCCTCTTATAAAAGGGCCCACCTCTACATCTTTACCCACATTCCCAAAGCCTTTGGCTCGGCCACCCTCTGCCCATTTTGTCTCTAAACTTCCCTCTCTTACTCCAAGAAGCCTCACTTTGGGCAGAAGTATTCCCAAGGAAGCCTTTTATCTCAAACCAAAGGGAGTTACCCGATTTTAAGGTAATGTCTTCACTTGAGTCCTTTTGTTTTATTTTACCTCTCCGACCCCCTAAACTCTTTTTATTAATTTATTTTGTAACAACTACAGTATCTTCAATATACTAGGATGTTGTTATAATATGTATTAGAGCTAAAATTACACACACCTACATCTAATGGTTAATGAACATACTGTTTCCGGGGATGGCGAATTTCTGCCTCACAAAATGATTATTGTTCAAAACTCATATAACACCTTCAAAGGTGGCCATTAAGATGTCACTATATTTATATATGATATATAATATGTTTTTGTTTTACTTAAGCTTATGTATTTTTCATTTTTTTCATACCTTTATGGTTTCCATTATGGGTAAACGCGATATCTTCATTTAAGGAAGTGTGGACTACTGCCCCCTCAAAGTGATGTGATTCGTTAATTCCATATGTGGGACGTATAAAGGATGGATTTAATGTTATTATATATGATTTTATACTTTTATTATAATATACCTTTATATAATTATTATTTATTTCCATTAATGTATGAGATAGAAATGAAAGTAGCGTTCATGCGTACGTATGGCTTACCATCTCCATGAACAGTGCATTTCATTTCTTATCCCCAAATGTAATGTACTATTATAAGTACATATTTATAATGAATATATATAATGTATGTTACATATAAATTATGAATATAATTCTGGAATTAAAATATACATACCTCTCATTTAGTTTTAATTTAATTAATATGACAAAGAAATGAAAGTAGTGTTCATGCGTTCGTACGGCTTACCGTCTCCATGAATGGTGCATTTCATTTCTTACCTTTAAATGATTATGTAATATTATAAATACATGTATATTATGGATATATATGATATATATGATATGCAAATAATGAATATCATTCTGGATATAATGAACCATTGACCACACGAACCACATGTAATTGTAAGTAGTCCACTTTTGACTTAAGAACCAAATATCGACAAAACAAATATTATTAACTTAAATGATTACATAATGTTTATAACATGTCAATAATTGATATAAAAGGAATAATGAACTTGAAAAAGGTTCTTAAGAAAGTAGAAATTAAATCAATTTTATTATTCAGGACGTTAAAGAATGATCAAGTCAAGTCGGACCCGAGGTAAGGGATCCTACTCCTCTCTTTCTTTTTAAGTATGCTCTTTATGTAATTACTTTTAAAGCTCATCTTTCTTGTTATTGGGATGTTCTTTTATATTACTCTTACTGTAATTTTTATTGTTCATATGATGAGAGACCCTATTTTCTCTCATCAATCCATTTTGTATGTTTTAAGTGGCGCCATTAGGCTGCCGAGTTTTTGTAAAGGATTTTTCATCTCACTTTTATTCCCGTGAGATTTATGCTACATTTCCCAAAATTTCCATTGAGTGGTGTATGTACTTCCAATTATTCTACTGTTTGTGTAATATAATTTCATTTATGAGTATTTACATCAATGATGTATTGACCTTCTTTCATGGGGTGTATGTTTCGAAAGATACCCAAGTCGGTAAGGGAACCTTTCAGCCTCCTCTTTTTAAAAGACTTCTTTTATTAGGTATTTTAATTCACATATTGTTATGTTGGGATTTTTTCTCATATATCCTTATTGATGTAAATTTTAATTGATGATATAATTTTGTTTATCACTCATTAACTCTTTTTCTGAATTTTGAAGTGACGCCGTTAGGCTGTAAAATTTTTGCAAGGGAACTCTTTAACCCAAATTTGATTCTTTGGGATAAACTTGTACTCCTTGATTATGTCATTCTATGAACATGTGTGAATAACCTCTGATTGTTTTACACTTAATATCCACTTATATTTGGTGTATTCGTTTGTCACACATAATTATTCAATTGGTTTATCCTTAAACCAAGGATATCGTCTTTGTAAGGGTCTTCGTCTCAATCTCCATTCATTAAGGCATATTTGGTTTTATACACAACCTTATTTTATACGGTGTATAAACCCCTTTGACATTTACGTTTATTCAAAAGTAATATTTTTTCTACGAAGTGTTTTACTAAACGACAAAAAGGAATGTTTCTTTTACGTACGCGGTGACAATGACCTTTTCCGCCACCGCGAGTATTATTTGATCTTTGGCTTCCTCAACAAGCCGTAATGTTTTTAAAATAAAATAAATACCATATAATTTTTTTTTATTTTGGTATTGAAAATGGTTTTGATAAATTATTATATTATGTCAATATATTTAAATGATATATTGTGATTTAAATGTGGAAATGTTATCATTCTTTTATGTTGGTTTTATGTGTTATAATTTTATAATGGTACTTGGACATTTTACGGGTGGTTACGTGAATACCAAGACGGGTGGTTACCTTATAACCTCCAATGCATTGGGTATGGAAGTCGGCCATATGTCTATTCCATTAAGTATGTATGGATGTTGGCCTAATTTATATTCCATTAAGTGATATCTGTGGAAGTCTACCTTATGGTTATTCCACTTAAGTATGTTTATGTCCCAAGTTACCTTTATATGTTCTGTGATCTTTATATGGGTTTTATGGTAATCTTTTGGTTACAGAAGGGTAAGTAATGAACTTTTATTCAGCTAAGAGTTTTTACTACTTCGAAAAGGTAAAATGTATTACTTTGATAAAGTATACATGGTAGACTTGTTGTTTTGAAAAACTAACAGTTTTCATTATTTTTGTATCCCTTTTTGAGCTTTTTATGATCATCCCAAGTTTTTGAAATGTTTTTCACAGGACTTAGAATGGAATAGGGTCAAGGATGGGTTCAAGGGAAAGTCATGCTACCTAAAACATGGATCTAGACATGTTTCTTTTTCAGAGTTTTTATTTTATGGAAATTTTAGTAGAAGCGACTACTTTGTAATCTTTTGAGATGTAATAGTAATGTCCTATTTCATTAAAACCCTATACCTGAAATGATACTCAATGTAAATTAATAATTTTATTCAATATTATGTAAGATTTAATGATGGGGCCTAATAAGAAGTCTTCCCAAGGAAGCCTCTGAGCTCAAACCAAAGTGAGTTACCCGATTTTAAGGTAATGTCTTCACTTGTGTCCTTTTGTTTTATTTTGCTTATCCAACCCCCTAAACTCTTTTTATTCATTTATTTTGTAACAACTCCAGTACCTTAAATATACTAGGATTTTTTTATAAGAATAATTCGAGCTACACTTACACACACCTACATCAAATGGTAAAAGAACATATTGTTTCTGTGGATGGCGAATTTCTGCCTCACGAAACGATGATTGTTCAATACTCATATAACACCTTAAAAGGTGGCCATTAAGATGTAACTATATTAATATATGATATATAATATGTTTATGTTTTACAAAAGCTTTTGTATTTTTATTTTGTTGAAAAACTTTATGGTTTCCATTATTGGTAAACATGATAATTTCATTTTAGGAAGTGCGGACTATCGCCCCCTCAAAGTGATTTGATTCGTTAATGCCATATGTGGGATGTATAAAGGATGTATTTAAAGTTATTATATATTATTTATGTTACATATAAATGATGAATATAATTCTGGAATTAAAATATAAATACCTCTCATTTTGTTTTAATTCCATTAATATGACAAAAAATGAAAGTAGCATTCATGCGTACGTACGGCCTAACGTCTCCATGAATGGTGCTTTTAATTTTTATCTCCAAATGCTATGGAAAAGTATAAAATGAATATATACTGGATATATATGATATTTAAAACATCAATACTATTCTGGATATGATGTACCTATAACTACATGGAAAATTATTTTCCAACAAGTTCAATTTTTGACTCATGTACCAAATATCGACAAAAACGTCTGATATGAACTCATATTATTAACCAATTATTATAACATTAAAATATGTGATATGAAATGAATAATAATATTTATAGGATTTCCTTATGAAATATTAAATTGATCAATGTTTATTATCCAGGAATATAAAAAAACGAACAACACAAGTTGGACTTGAGGTAAGGGACCCTACCCCTCTCTTTCTTTTTAAGTACACTCATTTCTGTAATTCCTTTTAAGGTCATCATTCTTGTGATAGATATGTTCATTTATATTACTACTACTGTAATTTTTATGTTCATATGATGAGAGACCATACTCTCTCTCATCAATCCATTTTGGAAGTTTTGAGTGGCGTCGTTAGGCTGCCGAATTTTCGTAAGAGATCTAACCTCTCTCTTTCTTTTTAAGTACTCTCCTTTATGTCACTTATTTTAAGATCCTCTTTGTTATGTTGGGGGATGTTATTTTATATTCCTCCTTCTGTAAACATTATATTAATATGATTAGAGACCCTATTTGATCTCATCGATCCATTTTTTTTATGTTTTAGTGGGCCCGTTAGGCTGCCGAGTTTTTGTAAGGGATTTTTCATCGCACTTTTATTCCCGTGAGATTTATGATACATTTTCCACAATTTCCTTTGAGTGGTGTATGTACTGCCCATTATTTTACTCATTGTATTATATAATTTCATTTATGAGTATTTACATCAATTTTGTATTTTCCTTCTTTCACGGGGTGCATGTCTCGAAAGATACCCATGTCTGTAAGGGAACCTTTCACCCTCCTCTTTTTAAAAGACTTCTTTTGTTATGTATTTTAATTCACATAATATTATGTTGGGATATGTTATTTTATATCCTTATTGATTTAAATTTTATTTCCATGTGATGAGATACCATTTTTATCTCTCATCAACTCGTTTTCTGAATTTTGTAGTGACGCCATTAGGCTGTCAATGTTTTGCAAGGGAACTTCTTAACCCAATTTTGATTCTTTGGTATAAACTTGTACTCCTTGAATATGTTGTTCTATGAATATGTTTAAATAACCTATGATTGTATTACACTTAATATCCACTTATATTTCGTGTATTCCATTGTGACACAGAATTATTTAATTGATTTATCCTTAATCCAAGGATACCGTCTTTTTATGGGACTTTGTCTCAATCTCCATTCATTGAGGAATATTTTGTTTTATACACAACTTTCTTTTATACGGTGTATGAACCACTTTTACTTTTATGTTTATTCAAAAGTAATCTTTTTTATACGAAGTGTTTACTAAACGACAAAAGGTAATTTCTTTTTGTCATACGTATGCAGCGACAATGACTTCTCCACCGCTGTGACAATTATTTGAGTTTCAGCTTCCTCTACAAGCCATACCTTTTTTTTAAAAGAAAAATAAATACCATATTTTACTTTTCTTTTATTTTGGTATTGAAAATGGTTTTCATAATGTTTTTATATCAATTTGTTGTATTGATATATTGTGATTCAAAGGTGGAAATGTTATGTTTCCTTTATGCATGTTTTATGTGATACGAATATGTTGTTGTTCTTGGGAATTTTTATGAATACTGGTGGTTTCATGATAAACTAAGGGCGGGTGAGCCCGATATAGCTCTCCAATGCATTGGGTAATGTGAAGGAGTTAAAAATTAAGGTTTCTCCAAAGTGATTTAGGGAATATACTATGTTGGGTTTTCCAAACGTAACCAAGAGGGTTACTCCCTATGTAAGAATGTTTTGAATGCTTCAAGTTACCTTTTATGTATTATGATTTCTATGATTTATTCATGATTTGATGAGGTATGTTAAAGTGCCTGTGTTTTATGGGTAAATTATTATTTCATTCTTACGTATATATGAACTCATGTTTCCTTTCCATATTTTTATAACCATTACTGAGCTTTTTATGCTCATCCCAAGTATTTTTTGAAATGTTTTTCACAGGTCAAGGGAATGGTACATGATATGATGATAGTGACAAAGAAGTGTCAAGAAAGAATCCATGTTTTATTTTAAATATTTTTTTATTGATGGGATAAATGAATACTATCTTTATGTAACCACTTTGTTTAAATGTGGAATGTAATGCAAGTTTTATGATCTAATTCTCTAAAAAACTAAACCTGAAAAGATCCTCAATAATAACTCAAGATCAAGTAAGTTTTAAGGTTGGGGCCTTATAATCAAATATGGAATTTATTTGGATAATATCTGGTTGTCACACCATTTGAAACATGGTATGTCCAATGTTAATAATCTCTATTATACTAGATTGTGGTCATATTGCAAGATAATATTGGAAAAGAATTTGTGTCTTTTATAATAGAAAACATATATGTTATCCATGGGAAAATAATGGCATCACAATAACATCATATTTTATATGGTGATCATAAGAGGAGACCATTGGAGTTCTACATCAAGGATCACGTGTTTATGAATTTATTCCACATTATAGGATGTTAATTTTGAATTGTGTGATTAATATTCTCCGTGATTTTTGGTGATGTTCATGGTTTTGACACATGTAGGAGTTATAGAGAATCAATTAAAAATTATAAAGTAGGTGAGTTGAATTCATGCCTAATTTCATGTGTTATTTCTTCCTAGATATATTAAATATAATTCTAACATCACTGATTTTGGTGAGCGGGATATTGAAGATGGTATGAAATTCAAGGATATATCAATTTAGATTCAGGGCCATTTTGATAATATGTTATGAGTGTATGTTATTCCTATTTTTCTCATTTTGTTCTATAAGGGCATCAAGGAGTGAAAATTGGAGGAGTCATATATGCACACTCATTATACCATGTTCTTTGAGGGTCAGTATTCTTTTTTAGGACTATTTTTTCTATTAATATGATATATTTAACATTATGGTTTTGATGATATTTCAATTCCTACTTGATAGATGATGTCTTTTATTCATGTAATTTTGTTAGTTAGTAAAATATTTACGGTGTTGATATATCATGATCCTTAAGTGATACATCTGGCGGTAGTTGTTCGGACACCATTCTCTTCCTTCTATATTTGATTTAAATTATACTAAAAATTTATTTTCTATATGGTACATAATATAAGGAACTACATTTCTATAACACTTAGTTTTGTTTTCCATAGGTTTGGGGTTATCGAAAGGGTTCTTAGTCTATTTTAAATAATTAATTTTTATGTTTATACATGTGGTAGATCCATGTGACTTCTTATTATGGTTGACTTTTTATTCATGAGATGTTTATTTTGTTCATAGAGTAACTTGTTTTTTTATATAATTCATTATTTTTTTATTCGGTTACCTATTTGTTCATGTGTTCAATCCATGTGGTCACATGTATATTAATGTGGTCTAACGTTTGTTCATGTGGTCACTTCTTTGTTCATGTTGTTGATCTATAAAGTGACTTTTTTCCCATATGTCCAATTTAATGTTAACATGGTTAATAAATATAATGTATTGTTTTTTGACATGTCCACTTGATTTTTCTTTTTCTTGATCAATAAAATTTTTTGTATTCCTCACATGTTCATTCAATAAGGATTGTGATTTTTTCATTATTTTTATCCAAATTATCAATCCTAATTTCCAATAGTCTTCTTCCCACTATGGATCTATGGGGCCAAATATCACTGAATTTTTGAACCTCTACAATTCATAAATATCATATAAGTAAATCCCATACATCTTCTTTTTTTCATAAAATATGTTTTTAGAAAAATAAATGGAAAATATAATTAATTTTCACGGATTTAAATCATGATATGATGGATATATGTTATTTAATTGACTAACTTAATTTAATGGGATTTAAATTCATTAGGGAAATAAATTTAAATATATATTGATATAAAATTAATAAAATAAAAATGTTATAATTTGTTTTTTTGGAAGTACCCAATATAATAGATCTGTACAATTATAAAATTGTGATTTCCTTCACATCAATATCGTTCCATAACTTTTCATAAAACATGACATTAAACACCATTACTATTTTTTGTCTTGTAAACCCGTCTATGAACATAAGATTTTCTTCCTTTGAGTTTCCTGCCTGTCTGAAACCTCTCATCTTCACTATTCTTGGTGTCAAAAAACATGGAATTCCTTCTATATAAGTTATTTTGTTATTATTTTAAAATTGGTGATATTTTTTATTTAATAATGCTTTACACTCTCTTAATGTATTGAGGTGGTTCAAATTTTTTAAAATATGTATCTAGAAATTTCATGATGAATAATTACTCAATAATATAGAAATACATAACGAATAAGAGATGATATTTTATGTGATCAAATAAAAAATATTACCCATGATTTTGAATAATAATATCACACTCTTGTGTTCAAACTATTTTTTAAAAATAACTAATGTTGTAAGATAATAAAAATATTCTAAAAATATCTTCGGAAAGAAAAAATTATAATCCCATGTAGAGTAGTTGATATTATTTCAATGTATATATATATATATTAATTATTAGAATTATCATAATTTGGTTTTATATGTCTATTAATTTATGATAAGACGTTTTTATATATTTATATCTTAGATATTTGGAATGGGTTGATTATATAATGTTATTGTAACTTATTTTTCTCATTTTCCTTGATTTTTTATTCTATATATCATTATGTGTTTTCATTCCTCGTAATTTATCACATGCATAAACTTTTTTATAAATTATTAATGTTTATTCAATTTAAAATATTTTAATATTTTATGTTAGGATTGTTTCTTAAAATAATAAATATGATTTATTATTGTTTTTATACTTTCATAGCATAATTCATATGATTAATACTGAATAATAAAATTTTTTAAATAGATGATTTGTGAATAAATTTATTTTATTATTTTTTAATTTTTTTAAACATTTATGTAACCCTAGATTCCTGTCTATGTTTATTCATATATAGTCATTCTTATTGCCTATTAGTTTTTGTATTTAAATAACCAACACATAATAAACCATTTAGTTCATCATGAGAATTAAAATTTTTATTTAATGATGATAATTTTTGGGGGATGAGCGATTCCAT
This sequence comes from Viscum album, assembly GCA_963277665.1. Classification (NCBI taxonomy): domain Eukaryota; kingdom Viridiplantae; phylum Streptophyta; class Magnoliopsida; order Santalales; family Viscaceae; genus Viscum; species Viscum album. The sequence continues at coordinate 2,094,533,439 of OY728142.1, forward strand.
TTATATTTACTAGAGGCCATATACCTTTTTCCATGTACTTAGTTCCATTTTCTATATTTGTATAAATGTATCGTACATGAATGTGATAACTATTATATTTTTATCCTTGATAAGATTTTAGATTACCTTGTATAGGCGGTATCATTTGATGGGCACTAGGTTAGGTTCTTGGGGTTATAGTGATGTCAGATGATGTTGATGGTGAGATGTGTCATAATATGCACAATGGTGTTTATGATGATACAACGAATGTCCATACAATTTAGGATGTAGTATTTATCATTGATATATTTTTCCATGATCCTACTAAATAATTGTTTGGATAGATAGTACATCATTAGATACCAACCACATGATTATGATTGCCTATATACAAAATTTTCTAATATATGAATTATATCTTTGGATGAATCATAGAGTACACATAATTTAGAGACTGAAAAATGAATTAATATTTGAACATGTATTTTTTATTGTGTTGGTTTCTTGTTTCTCGTCTTATCTATAACTTCAAAAAGTATATTTTTTGAAATGCCTAACATTTTGGTTGATTTTATACCATCGGTGAAACGTTTTGAACCATGGTGTATTTTCTATAAGATTTTAGTCTTATTACCTCCCTTTCATCACTACCAGTGTAAGAGTGGTACATTTATATAGATAGGTATATGCCACATAATGAAAATAAATAATGTATTTTATTTATGTTTACAATAATATCCACCCCAAAATATGAATCAATACCAAAAAATTAACTACTTCCAAGTTATTTTAACTATGAACATAAATCTGGCCCTGATATGGGTTTTACTCGTTATGGTAACTAATTTATCCTATGTTACTACTTCGTGATCCATGATATTCATCCCTGATTGGAGTCTCAAACAATTATTAATAAAAAAAATTGTAACATAGTGTTTCTTAATAAATTATTTCATTTCTATTAGAAATAAAATATATGATTTCATTCTATAATCGTATATAAACCCCCTCATTACTTTTACAAAACCCCGACACAAAAATATAAAGGGCCAAGAATTTCTAAAACTATATATACCTAGAATATATGGATTGGAATATGGAAAAATAAAATTGTGTTCACAAATAGAAATTTATAGAATTTTTATCTATGAATTAATGAGAATATATTATAGAATTAAATTATATAAATTAATTATTCAAGCTATAAGGATATATTTATGGTTCAAATTAGTCATCAAGATCATTTAATATTTATTTTTATCAAACTGTTGGATAATTTTGATTCATTAAAACAAACCTCAAGCTTTGTATCTATATAACATTAGTAGAATTACTTCATTTTTAGGGATATATACAATATGGACACACGAAATATAGTCAGTTAAGAAATAGATAGATAAATTCTAAATTTTTAATGTACATTGGGAAGTACCATATTCTTCCAGGATTATTACTTATATATATGAATGTAATAAGATATATAGAGTAATTCTAATGATATAAATTGATAATTTATTTGAATGTAAAATATACAAAATCAATAAAATTGTCTATATTCTATGCTACAAAATAATTATTTAACATGATTTGTATTTAGACGTAAAAAGTGAATAATTGAATGAATATAATCACACATATATAAATAATATAATATATAAAATTCTTAGTAAAAATATTGTTCATATCATAAAAATTATAAGATAACCCCAGTAGAAAATTGATACATTTGTCATTTAAAATAAAAAATGTTGCATTCCATGATTATAGCTAGATAAATTGCTTGTCAGTAGTTGATAAATAAATAGGTTGATCACACATATTTTTATAATTCCAAATCATGTTTCATTTATGTGATAATCATGTTTTAATTATAGGTTAATTATGTTTCGTTATGGTTTCTTGTTTCTAATGAGTAATATTCATATACTCTCAATCCCACTACTTGATTGGTTACGCTTATAGTGTAGAATTTATCTATGTACAAGGTCACTGAAACGTGGTCACCGATACAAGGTCCCAAATACGAGGTCACCAATTCAAGGTCACCGATACATGGTCCCTGATTTAAGGTCACTGATACAAGGTCAACGATACAAGGTCACCGATACAAGGTCACTGATACAAGATCACTGATACAAGGTCATTGATACAAGTTCACCGATACATGGTCACTGATACAAAGGTCACCAATGAAAGCCTACTACAGAAGGTTACCTATTTAAGGTTATAGTTGGAGGTTACCGATGTGCACAAGCTATTGAAGCCTACCGATGCGAAGGCTACCGTTACTAGTCTCATGATGCCCTTAATTTGTCAAATTCATGATATTTTTCTAACGATCATATTTTATGTCTTTAATTATTCTCACTTAATTAATACTTATTGTAGAAATATCAAGAGACCATATCTTGACTGTCCAAGGTACATGAATGATTTCACATGATGAACTTAATCCTATTTTAGAACCTCAAATATAAAATAAAAAGACCAAGGAAGAGAGATATATAGAGGAAGAGAGAAAAACAAAAAGAAGAGTCCATAAGTTAAATTTATGAAGAAGAAATTACTAAAAAACACAGAAGAACCATTCGAGCACCATTACTGTGAACCCCAAGAACTTCCAGAAGATCATTTTAGGAAAAAAATTAAGGTTTCCTTCTATGTATCATAAATATTGAATCAACTGAAGAAGCAGAACACTCAATTCTTGAAATCTAGTACATAGAGTAGTGACACTCAATTTTTGAGACAACTTCCAGAGATAGACTCAAAATTCAAATTCTTAACTTCATAGAGTCAAGAGAAAAACCTCAAACACATATAGTCTTCTAAAATCTATCTCATCCTATTTGTTCTATTGTGTTTCTTATTTTACATTTCAATGAAGTGTGTCAGTCAGCTTCACACACTGTATCATGTGCTAGAACTGGAGGATATTGAATCTCTTTACATCGAACCACACTTACATTTTGTTCCCACATAAAACTATGGAAGAGACCATGTTTGGTATTTATAAATTGTCATTACCAAGAAGAATAGTGGTAGAGGGTGTGAACCATGGATAGTTTTTGAAAACTATTTTAAATCCTGATACATGATATGTATCATGTTTATTGCTAATATAAACTGTTTGGTTGCAGGTAATCACCAAGTGGAGATGATTAAGTCACAACTTGAGATAGAACCTATTATTTTACTTCACTATAAAATATATTTTTTCATACTCTATTTTATTTATTTTCTACTGATTATATTTTCTAAAACGTTAAACTATTTTTCATTCACTTGGATTATTAGTTTTGGTTAGTGTGTGTATTTTTATAATTCAATAACTAGTTTAAAAATATTAATAGGTTTTTTGAACTGATTAAACTGAGGATTAATAATCATTTGAGAAACATGATGACCATCTAAACATTTATATCACTACTACCTTAATTAAATGGAATGTTTTAAATTTTAGAGATCCTTTTAAAATATGGGTTTTAACATAATTTTTAAGTATGAACTCAATTTAATCCCCAATGGAGATTCCACTCGGACAACATTAGGTATCAGAGGAAGGTTTATCTAGTGTTCAAATTCATTTAAACTGTGATTTTAGTTTTATCATAAAGATCATAAAATATATATTATATCTAAATTTTCAGTTCTTAAAATTCTATGTAACATGGAAAATAGAGTTGAGGGTTTTTCTACTAACAGTCCACCTTTCATTAATTGTAATAACAATGATCAGTGGAAATTAAAAATGAAAATTTATCTAGAGAGCATGGGACCTGAGATCTGGGACACAATTGATGAACAACATATATTATCTTCTACTACTAGAGACACATGGTCGCAATTGACTAAATCCACATATATTAATACCTGTAAAGCAATGAATTCTTTGTACGTTTCTCTAGGTGATGAGGAGTTCAATATAATATCTACTTGTAAAACTTCATATGAAATTTGGGATACATTATCTATTTCTCAAGAGGGAACAACCAATGTTAAATAAATGCGATTAAATACATATACTATTAAATATGATAATTTTAAAATAATTTATAGTGAAATTATTTCAAAAATGTATCTCAGGTTCAATGAAATAGTGAATACTATGAGTATTCTTAAAAAATTAGTGGACAACAAGGAAAAGATTATGAGGTTTATTCAATGCCTACCAGACAGATGGAGAGGAACTTTTGTTTCTATCTGAGAATCATGTGACATAAGAAAACTACTAGCGAAGGAACAAATTGGAAGGCTTATGATGTATGAAGAAGAACTTAAAGTGAATCAAAAAGTATATGAAGAACCAAGGAAGAAATATGTAGCATTCAAGACTACTATCTCAATGAATATAGATAAAGGAATATTTCAAGCCACTGTAGATACTTCTACAAGTGTACACTCAGACTCTGACAATGATGATGAGATGGATCATCATGAATGGGGATTCAAGAAGTTTTACCAAAATAATAAGTTATTTAGATAATAAAACTACAATGGAAGTAATGATAATAAAGGACAGTGGAAAAAGGATAGAAAATGGAATGACAACACAACTGATATATTCTGTTATGAGTGTAAATGCAAAGGTCATGTGAAGGTTGATTTCCCCATGCTTAAATTTAAGAATAAATATGAAGACAATGGAAAGGATATAAAAAATCTATGAACGCTTCCTAGAGTGCCTCAGAAGATAGCTCAAGTGGACCTGACACTTCTGATAGTGACAAGAATAAACATGCAAATCTGTGTTTCATGACAGAAGCATTGGAGGTACCACCCAATTCCCATATACCTAATGATTATTATTATGGGAATGAAGGTGAATCAAAAAATGATGAAAATATGACTAAGGATGAACTATTATAATACTGTGGAATTCTTGAGGATACCTTATTTGAACTCAGGGATAAATATAAACTATTGAGATGAAAACATTCTTTAAATGCTAATTACAAATCTGATCTAGATACTGAGAAAGAAAAATGTACTCCACTATTAAAAGAAAATACCAAACTCAAAATATCAAATGATCAATTAAAATGGATTTTGAAAAATTTATTGTCGGTAGAGATACCATGACTCAGTTTCTAGGGAAAAAATTGCTCCAAAATACACAACTGTTATAGGATATCATCCATTATAGAGAAGTACTATTAAGACTAAATTTTTTCCAAAACATGGACAGTTCACAGTTAGTTCATGTTCTAGACCATCTTTTGAAAAACAATTCAATAAAGGAACAAACAAATTGTTCATGTCTCAAAATTTATCTGTTTATTATAGAAAACCTGTCCGACCTATATTAGTTCCCATTGTTTTACATTCTATCCTCTCTGGACCCAAGAAAATCTGGGTACCAAACATACACCACACTTAATCTGTTTTACATGATATTTTTCTAAAGAGCTCCTATAAAACATTGTGGTTCTTGGACAGTGGATGTCAAAGACATATAACGGGATACTATTCATTTTTTAAAATCATAATTAATGTTTATGGAGGATATGTCACATTGTGTAATAATGTTAAATGTATGATCGTTGGATTATGACAAATTGGTAACCCTAATACTATATTAATATCAAAATTACTTTTTTCATTTGGTTAAAATACAATCTACTATGTATTTATTAGTTGTGTGATGATGGATTAAATGTTTAATTTTAAAATGATGCAAGAAATGTTTTTAATTCTAAAAATTATGTAATATTTACTACTCATAGAAATGAGAATGTATATTTTGTTGATATAGATTCATTGGTTATGAAAAATGTTTCTTGTTTAAATGTGTTTAATAAGTAATCCTTGTTGTCGCACAGAAGACTAGGACTATCCAATGTGCACTCACTTAGGAGACTGACTAGGAAATTTTTATTTAGAGACTTACCTAAATTAGAATTCCCTCTTAACAAAGTGAGTAATCCTTTTCAAAAGGGAAATAACACAATGTTTCTCTCAAGCCAATGAAAAAAGTTTCTACTTATCAACTACTAGAGTTAGTTCACATGGACTTTTCTATCCCATCAAGAGTTTCAAGTATAAATGGGAATCACTATGTTTATGTTCTTGTAGATGATTTTTCTATATAGAGTTGGGTATATTTATAGATAACAAAAGAGAATCATGTTCTTATATTATCAAATACTCCAACTATGTATAAAATTATAGTGTACTTAGATTTAAGACCTTGAGAAGTGATCATGGTCGTGAGTATGAATCAGTTTGAAAGAAACATTGTTTGGGAATTAGTGGACAGACCTAAATACATCTTCACCAAAGTCACTAAATGGGTGTCTAGAAATACAGTTGATGAATCTGGAAATATAGTTAGAAATATTTCTAGTTTTGAAGAACAAGTTTATAGTCAAGTAGATGGAATAGACTATGTGGAGACCGTTTCACCTATATCTAGGTTAGAGTCTATTAGGATACTACTTGCTTATGCAGATCATATGAATTTTAAACATTATCAAATGGATGTTAAAAGTGCTTTTCTAAATGGGTATATCGTTGAGGATGTGTTTTTTAAACATAACCTCCCCACCCCCCCCCAATTTCAAAATCTTGTTTTTAAACTATCAAAAGCCTTATATGGTCTAAAACAAGATCCAAGATCTTTGTACGATAGACTTAGTTCCTATCATATTTCAAAAGGTTTTACTAAAGGTATAGAAGATCCTACTCTCTTTATTAAAAGAATCTCCAAAGATGTTTAAATATTACAAATTTATGTAGATGATATAATTTTTGGATTCTCTAAAAACTCTCATTGTACTGATTTTTCAAAAGTGATGAAAGATGATTTTTAAATTAGTCTAATGGGGGAACTAAAATTTTTTCGTCGATTTCAAATTTTACAAAATAAAAATGGTATTATTTTAAATCAAAGTAAATATACTATGGATCTTTTGAAAAGTTTTGGTTTTGATAGTAGTAAAGGTAGTGATACACATATGAGTACCACATTCAATTTGGATGCTAATGAAAATGGTGAATCAGTGGATCAAACCAATTACTGAGGTATGATTGGGAGTCTGCTCTATCTTACTACTAGAAAACCTCACATTATGTTCAGCGTATGCATGTGTGCTCATTTTCAAGCCAATCCCAAAGAGTCTCCCTTAAATGTTGTTAAAAGGATTTTTAAATATCTCAAGTATATTATAAATTCAGGACTATTTTATCCAAGAGGACAACTATTTGATTTAATAAGTTATCTGAATGATGACATTGCTAGTTGCAATTTAGATAGAAAAAGAACCTCTGGAACATGTCTCATTTTAAGCAAGTCACTAGTATAATGGTGTAGTAAGAAATAGATTTAGGTTTCATTATCTACAGTAGAGGCTTAATATATAGCTGCTGGTAATTGTTTTGCTCAAATTCTGTGGATGAAACACACTTTACATGACTATGGATATCAATTCAAACATGTATCTATAAACTGTGACAACACAATTGCTATTAACATCTCTAAAAATCTATTATATCATGCTAGGAAAAATCATATTGATATAATACATTACTTCTTTAGAGATCATTATCTAAGAGGTGATATCACTCTTGAATTCATTGGTACTGAACACCAATTGTTAGATATATTCCCAAATCCTTGGAAATCTGAGAGGTTAAATTACATCAAACATGAGTTAGGAATGATAAATTGTTGAGGATATGACCTCACTGTTAGACCTTACTGACTGTACCTCACCATTAGACCTTACCGATAGGACCTCACTGTTAGACTTCACCGATAGGACCTCAACGTTATACCATACTGATAGGACCTCACCTTTAGAACATACCGATAGGACCACACCATTATATATTACTGATTGGACCTCACCTTTATACCTTACCAATAGGACCTCACCGTTAGAACTAATCGATAACTCCATACCGATAGATGACTTGAGTCTGGGACTTCGTGTCTTTGTGTTCTTAGCCAGAATCTGAATCATTTTCTGCATATTACTTATTTATTTTATTTGTTTCATTTTTTGATCCATAAATGATCAAAACAAAACATATATCATATTTCAATACTCATCAAACCCTCTCCCTAACCTTTTTCTCCCTAATCGTAGAACCTAAACCTCTTCTAAAACCTTGAACCACTCCATATCGATGGCAAGAGTCAAAAGGTCGTCGGTTTCTGATGAAGAAGATGCATTGGATCCTATGAGACCTATAGCTGAGTCAATTAGTTGAATCTAGATATTGGAAAAGGTGTGTAACCCTCATTTATCGAAGAGGGAAATAATGGTTGATAAGGAGTTAAGTTTAGAATGGCTACTATCGACCCAGTATTTAGTAATGAAGGCACATGAAGATCTGGGCTGTGTTGAGTGTTTTGAAAACAATAATGGACCCTATTACCTGAAGTTAGTGAAGGATTTTTGTTAGTATCTCATGATTGAGCATTCTGTGGAAGAGAAATGGATGACTTCCAGTGTAAAGGATGTATGTGTGAGTTTCTCCTCTGCTAAGTGGGCTTACTGATTGAGGGTTCCACATGAAAGGATTTTTGATTATTACTCAAATGTGGTTCCAACCACTAGTGAGTTCTTCTACTAGGAAGAATCATTAGCTGATTTGACAGGGAAAGGAATTCCATGGAAAGTCCTTGCTGCTAAAATGGTATGAGAAGATAAGCTTCTTTTCTAGTTTATCTAGCATTTTTAATGTCCCAAGAGATGGGACTTTGCTACATTAATGTTTCAAGATATTTTCACCTTGTATCTATTATATCATGAACAGAAGATCAACTTGTGTAGGATGTTGATGATTTAACAAGAAGATATGACCAAACCTTGTTACAAATCCAATTCCCTATTTCATACTAAGTTGATATCTCTAATGTTGACAGTGAAAGGAGTTGCTGGAGCTAAGGAGGAAAATGTTTTTTTGTAAGATAACCATTGCATCACCAAATTGATTTGCAAGCTGATGAAGATAAACTAGAATCCATGATTGAGGAGATGGGTGAATGATGAGGCTAATATATATAAATGGTTTAACCCTATTTCTTATCCTACTAGGCCTAAAAATTAGAGAGACCTTGGTATTAAGCCTAGTGACGTAGAGCCTACATACTCAGATGTAGAAGAAGATGATGTTGTTGTGAATTAATGAGAGGATTCTCCTATAGATGACAGGAGTGATCCTGACCTTCCCTCAAACCCTTGTATTAATACTAAATCCATTGGTAAGCCTAAAACACCAAATAGATTTCATAGAAGGGAGGCTATCTTAACGGACAATGTTGAGGAAACCAGTGAAGAAGAAGGAGCTAAAAATGTCTTAAGAGACATTAGAGATATCTCAGATGAGGATGAGGACACTGATTCAAGTCAAGATGACCTTAAGTCAGCTGCTACCAAATGTGAAGAGGAATGTTTAAGTCTCAGAACATTAATAGGACATACAGAAAGGGTAGAAAGTAGAGACGAAGAAGTTTCTGATTCAATTGAAGATGGACTTGTTTTGTAAGTTGTTGAGGATTCTGTGGAGGAATTGGTAGTAGACCTTCCTGTTAATGGATTTAATCAAGGAGGTCTGATAGAGATAGATGTTTCTGATCATGTTATTGCTCCAAGTTAGGGGGAGGAACCTATTTCTATAGGATCAGTTGATGTTGCTTATGAGCTAGAGAATTGGATAGAAGCTCTTGGCATTGTGGTTTTAGGTATATATTTTATAGATTTTGAAGATGACTAGCCTATCAGAAGTCCTCCACTTCCTACTATCTTAAAAACTACCATTGTGCAGACAGTGGTTCTGTTGCCTCGAGTCTATGTAAAGAAGGATTAATTGGATTCTTTGAAATAAGACCTAAAGAGGCATATTGATGAGGAAACCACTTAGATAGTGAGAACAATAGCTCACAATCAAGGACTCATGACATATGTATTTGAAAGGGTAGTCTCTACCTCTCCATTATTTGTGTTACATGAGGTCAAGAAATTTCATCATCAGGTATGAAATTTGGCACTGTCTATGGATTCAGTGAAATAGTCTATTTCATGCATAGATACATATATGTGTTTAAGAGCTCTGGTGGAAAGCGACCTTATATATGTTAAATGTGTGGTTTAGAAAATAGTCACAATATTTGAGGATTTTAAGAAGACTATGGAAACACATGGGAAAGGCAAATATGGTTATGTAAAAAGAAGTATAAGTGGGCTAACCAAATCATTTAATGAGATTGTGGCTTTCACATTGGCACCTATGGGTGCATTTTCTTCTTCTTCAACCTCTCCTCCAGTTGGCATTGAATCCTTCAAGGCAATTGTTAGAGAAGTGGAAAAGTTCTCTAGTGCTAGTGCCTAAGACTCTCAGGTCATATCCATTACCAGAAAAATTTTAGAATTCCTCCTAATCATCCGATGGATGGTCACATTATGCTACTTTTGGAAAATTTTAGAATTCCACCTGTCACTCTGGAATTTAAGGATCAAGTGAGCAAGCTTAGAAAGCTGACTCCTACCCTGGAAGAGATTCATGGAAAACAATGATGATTCCATCTCTGTTATGGAAAGAGGGGGAATCATTATTATGTACTTCAGGAATCGTTTGTTACCCTTCCACCATGTGGACGACACACCTATCATTGTTCCTCCTGCTTTTCCTGCTTCTTTTGCTGCCTCAGGATCCACCAGTACTTCTCCATTGATGACTTCTACCCAGGCCATTTGAATTTAGACCCCAATGATTACATAGAGATCTACTCTTTATAGGTCTATTGATGCCTTGGTGGATGCTCCTCCTATAGTGCTCACTGCCATCCCTCAGCATATCCCTCCACCTTCAGAACCTACCTCTTCAGCTTCCAAAGACAATTCTCCATTGTATATCTCTAATTTGGATAGAGTGTGGACTGTCTTAGCTGATAGAGATTGGTGTATTCTTTTTGTCTATTGTAAACATGTTTTATTAACAAAAAGCACTCTATTTTCTCTCTTTTTGTTATATATTCCTTATTTTTAATCATAGTGGGGGAGAGGTTTTTATATGTGTTTATATATGTTCTATCCTAAATGTAGTGTTCACAATATAATCTGTGTATTATCACATCCCTGATGAAATTAGCAGATGTGTTTAACCTTGATTCAAAACTCTTAAACCTAATGATTCAATGACATAATTTGTGATTATCAAAAAGGGGGAGACTTTTGGACTCACAAGTTTTGAAAAAACCAAATCATGTGTCATTTATGTGACAATAATGTGTTCATTCTATGAAAATTATATTTCATTAATGTTTCTTGCTTATATAGATTAATATTCATATACTCTCAATCTCACTACTTGATTAGTTAAGCTTACTATACAGAATTTTTCTAAGTACAACGTCATCGATACAAGTTCAATGATACAAGGCCACTGATACAGGGTTACTGATACAACAACATAGATACAAGGACACCGATACAAGGTTACTGATACAGGGTCACCAATACAAGGTCACCGATACAAGGTCACCAATTCAAGGTTACTGATACAAGGTCACTGATACATGTTCACTGATTCAAAGGTCACCAATTCAAGCCTACTACTGAAGGTTACCGATGGAAGGTTATAGTTGGAGGTTGTCAATGTGCACCTTCTGTTGAATCTTATCGATGCAAAGGGTACCATTACTAGTCTACTGATACCCTTACTTTGTCAAATTCATGATAATTTCTAATGGTCATATTTTCTAACTTTAATGCTTCTAACTTAATTAATACTTATTGTAGATATATCAGGAGACCATATCTTGACAGTATAAGGAATGAGAAAGATTTCACATGATGTACTTACTCCAATTGTCGGACCACAAATATGAAAGAAAATGACCGAGGAAGATAGATATTTAGAGGCATTGAGAAAAACAAAAGGAGGAGTCTAGAATTCAAATTCATGAAGAAGAAATTACTGAAGAACAAGGAAGAACCATTTGAGCACATTCACTGTGATGCCCATGAACTTCAAGAAGAAAATTTCGGAAAAACAACATGAGGCTTCTATCTGTGTCTCATAAACATCCAATAAACTCAAGAATTAGACCACACAATTCTTGAATTCTAGTATAAGGAGTAGCGACACTCTGTTTTGGAGACAACATTTAGAGGTAGAATCAAACATTAAATTCTTCACTTCAAGGATTCAAGAGTAGAACTGCAAACACATATAGCCATCAAAACTCTATCTCATCCTAATTTCTCTATTGTTTTTCTTCTTTTTACATTTCTAAGAAGTGGGTCTTTCTGCTTCGCACACTGTCTCCTATGCTAGAACTGGTGGATATTGAATATGCTTACATCAAACCTCACGTAAATTATATTACCACGTAAAACTGTGGAAGAGACTATGTGTGGTCTGTATTGTTTGTCTTTCCCACGAAGAACTGTGGTAGAGAGTGTGAACACTAAATAGTTTGTGAAAACTATTGTAAATCCCAGTACTGGCTATGTATCAAGTTTATTTCAAATATAAACTACTTGGAGGGAGGTGATCACCAAGTGGAGATGATTAAGTCTCAGCATGGGACTGAACCTCATAGTTTACTTCACTGTGCACTATATTTTTTTATAATTTATTTTATCTATTTTCCATTTCATATATTTTATTAAACATAAAACTATTTTCCTTTCAATTTGATAGTTAGTTTTGGTTAATGTGTGTATTTTTATAATTCTGTAAACTTGATTCAAAAGTTTAATATGGGGTTTACAATGATTCAACTGAGGATTAATTAGCCTTTGAGAAACCTGTTGACCAACTAAACATTTACATATATATTGCCTTAATTAACTATGACATCTTAAAATTGGGGGATCCTTTTAAATTAATGTTTCTAACAGAATTTTTAAGTAGGAACTCAATTCACCTCTTCTTGAGATTCTACTCTGACCAATAAAATACATGCCTCTAAATTGATACTATTGATGTGATATTTCAATTATTAGCGGTGACCAATAAAAGTGAAATGTAACCGTTCATTAAAAATTAATTTTGTTTAGTATAATATTGATTCCCATAATACTAAATATATTGTTTGAATATAAATTATTTTCTTCAAAATTTGAATAGTTTCGGGAATTACATATCATATTAATAATTTTGTTATAGAACTTTTAGGTTTAGTTCGTTATAAAGAACCCAGATCTCCTCAATAGATAAAACAAATAATTTTGAAGGAAAATCTCTGGAGAGTAATTTCTCTAAGACACGATTTCATAAATATAATTGCTATAATAAATGGTACTAAAATAGGACTTCTTTCTTAATTGATTAATTTATATAATCATTATTGTCATGTAAGATATGACCATTGGGAAAGATAGTAGTTTGATCTACTATATATTTGAATATTTTTTAAACATGAACCTGGAATAATCCTTTTTCTTAATTTGTATAACCTCATCTTATATAAAATGTGTTTATAAATATATAATATCACACATTCTTCTATAAATTCTATAATATTATTTCCTAAAAATATTTTAGGTAATGATAGTTTGAAATAATCCCCACAATAATGAGACATATGGGATTCCAAAAAACCACCAATTATATAGTCCTTTTTTATTATATTAATATATAAATCTAACATGACACAAAAAATGTTTAATTATATGTTTTCTTATGAAATGAGTGTTCTGGTCAGGAAATTTCACAATACTGATCCTGGATTTTCTTAGATAATAAGGACAAAAACGTTAGTAGGAATTTCATTTGTCATGTGTGTAACATCCCGAATCCGGAAGCTACTCAACGGGTGCCCCAGACCCATTTGGTCACACGACCTCAAGCAGATTTCCCCAAATGACAGAGGTTGCCGACTAGTAGCGAGGGCCTAGGTCTGATAGTGGGGAAACTATTCCCTCATTTGTCAAAGTGTAGAACAGTGGAAAAGATAAATATCATACAACAACAGTGGAAGCAATAAACCATACACATTTAAAATGAACAACTGTAGTAAAAGATAACCAACAGTTATATAGATAATGGTGAAACATGCCTCTAGTTCTATGAAAACAGCCAGAACATGTTACACAATAGTACAGTACAATACTATAGAAAGTATAGGTACAAAAGAACAAAACAGAACAGCCGGCAGCATCACGAGTCTAAGCTCGTTCCCATGCTCCCCTACACCACAACGTATATCAAGTACCTGTATATGGACCCTTTCCCTTATCCACACCTGCAGAAATATAATCTTTTTGCGGCCGATGACATGACCCCAAATAGGGTATGAGAAATTAATCCCGGTAGGCAGCCACCAAATGCTCGTGCCCAACTATCAGTGTAAATGTGCAACAGCGTGTCCAGTAGTAAAATCCAAGAACTAAGAAGCACTCAAAAGTAACTAACTTTACCAGTTATATTGCCATTTTAATATTCATTTAATCATTCAGTATAAGGAAATCACCATAGTGAATATTCTAAGTAAACAGTCAGTGTCATCATAAACCCAAACCCTTATCCTTAGGCAATCAAAATCGAACCCATGGGTAAATTCCCACAGGATTAAAAGATATTTCCCTCAGGCATATGAAGTTTCACCCTCGTGCATATAATCTACTGCCCTCATGAATGAAATAAGTTTCCCTCATGGGAATTAAAACACTACCCTCGGGCTAAATAGAACACTGCCCTCAGGATAAATAGAACACTGCCCTCAGGCATAAGTAATCAGGCCGAGCCCAACAGATAAGCAAGAAATTATGTAAAATTACTCTCAAGGAAATTTAAATCATGCTAAATTTTACGGTATACCCTCAGGTAACCTGGCCAAATTGCTAAACAGAGGAACGCACCCTTGTGGTGGTCCTGGATCCAAGCAGTGATCCCAAACAATAGTTTATTATTACATTTAATAACCTATACAATTATAGGTATTCAAAACAGCCAAGGCCTTAGACACACAACACCCCAACATGGGTTCGTAGCACAATGGTAAACACAAACGCACAATAGTTGGAGATTTAATCACTAGGACACCTACCTCGATCTCCACTGATCGGTATACGCGAACGACACTCCTCAAATCGCCAACAAACAATGTAGATCTAAGGTAAAATAAATTCCCTTCAAATGTAAATAACATCCAATTGGGAAATAATTGGTAGGAATGGCTCAAGGAGAGGGGAGGGCATACCCGTACACTTCCATGGAGATTGACAGAGGTGGAAAAGGATTCCTGATTCTTGATCGGTTGATCTCCAAAGCTCCGGCCATCACTCCCAAGCTCTCCTCTGGTTCTAAGCCTTCATTGTGAACAGAGGAGGCTACTGCCCATTTTAAGAAAAAAATAGACTACATGACGTGTACTATTGAGTACACGGTGTGTACTTTCCATTTTTAACTATTCTTATGGTGGCTTCTTTCCACAGTGGGACTATTCATTAGTCGGCATGAGTACACGCCATCTAATACCTGAGTACACAACATGTATTGTCGCTCAGATGGCAGCTGCCTTTACCGCCTTACTACTTGCATGCCGACTGACCACACTTCATGTGCATACCCACTATGCAGCGTCTAGTCAGGTTTTACACCATTCATCGCCCACATGGCTACACACCCTGTGTTCTCATCCCACATGGCCAAAGTTCAAGGCATGTGGAAAATCACACTGTGTGTACCCACCAAAAATTTATTTCCCCCTATTGTCCTTATTTTATAAAATACACTTCAGGAAAAGAGAATGGAAGAAACCCGTACGTCAGGAATAAGAACCTGGTTCTTACAAACATCCCCCCTTAAAGAAATTCATCCCTGAATTTCCCTTCCAAAGGTGGTGCAGATAAATCTCTAAACAAATCTGGCCACTAAGAACATATATCGTTCTCCCACTCCCAAGTTTCGTCATGCACTCGTCCATGCAGCCATAGTACCTGTACGAGAAAAACTAACTGGCCTCAAAGAACCTTTGTGCTCTTATCCACGATACGAATCTGATTCTTTTCAAAGGTCACATCTATCAAAAGCTCAACCTCTTCTGGATGAAAGATGTGAGATGGGTTTAAATGATAACGGCGTAACTGAGATATATGGAAGACGTCGTGCAGGGCCCAGTACCTCTGTGGTAACTTCAACCAACAGGCAACCGGCCCGAATCTCTCCATAATCTAAAATGGCCCCACTTACCCCGATGAATGTTTAACCTATCTCCTGATCCTCCTGTGTCCCATCCTCGGTGAAACACACAAAAAAAACCTGATCCCCGACTGCGAACTCCAAGGGTCATCTACGGTGATCAACATAAGATTTCTGACAAGACTGTGTGATAGTTATCCACTTTTGAAACAACTGGACCTGCTCATAAGTCTCATGCACGAGACATGGTCCTAGTAAAGATGCCTCATCAGCCTTTATCCAACATAAACATGACCGGCATGGCCAACCATATAAAGCCTTGTATGGTGACATCTCAATAGTTTCCTAAAAACTATTATTATAGACAAACTCGCCTAGAGGGTATATGCTTCTCCAAAGAGCCCCCAAAGACTTGGATGCATGCCCATAGCATGTCCTCTAGAACCAGTATCATAGGCTCTGACTGACCATCGGTCTGATGGAGCTATGTTGTGCTCAAAAGCACCTGTGTACCCAGTCCCCTCTGAAAACACTGCCAGAAATGAGCTGTAAAATGGGAATCTGTGTCTGAAATGATAGAACGAGGGACCCCATGAAGATGTATGATCTCTCGTATATACAAATTATTGAGATCAACAACTCCAAAGGTATCCTTGATCGGAAAAAAGTGAGCTACCATTGTGAGTCTATCCAAAAAAACCCATATGGAATCGTTGCCTCGAGGTGGCCTCGGAAACCTAGTCACGAAGTCCATCGTGACATCATCCCACTTCCACTCTGAAAAGGGTAATGGATGTAATAGTCTGGATGGCCTCTAATACTCCTCCTTCACCTCCTGATAGGTGGAACATCATGTTACAAAACCAGATATCTCCCTCTTCATTCCAGGCCACCAATACTAATGTCTCAAGTCACTATACATTTTGGTAACTCCGAGATGAACTGCCCATGCTGAAGCATGAAACTCCCACATCAGCTCCTTGCATATATCCCCTAAAACCCACACTCGTCCATGGAAACGTAGTACCTCATCATCGCCTATCGTCCAACCAGGAGGAGGGTCCTCAGTTTCCACCGAATCTCATAGGACTAGGCCTTCTGAATTAGATAGTTGTCTCTTCCTCACTATATCCAGGAGGATAGAAGACATAGCTAAAGATGAAATATAGGTTTTCCCATAACTATTGTGCACCAAAAAATGCATCTCACAGAACAAAGCCATAACATGCCATTCACCACTGGCCTCATGAACTACATGTGTCTAAGTCTTCCTGCTCCGTGCATCAGCAACTGCATTTCCCTTACTAGGTTTATAAGAAATATCAAAATCAAAGGACTAAAGGTATTCGACCCATCTTCATTGTCTCAAATTCAAGTCACACTGAGTAAAGATATACTTGAGGCTTTTGTGGTTGGTGAAAACCATCAAATTTTCTCCCAAGAGATAGTGTCTCCAACAGCGCAATGCATGAACAACTTCAGCCAACTTGAGGCCATGTGTCGGGTAATTCCTCTCATGTGGCCTCAACTGGCAAGACCCGTACGCAACAACTCGATCTCCGAATATCAACATAGCTCCTATCCCAAAACCTGATGCATCACAGGAAACTATATAGCTCTTTCCTTGCTCTGAAGTCTCAGAATTGGTGCTGATTTCAACCTTCCCTTCAGCACTTGGATGGATTTCTCAAAGCATCTGTCCAAACGAACATCACACCCTTCTTAGTCAAACCCATCAACGGTGTTGCTAAGTGGGAGGAGTCTTGTATAAAACGCCTATAGTAACCAACCCTTTCCAATAAACTTTTTATCTCAATCATTTTCTTAGGTTGCTCCCAGGAAACTACATTTCTCACCTTCTCTAGGTCTACAGAAACTCCTGCCTCTAAGATGATATGACCCAGGAAGTGTATCTGGACTATCCAAAAGTGGCACTTTGAGAGCTTAGTATATAGACGATGCTCTCTCAGTGTACTCAGTACGATCTCAAGATGGGTGGCATAGGCGTGTCAATTGTGAGAGTACACCAAGATTGCGTCCATGAATGCTACCACAAAGAAATCTAGATAAGGATGGTACACTCGATTCATCAGAGCCATGAAAACTGCTAGTGCGTTCGTGAGTCCAAACGGCATAACCAAGTACTTGTATAGACCATATGTGCTCCAAAAAGATGTATGTAGTATATCTGATGGTCTAATGCAAAACTAATGATATCCAGATCTCAATTAAATCTTTGAGAACACTCGTGCGCCTCGAAGTTGATCAAAAAGATAATAAATCCTTGGAAATAGATATCGGTTCTTCACCGTCAGTTGGTTCAACTTCCAATAATCCACACAGAGTCAAAGGGTACCATCTGCCTTCTTCGCAAAAAGGATTGGCGAACCCCATGGAGAAGTATAGGGTCAGATAAAACCCTTTGACTGCAACTCCTATAACTGTATCTTGTGTTTCTGTAACTCAGGTGTAGCCATCATATAAGGATGAATGGATACCGGTGCCGCTCCGGGCAGAAGTTCAATATAAAAATCCACCTCATGCTATGGAGGTAGACATGAATAGTCGTTCAAGAAGACATCCCTAAAATGATCAACTGCTGGAGGAAAATACTTCTGAAAAGTTCCCTCGTCATCCATATATAAACTCACAACCTAGGCTATGACTCCACCTCACCCACGATGCTCTGGTCCAGCTCGACTCGCCTAAACATCCCACTCGCCCTAGTATATAAACTCTCTGCCCTCTAGTGATGTGAAATTCACACTACGACGATAGCAGTCTACAAAGTCTTGAAAGGGAACCAACTAGTCCATCCCGAGAATGACATCATAGCTCGTCATCTCCAAGACATAGAGGTCCCATAGAAAGTGACACCCATCAACCTCTAGGGGGCACTCCCTGCTCTGACGCACACCAGCCTTTCTAGTCCCCAACGGAGTGTCTAGCATCATAACATAAGAAGAAGAAGAAACACAGAGCCCAAGGCTCTCCGCAACAGGTACATATATAAAGCTATGTGTAGTACCCATATCGAAAAGTACTGAAGATAAAACAAAAGATACTAGAGTAGTACCTCTAACAGTAGCAGGTCTGGGATCTTACTACTGTTGGGTCTATTGCACTGCATATGCCTGCCCAGTGTCATGGCCCTGCAACACAGCTTGGTTACCCTGAGTTGTCCCACCCTGCTGCATCTGTGATCTTGGTGTCTGACTACCATTTCCATGAACACCATCTCGACATGCACACCCTGACGTATTCCAGTTTCCTGAATGGTAATAAGTTGTTGGTCCTTCTCCCGCTCGTGGAGTCTACACAGAACCCCTCTCACTAGCCAATGGTGGAAACGCCCAGCAAAAGCACTACAGATGACCCATCTTTCCGAAAACTCGGCACCCCACCTGGTCTCGAGTACACTGGGGTATCTTATGCCCCTCTCTACCACACTGGTATCATATGACCAGGCTACCTGAACTAGTCCCCTAGTTAGTAATTCCAACTTGAGAGAAACTCATCTGTCTCATCCTTTTCTCGGTAGAAATAGTACCAGAAACTGGTGTCGAACCGCCCTGGCCCACACCACTTGCATACCACAGGTTCTGCTCAGTAATCAATGCCTGGTTCACAATTGTATGTATTCTAGGAAACCTAAAAAACATTCACAAGTGAACAGATGTCATATCGAAGACCATCCTCAAAGCGTCTGGCCCTCAACGTCTCATCACCCACCAGAACGGGTGCAAAATGCTGAATCTCGGTGAAACTAACAGAATAATCCATCACCGACATAGCTCCCTGCTGCAGATTCATGAACTCTCGGGCTCAATCTTCCCTCAACGTCTCTCTAAAGAAGAATTCATAGAAATATATTTGAAAATATTCCAAATCCATGTCTCTGTGATGCTCAGACTGAGTGGTAACATCCCACCACCTAATTCTCGCTCAAATTTACCCAAGAGATGAAGGTAGAACAGTCCTTGTAGTTTAGCTTGGGTTATCGAATTTCAGACACCTACATAGTAACCAATGGACACGTACATTATATAGACGGATTTTGGCTATTAAGTGGCCAAATTTTGGTTGATTTTATATGGGTTTAAAGGATAACTAATAGATTTAAGTGAATTCAATATAAAATAATGATTTTATCCAAGGTTATCGCTCAGGGTGGATTGGACGTATTTCCTTTTTTAATGATTTCAATTTCTTATATTTGAGATGGGTACATTTAAGGAGATAAAACAACATCATCACTTACTGGTTTAATGCCTACACCATTTAATACTAATAACATATACACTTTAAGGATAAATGTTTTGAGCACTTCAAGTTAAAGTTTCGTATTAGCACTTGAAGTGTGTGGCCTTAAATTCAACAAGGATGATGGAGTTTAAAAATCATCAAATAAAAATTTCAATTAAAGAAGTGATTATACAGTAATAGGGTGATAAATAACATCCAATACATCCCCTTGATACTCCCTTGGATCAACCCATAAGTGGATTAGACCTCCATTGATCCCATGGTTTCAATGGAAGCGGAATGTTAACTCATGAGGGAGGAAATGGAGAAGTAAAGAAAACAACAAAAATAAAATGATCACTCCACCGTTGTGTGAATAATTTCACAAGGTTTGGTGTGAATAAATTCACACCTTGTTCCAGAAGTATCAAAGTGATATAAATAAAAACATAATAAGAGTATAATAAGAACTTTTATTAAGAAACTAAAATGAATTTAACAACTTACATTAGAAAGACAAATTTGAGACAACAAAATTGCATCATAACATTACAATTTAACAAAGCACCAAAGATCCCTCAATCTTCCAACACCACTACCTTAAATAGGAATTTTTGAGAACTTGGGTCGAGCCTCCCACAATCCAAGTCTCCTAAATTAATTTCTGTATGCCATAGGTGGGTGGAAAGTAAGGGAGAGTTGATTTTTCCACCCTTGACGCGAGGTGGAAGCCAGCATTCCTTCACTGAACATACACGCTTGGAAGACCTTGTAAATAGCCGAATCAGAGTGGGAAATAGAAGAATAAAATAGAGCTACCTATTCCTTTTAATCTACTGTAAAATTGGCTCCCATTTAGAGTTGTGTATTCCGAGATAGGATAATATTAGTGGGCAGTTTTTCTGGGCCATAGAATCTGGCCCAGAATTTTATCTCTAACATGGGCTACATAAATGAACACCATGGAAGCATAATTCGCATTCGATGATGAAGAGGGATTTGTTCCCCTACATGTCTTATAGAATCCCACGAAATTTGGGGTTTATTGGGTTTGTAATGTGGGTCCCAAATTCTTATCAGTAGGCTCGTGTCCAATCTGCCTTCTCTAGAATT
This sequence comes from Viscum album, assembly GCA_963277665.1. Taxonomy (NCBI): domain Eukaryota; kingdom Viridiplantae; phylum Streptophyta; class Magnoliopsida; order Santalales; family Viscaceae; genus Viscum; species Viscum album. The sequence continues at coordinate 2,094,554,877 of OY728142.1, forward strand.
GCTTACTTTCATCACAAAATATCTCCATATTCTTCTATGAATTCTCCATTGATCCCTGAATGAAACATGATCATATTGAAGTTTAGATCAATTTACAAAAATATAAAATTAAAATATGGATAATTAAAATCCTTAAAATCATATGAATCATTGGGTACTTCAAATGATGTTAAAAAATGTACCACATAATAGTGCATTTTAGGAGGGTATTACAATCATAATGTGAAATGATGTTCAAAGTGTAAAATGCACTAAAATGGTGTTTATTAATAATAAAGAACATGAATATTATATATATTAACAATGAATATTATCCTGATTTAGTGGCTAATCACACCCCCCAACTTGAGTTTTGCTAGTCCCGAGGAAAATATATCTCGACAATATGAAATTCGAATTCTCTTTTCCAAAACATTTTAATACACAATGATCACCAGAAACCCTCATACCAAAAAATCATGAAACCCTTCAAAATATTTTAATACAAGATATTTTCATAAGAAGATCCCAATCCCAAGAACAATTCTTTGTTCAAATTCATTGCCAGATTTCATCCAATATCAATTAAGTATGAGTTTGTGTTGTGCATCACGATAGACATGGGGGTTCATTTTTATTCAAGGGGGGAATGATGGAAGCGCTAGGTGGAATCACATTTGAATATAAAAATGAGTATTCATTTTTTTGTATTTGTTTTTTTGTTTTTTTTTTAATTTTTTCATGGTAATTGAAGTTGCACTCAAAAGATTCAACCCCTATAGCGAGACTTTGCTGATGACTCCCAGGCTCAAAGACCTTAGGGCACCAAGTGAATCCCACATAATCGAGCATCATCTCGAGTTAACTCAGACAAAAAAAATTCAAATTACCAAAAATAGAGACAAACATACTAACTCTGGGCCAGACAACTATATATTCATGATCCCCAAGTGCCGAAAGCCACGCATTAGGTCATTTCATTGCTCTACATGCAAAAAAAATTAATTTTTTTTTGAATACTCATATTAAACTAAAATTTCACCAAACCTATGCTATTTATTTAGGGGACCCCATGAACTTAAATTGATACCCCACTATCCAAAGAACGTGCATTGTGATTTTTTTATTTGGATGAAAATATAAACAATGAAATATCACATTGGACAGCCACACTTTCCAAAATCTATGCTCATGAAATTATACAAGGATTTAAATCAGAATTAGGGTATGCTAAATTATTTTATATTCAGTTTCAAAGTGTGCAATGTGTATTACCATGTTCAATGTTAAAGGAGTTTTTCCTTCCATTTACACTTTTTTTTCAAATCATTCATTTTTTTTACACAAAATAATTTTTTTTATTTTATCTCCCCCCAAAATAAAACAACACTGTCCCCAGTGTTTGAAGAAATGAAAATTTATAAGGAGTATAGGAAGATAATGGAAGTTCAAAAAGGAAATTGAAACTGAGGATCATGGAATGAAATCACCTGGTGGTTGAAGTTGAAGTTCATGCTGCTCTAAATTAGTCCTTTGATCTCTTGGGGGATGTAGGAACCTCCTTGATTGAACATATGTCACCCAAAATAGTACCTGGGCCAAAAGAAGAACAAACCAGACAATAAAAAACAACAAAACGACTTATTTAATTCCATGTATCATCATTTTTATGGTTTTCCCTATTTTTTCTGATTTTTTTAATCAAACTAATGATACATTGTCGTCTTTTAATTTTCTGGGTAATGTATTACTCAGGGATCACACCGCATTACACGGATGAATACGGTGCTCCCCTTTCATACTCATCCATACTCATAATAAAAGAACAGGTCAAAAGTATTTTTTTTAAATATAAAAATTATTAATTAATCCTATTTAAAATATAAATTTTATTAAAACAACAAAATGATAGGAAACTTGAAAACCATGGGTTTCCTCCCATGCAGCACTTCGTTTAATGTCGTTAGCCCGACATGGACCCTAAATCTATCAATTTTTTCCTGGTTCATAGGTTGGCTCAGTTAACTCAACCTCTATTTCCTATTTATTGAATAATTCAATGACTGGTTTTAACCTTTGACCATTTACCTTGAAAATGTAACCACTTGTGGGATCTTGAATCTCTACTTCCCCAGGGGGTACATGTGATTCACTATGAAAGGTATTGACCATCTAGACCTTAACATTCCCGGGTGTAAATGACGTTTTGAAGTATACAAGTGAATAAGTTTTCCCAGTTCAAAATTTTTGACCTTGATATTCCTAGATTGGTAGGCTTGAACTCTAGCATTATTGATCCTTGAATTTTCATAAGCCTCTATCCTTAGAGCCACTAGTTCATTGAGATCTAATTTTCTTTTTTGTTTCGTCCAATGAGAGGTCATAATCCATTTTCATAATTTCCCAAAAGGCCTTATGCTCAATTTCAACAGGTAAATGGCATGATTTTCCATAAACCAACCTATAAGGTGACATTTCTAGGATGATTTTTAATGTTGTACGATATGCCCAAAGATCATCCAAGAGTTTCTCGGACCAATATTTCATAGAGGGGTTGACAGTTTTTTCAAGAATTTTCTTAATCTCCATATTCGCTAACTCGGCTTGACCATTGGTTTGAGGATGGTATGCCGTGGACACTTTATGAGAAATACCATACTTAGACATGAATTTTGAGAATGGGAGGTTAAACAAATGGGTTCCTCGATCACTAATTATAGCCCTAGGAATTACAAATCGAGAAAATATGTTCTCTTTTAGAAATTGAATCACAAATTGATGATCGTTGGACTTAGTGGGAATGGCCTCAACCCATTTTGAGACATAATCAATAGCTAAGAGTATGTAGAGTTATCCCCTAGCGTTTGGGAATGGACCCATGAAATCAATTCCCCAACAGTCAATTATCTCAACTACTAAGATGGGAGTGAGTGGAATTTGATTCCTTTTTGTGATGGACCCTACTTGTTGACACCAATGACAACTTCGACAAAATGTGTAAGAGTCCCTTGAGAGGGTGGTCCAGAAGAGACCACATTGAATAATCTTAGCAGATGTTTTCTTAGAGTAAAAGTCACCTCCACATTCCTCACTATGACAAAATTTAAGGATGGACTCTTGTTCAGATTCTGGGACACACCTCCTAATGACTTGGTCAGGGTAGAACTTATAGTGGTATGGATCATCAAACACATAGTGTCTAACATAATAATGGAATTTCCTTTGAGCTTGAGTCTCTAAGAATTTCGGAATGACTCCTGTAACTAAGAAATTGGCTATTTCGGCATACCAAGGGCATTCACTCATAGAGTATAGGTGTTCATCAGGAAATGAAATAGAAAAAGAAATGTGATTGGAGTTATCTTTTATTTCAATTCTAGAGAGGTGATCGGCTACAAAATTTTCAACACCCTTTTTATCCTTGATTGTGAGGTCAAATTCTTGTAAGATAAGGACCCACCAAATCAGTCTAGCCTTAGCATCTTGTTTTTAGAAGATGTATTTTAGTGAAGAATGGTCAGTGAACAGAGTCATGGGGGATCCAAAGAGGAAGGACCTAAACTTCTCTAAAGCAAATAGAATAAAAGTAACTCCTTTTCAGTATTGGTGTAGTTTATTTGGGCATCATTTAAGGATTTGCTTGCATACGCAATGACATAAGGAGTTTTATCACAACGTTTTCCTAACACAACTCCAACAACAATGTCACTGGAATCACACATAAGTTAAAAATGAAGGTTCCAATTTTGAGATTTCATAATGGGAGGAGAGGTGAGAGAGGATTTGAGGGTTGAGAATGAACCCTCACAGCATTCTGTCCAAACAAATGGAGCATCCTTTATTAGGAGAGCACAAAGGGGATAGTATGTTGAACTAAAGTCCTTGATGAATCTTCTATAGAAACCATCATGTCCTAAGAAAGACCTCACTTCCTTGATAGTTTTGGGTGATGCAAGGTGACGAATGATGTCAACCATGGCATTATCAACTTCAATCCCCCTACCTGAGACTAGATGGCCTAGAACTAGTCCCTCTTTAACCATGTAATGACATTTTTCCCAGTTTAGGAATAGATTCTTTTCTTCACATCATGACAAGACTCTCTCTACATTCCTCAGACATCCCTCAAATCTATCCTCAAACACAGAGAAGTCATCCGTGAAGACGTCTAGAAAATCCTCTACCATGTTTGAGAAGATTCCCATCATGCACTGTTAGAAGGTTCTAGGGGCATTGCATAACCCAAAGGGCATGCATTTGAAAGAAAAGGTTCCGAATTGACATGTGAATGTAGTCTTACCATGATCCTCTAGGGAGACCTCAATTTGATTATACCCGAAGTACCCATCTAAGAAACTGTAGAACACATGACCTGCCACTCTCTCAAGGACTTGGTCAATGAATGGTAAGGGGAAATGGTTCTTCTTGGTGAATGAGTTTAACTTCCAACAGTCAATGCAGACCCTCCATCCACTACTCACCCTTTTTGGACGAATCTCTCCATCCTCATTGGTTATCACTGTGATTCCAGCCTTTTTTGGGACCACATGGATTGGTCTCACCCATTAACTCTCAGTTATAGGATATATGATACCATCTTTTAACAATTTCAGAAGTTCATTCCTTACTACCTCCATGATATTAGGATTGAGTCACCGTTGAGGTTGACGACATGGCTTTGAATCAGATTCCAGAACAATCCTATGAGTCCCAATAAGTGGGCTAATCCCAGGAATATCAGAAAGGGTCAAACCAATGGCTTTCTTATGATTCATAAGGACATCTAAAAGCATACTTTCATGATTGGCTTCAAGAGAGGAATAAATTACAATAGGATGTGTTTGATTGTCCCCTAGGAAATCATACTTGAGTGTAGCGGGATGTTCCTTCAATTCAAGATCAGGTTGGTTCGGAATTTCAACAGAAGATTGGGAAATTGGATAAAGTTCAATTTCTTTTTTTAGAGTTTCAGATAGGATTGATTCCCCATATGTAGATGTTTCAGCTACTAGATTGTCTTGATCAGATTTAGGGAAGGAATTTGGAGTGGTCTCCATGAAATTGGTTTCTTGAAAGGTTTCACTGATTGTTGGACCTAAGACTTCATTATAAGAGAAATTTGAAAATGATTCAAACCAAGGAGATAAAATTCCTTCATATGAACAGAGGAAATCAATCTCATCCTGACATAAACATTCATCAAATATTCCTTGATGTTCTATGGATTCATTTTCAATGCTTCGTATCATGTTTACTTCATGAATTTCATCATCATCCCCTATTTGTGAGCTTTAATTATAGATGTTCAAGTCTAGAATCATGTTCCCAAAGGTGATGGTCATGTTCCCATTTCAGACTCAGATAATAGAGTTTATTGTTGCAAGGAATGGATGACCAAAGATGATTGGGTTTTGTTTCTTTATTTCCTAAGTTTGGATGGTTGTCAAGGACAATGAAGTCAGCATGGTAGATAAAGTTTTCAACCATTACCAGAACATCGTTTAAAATACCCTTTGGAACCCTAATGCTACGATCAACAAGTTGAAGTGTGACAGATGTGGGTTGGAGTTCTTCTAGTCCTAACTGGCAGTACATAGCATATGGGATGAAATTGACACTAGCACCAAGGTCACACAAGGCCTTGACAACTTTTCTATCTCAAAGTTCAACAATGATGTAAGGGAAACTCGGGTCTTTCAACATAGGAGGAATGGTCCCTTGAATGGTGGTACTGACATTAGCAGCCAAAATTACTTGGTATTTATGTGAAAATTTTCTTTTAAAAGTGCACAAGTCCTTAAGGTACATTGAGTAGGGAGGTATGGTTTGGATTTCATCGAGAAGTGGTATGTTCATCTTGGCTTGTGAAAAGATTTCCCTCAAACTTTCACTCAGTTTAGGCTTGGGTTTCCCCCACATGCGTTGAGGAAATGGTGAAAGTTGTGGGGTTGTTTGTTGAAGAGTTATTTCCTTGACAATGTTATCAGTTTCCTCAGTTTGATCTTGCAGTTAATTTGAATTTTCATCCAAGTTTGAATCATCCTGTGGGTTCTGAATTAGTTTTTCATGTTTCTCAATTGATTTACCACTTCTTAAAACAGTCACAGTCTTTAGTTTTTCATGAGTTGTTTGAGAACAACATGACTCTCCCCTTGATGTTGAGGATGGCACCTCCTAATTAGGCATGGGTTCATTTTCAGTTTTGATGGTTTGAAGTTCTTGTTTTAGATAATATACCTCTGAGTTCATCCTCTCCATTTGTTTGCATAGTTGTTCTAGTAGGCTTTGTGGAACAGTTTGGGTTGGTGCTTGAGAAGATTGGTTTATCCTGGGGGGGATATTTTGGAGGTGGGACAGTTTGTTGAAAATGGACCGGTGGCTGTTGGTATTGGATAGGTTGGGTTTGGAACTGGTTATTGGATTGGTAGTTCTGATGGGGGTAAGGATTTTGTCCTTGTGGTTGGCTAGGTTGTGGGTTATCTTTCCAGCAGAAGCCTGGGTGGTAGTTATACCTTGGGATGAAGGTGTTTTGGTATTGAGGCTTTTGAAAGTTCAAAGCATTTACTTCTGCTGGGGGTCCTCCTAAGAGAACATCCTTGATGGATGGAATGGTCGGGATGTTTTCTCTCTTATGGTCATGTTTGTCACAATTTGTGCAAATAGGGTCAACAATTTGGATTTCATGGACTTTCATAAGTTCTATCTCTTCAACCTTCCTAGAGAGTGCTGCGAGTTTAGCCCTAAGGCTTTCCTATTCTCTAAGTGTATGAATTCCAGTAGTTCTTTGTGGCTTTTCAGAATAAGGTGAAGTTCCACATGTTTGGTTTTGTTCAGAAAGGCTTTCTAGATACTTGTAAGAATCATTTGGGGCTTTGTTTTTAAAGGTTCCATTACACACCATGTCAATGAATTGTTTGTTCCCCAGACCCAACCCTTCATAGAAAATTCTCACTTGTTCAGGAATAGAAAAACAATGGTATGGAACCATGTTTATAGTGTCTTTGAACCTCTCCCATATTTCATGGAATGACTCTCCCTCTTTTTCAAAAAAGTTTTGGATACTCTTTTTAAGTGAAATTGTTTTGTGGTGGGGAAAGTATTTCTTGTAGAATTCTCTTTTTAGTTGGTCCCAAGAGTTTATGGATGATGGTCTCAAATTTTTTAGACAATTTATAGCTCGATTCATTAATGAAAAAGGTAATAGCCTCATCTTAGCTAATTCTAGTTGATGTGGGGGACACATGGTTTCTACAATGTCATTGAACTCCTTAATGTGTAGGTATGGCATCTCAGACTCCATTCCATGGAATGTGGGAAGGTGGATTAGGACATGGGGTTTAAAGATGTAGTTGGAATCTACTAGGGAATTGTGTCTAATGCATGAGGGGGCATTGGTCCAGGAAGGTGTGAGGTAGTCATTCCTGGTTTGATCAATTTCATTCCCCAAGTTTGGGGCTGCCTCATTTGGGTTTCCATTTTGGTTCCCACCCGGGTTTATGAGTTGGTTTCTTTGAAGGCCTTCCATTGAAAGTTGCTCAGTTTTGGACTCCAGAGTATTAGGAATATTAGAATCTAAGGGAAAGACTTCCCTTGGTTTACATGAATCCCCAACCTCAGGACTATCTACCATAACTAGATGGTTTGATTGATCGCGGGTGTTGGCGGACATGCGCCAAAAGAAAAAAAAGAGAAAGGGACAAGATAAGAGAATTTGGATAAGAAAAGATGAAATGGGGGAGAATAGAATGGGTGTTTATATGACTTAAATGGGACACTATAAACGGTGCCAAAATTTGATTCTCGCTCAAATTTACCAAAGAGATGAAGGTAGAACGGTCCTTGTATTTTAGCTTGGGTTATCGAATCCTCAGAGACATAAGAAGTAACCTATGGACACGTACATTATTTAGACTGATATTGGCTATTAAGTGGCCAACTTTGGGTATATTTTAGACGTATTTAAAGTATAACTAATAGATTTAAGTGAATTAAATTTAAAAGAATGATTTGATCCTAGGTTATCGCTCGGGGTGGATTGGAATTATTTCCTTTTCAATGATTTCAATTTCGTATATTTGAGATGGGTTCCTTTAAGGAGATAAAACAACATCATCACTTACTATTTTAATTTCTACACCCTTTAATACTAATCACCTATACACTTTAAGGATAAATGTTTTGATCACTTCAATGTCAAGGTTCGTATTAGCACTTGAAGTGTGTGGCCTTAAATTCAACAAGGATAATGGAGTTTAAAAATCATCAAAAACAATCATAATTAAAGAAGTGATTATATATTAATGGGGTGATAAATAACATCCAATACAGCCCCTTTCTAATCCCTTGGATCAAACCATAAGTGGGTTATCCCTCCATTGATACCATGGTTTCAATGGAAGCGGAAAATAGACTCATGGGAGAGGAAATAGAGAAGTAAAGAAAACAACAAAAATAAAATGATCACTCCACCGGTGTGTGAATAATTTCACAAGGTTTGGTGTGAATAAATTCAAACCTTGATTTAACGGTATCAAAGTGATATTATGAACAAAATAATAAGAGTATAATAAGAAATTTTATTAAGAAACTAATGTGAATTGAACAACTTACATGTGAAAGAAAAATTTGAGACAACAAAATTGCAGCATAACATTACAATTGAACAAAGCACCAAAGATCCCTCAATCCTCCGACAACACTGCCTTAAATAAGAATTTTTGAGCCATTGGTTCGATCCTCAAACAGTCCATGTCTCCTAAATTAATTGTGGTAGGCCATAGGTGGGTGGAAAGTAAGGTAGAGTTGATTTTTCCACCCTTGACCCGAGGTGGCAACCAGATTTGCTTCACCGAATAGACGCACTTGGAAGACCTTGTATATGGCCGTATCAGAGTGGCCCATAGATAAATAAAATGGATATATGGATATCGTTTAACCTCATGTAAAATCTGGACCCATTTGGACTTGTGGATTCTGAGATATGATCATATTAGTGGGCTGTTTTTCTGGGCCGCAGAATCTGGCCAAGAATTTTATCTCTAACTTAGGCCTCCTAAATGAACACCATGTATGCATAATTAGCATTGTATCCGGAAGAGTTATTTCTTCCTATACATGTATTATATCATCCCATGTAATTTGGGATTCATTGGGTTTGTAATGTAGGTAACACGTTCTCATCAGTGGGCTGGTGTCCAATCTGCCTTTTCTAGAATTGCTTCTTTTCATCACAAAATATCCTCATCTTCTTCCATTAATTCTCCATTGATCCCTGAATGAAACATGATCATATTGAAGTTTAGATCAATTTAACAAAATATAAAATTAAAATATGGATAATTACATTCCTTAAAATCATATGAATCATTTGGTACTTCAAATTATTTTCAAAAATGCACCACATAATAGTGCATTTAAAGAAGGTATTACAATAATAATGTGAAATGATGTTCAAAGTGTAAAATGAACTAAAATGGTGTTTATGAATAATAAAGAAAATTAATATTATATATATTAACAATTAATATTAGCCTCATTTAGTGGCTAATCACACCCCCAACATGAGTTTTTCTAGTCCTGAGAAAACTATATCTCAATAATATGAAATTCAAATTCCCTTTTCAAAAAACATTTTAATACACAATGATCACCAGAAACCCATATATCAAACATTCATGATACCCATCAAAATATTTTAATACAAGATTTTTTCATAAGAAGATCCCAATCCCAAGCCCATTCCTTTGTTCAAATTCATTTCCATATTTCATCCAATATCAATTAAGTATGAGGAAGTGTTGTGCATCACGATAGACATGGGGGTTAATTTTTATTCAAGGAGGGAATGATGGAAGTTCTAGGTGGAATAATATTTCAATATTAAGATGAGTATTAATTTTTTTTATTGTATTATTATTATTATTATTTTTGCAAATTTTCCATGGTAATTGAAGTTTCACTCAAAAGAGTCAACCCCTATAGCGAGACATTGTCGATGAATCCCAGGCTCCAAGACCTTAGGGAACCAAGTGAAGGCCACATACTCGGGAATAATCTCTAGTTAACTCAGTCAAAAGAAAATTAAAATTTCCAAAAATAGAGATAAAATTACTAACTTTGGTCCAGACAACTATGGAGTCACGATCCCCAAGTGTCGGAAGCCACGCATTAGGTCATTTCATTGCTCTACGCGCAAATTTTTTTTAATATTTTTTTTAATACTCATATTAAACTAAAATTATCACCAATCCTATGCTATTTATTTAGGGGAACCCATGAAATTAAACTAATACCCCACTATCCAAAGGACGTGCATTGTGATTTTTTTATTTGGATGAAAATATAAATGTTGAAATATCACATTGGACAGCCACAATTTCCAATATCCATTCTCATGAAATTATACAAGGATTAAAATCAGAGTCATGGTATGCTAAATTATTTGATATTCAGTTTCAAAGTGTGCGATGTGTATTACCATGTTCAAAGTTAATGGAATTTTTCCTTCCATTTACACATTGTTTTTAAATCATTAAATTTTTTTATAGAAAAGCATTTTTTTTATTTTATCTCCCCCCAACATAAAACAACACTATCCCCAGTGTTTGAAGAAATGAAAATTTAGAAGGAGTAGAGGAAGATAATGGATGTTCAAAACGGAAATTGAAACTGAGGATCATGGAATGAAATCACTTGATGGTTGAAGTTGAAGTTATTGCTGCTCCAAATTAGTCCATTGATCTCTTGGGGGATGTAGGAACCTCCTTGATTAAACATGTATCACCCAAAATAGTACCTAAACCAAAATAAGAACAAACCAGACAAAACAAACAACACAACGACTTATTTAATTCCATGTATCATCATTTTTATGTTTTTTACTATTTTTCTGTTTTTTTAATCAAACAAATGATACATTTTCTTCTTTTAATTTTCTGCGTAATGTATTACTCAGGGATCACACCGTGTGACACGGATGAATACGGTGCTCCCCTTTAATACTCATCTATACTCATAATATAAGAACATGTCAACAGTCTTTTTTTTAAATATAAAAATGATTAATTAATCTTATTTAAAATATAAATTTTATTAAAACAACAAAATGATAGGAAACTTGAAAACCATGGGTTTCCTCCCATGCAGCACTTTGTTTAACGTCGTTAGCCCGACATGGACCCTAAATCTATCAATTTTTTCCTGGTTCATAGGTTTGATCAATTAACTCAACCTCTATTTCATGTTTATTGAATGATTCAATGAATGGTTTTAACCTTTCACCATTGACCTTGAATATGTAACCACTTGTGGGATCATGAATCTCTACTACCCCATGGGGGTACAGATGATGCACTATGAAAGGTCCTGACCATCTGGACCTTAACTTTCCTGGGTGTAAATGAAGTTTTGAACTATACAATAGCACATGTTTTCCCAGTTCAAAATGTTTGACATTGATATTCCTAGATTGGTAGGCTTGAACTCTAGATTTATTGATCCTTGAATTTTCACAACCCTCCATCCTTAATTCCTCTAGTTCATTAAGATCTAATTTCCTTTCTGTTCCGACCAATGAGAGGTCATAATCCATTTTCTTAATTTCCAAAAAGGCCTTATGCTCAATTTCAACAGGTAAATGGCATGATTTTCCATAAACCAACCTATATGGTGACATTACTAAGATGGTTTTGAATGTTGTACGATATGCCCAAAGAGCATCCATGAGTTTCTCGGACCAATCGTTCCGAGAGGGGTTGACAGTTTTTCAAGAATTTAATTAATCTCCCTATTCACTAACTCAGCTTGACCATTGGTTTAAGGACAGTATGAAGTGGACACTTTTGAGAAATACCATACATAGACATGAGTGAAGAGAATGAGCAGTTGCAGAAATGGGTTCCTCGATTACTAATTATAGCCCTAGGAATTCCAAATCGAGAAAATAGGTTCTCTTTTAGAAATCGAATCATGACTTGATGATCACTGGACCTATTGTGAATGGCCTCAACCCATTTTGAGATATAATCAATAGCTAAGAGTATGTGTAGGTATCCCCTAGAGTTTGGGAAGGGACCTATGAAATAAATTCCCCAATAGTCAAATATTTCAACCACTAAGATGGGAGTTAGTTGCATTTGATTTCTTTTTGTGATGGACCCTACTTGGTGACACCTAGGAAAACATTGACAAAATGTGTAAGAGTCCCTTGAGAGGGTGGTCCAGAAGAGATCACATTGAAGAATCATAGCATATGTTTTCTTTGAGGAAAAGTGACCTCCACATGCCTCAATATGACAGAATATATAGATGGAATGTTGTTCAGATTCTGGGACTCACCTCCTAATGACATGGTCAGGGAAAAACTTATAGAGGTATGGATCGTCAAACACATAGTGTCTAACATCAGAAAGGAATTTTATTCGAGCTTGAGTCCCTATGAATTATGGAATGACTCCTATAACTATGAAATTGGCTATGTCGGCATACCAAGGGCAGTAACTCACAGAGTATAGGTGTTCATCAGGAAATGAATTAGACACAGAAAGGTGATTGGAGTTATCTTTTAATTCCATTCTAGAGAGGTGATTGGCTACAAAATTTTCAGCACCCTTTTTATCCTTGATTGTGAGGTCAAATTCTTTTAAGAGAAGAACCCACCTAATCAGTCTAGTCTTAGCATCTTGTTTTTGGAAGAGGTATTTTAGTGCATAATGTTCAGTGAACAGAGTGATGGGGGGTCCTAAGAGGTAGGACCTAAACTTCTCTAAACCAAACACAATATCAAGTGACTCCTTTTTAGTAGTGGTGTAGTTTATTTGGGCATCATTTAAGGATTTTCTTGCTTAAGCAATGACATAAGGAGTTTTATCACAACATTGTCCTAACACAGCTCCAACATCAAAGTCACTAGAATCACACATAAGTTCAAAAGGAAGGTTCCAATTTTAAGATTTCATAATGGGAGGAGATGTGAGAGAGGATTTGAGGGTAGAGAATGAACCCTCACAACTTTATGTCTAAACAAATGGAGCATCCATTACTAGGAGAGCACAAAGGGGACAAGATATTGAACTAAAGTCCTTAGTGAATCTTCTATAGAAACCATCATGTCCTATGAAATACCTCACTTCATTGATAGTTTTGGGTGATGGAAGGTGACAAATGATGTCAACCTTGTCTTTATCAAATTCAATCCCCCTACCTGAGACCAGATGGCCTAGAACTAGTCCCTCTTTAACAATGAAATGGAATTTTTCCCAGTTTAGGACCAGATTATTTTCTTTACATCTTGACAAGACTCTCTCTACATTCCTCAGACATCCCTCAAATGTATCCCCAAAAACAGAGAAGTCATCCATGAAGTCCTCTAGAAAATACCCTACCATGTCTAAGAAGATTCCAATCATGCACCGTTGGAAGGTTCCAGGGGCATTGCATAACCCGAAGGGAACACATTTGAAAGAAAATGTTCTGAATGGACATGTGAATGTAGTCTTCCCTTGATCCTCTAGGGAGACCTCAATTTGATTATACCCTAAGTACCCATCTAAGAAATAGTAGAACGCATGACCTTCCACTCTCTGACGTACATGGTCAATGAATGGTAAGGGGAAATGGACTTTCGTGGTGAATGATTTTAACTTCCTAGAGTCAATGCAGACCCTCCATCCACTACTCACCCTTGTTGGAAGAATCTCTCCATCCTCATTGGTTATCACTGTGATTCCAGCCTTTTTTGGAACCACATGGATTAGGCTCACCCATCACTCTTAGCTATGGGATATATGCTACCAGCTTTTAACAATTTCAGAAGTTATTTCCTTACTACATCCATGATATTAGGATTGAGTCACCTTTGAGGTTGACTACATGGCTTTGAATCAGATTCCAGAACAATTATATGAGTCCCGATAAGTAGGATAATCCCAGTAATATCAGAAAGCATCCAAACAATGAATTTCTTATGCTTCCTAAGGACATCTAGAAGCATCCTTTCATGATTGTATTCAAGAGAGGAAGAAATGACAATAGTATGTGTTTGAATGTCTCCTAGGAAATCATACTCTAGTGTAGCGGGAAGTTCCTTCAATTCCAGATCAGGTTGGTTTGGAATTTCAACAGAAGATTTGGACATTGGATCAAGTTAAATTTCATTTTTTAGAGCTTCAAATAGGTTTTATTCCCCACATGTAGAAGTTTCAGCTACTAGAATGTCTTGATCAGATTTAGGGAATGAATTTGGACTGGTCTCCATGAAATTGGTTTCTTGAAAGGTTTCACTGATTGTTGGACTTAAGACTTCATCATAAGAGAAATTTTGAAAATGATTCAAACCAAGGAGATAAACTTATTTCATATGAACAAAATAAATCAATCTCATCCTGACTTGAACATTCATCGAATACTCCTTGATGTTCTATGGATTCATTTTCAATACTTCCTATCATGTTTACTTCATGAATTTCATCGACATCCCCTATTTGTGAGCTTCCATTATAAAAGTTCAAGTCTAGAATCATGTTCCCAAAGGTGATGGTAATGTTCCCATTTCACACTCAGATAATAGAGTTTATTGTTGCAAGGAATGGACGACCAAGGATGATTGGGGTTTGTTCATTATTTCCGAAGTTTGGATGGTTGTCAAGGATAATGAAGTCAGTATGGTAGATGAAGTGTTCAACCTTTACTAGAACATCCTTTAAAATATCCGTTGGATCCCTAATGCTATAATCAGCAAGTTGAAGTGTGACAGATGTGGGTTGGAGTTCTTCTAGTCCTAACTGGTAGTACACAGCAAAAGGGATGAGATTGACACTAGAACCTAGGTCACACAACGCCTTGACAACATTGTTGTCTCCTAGTTCAACATTGATGTAAGGGAAACCCGGGTCTTTCAACTTAGGAGGAATGGTCCCTTGAATGGTGGTACTCACATTAGCAGCCAAAAGTACATGGTTTATATGAGAAAATTTTCTTTTAAAAGTGCACAAGTCTTTAAGGTACTTTGAGTAGGTAGGTATGGTTTGGACTGCATCAAGAAGGGTTATGTTCAACTTGACTTGTGAAAAGATTTCCCTCAACGTTTCACTCAGTTCAGGCTTGGGTTTCCACCTCATGCATTGAGGAAATGGTGCAGGTTGTGGGGTTGTTTGTTGAAGAGTTGTTTCCTTGACAATGTTATCAGTTTCCTCAGTTTGATGTTGTGATTCATTTGAATTTTCATCCAAGTTTGAATCTTCAGGTGGGTTCTGAATTATTTGTTCAGGTTTTTCAATTGATTTCCCACTTCTTAAAACAATCACAGCCTTTAATTGCTCATGAGTTGTTTGAGCACAACTTGACTCTCCCCTTGAAGTTGAGGATGGCACCGCCTCAGTAGGCATGGGTGCCTTTCCAGTTTTGATGGTTTGAAGTTCTTGTTTTAGGGAAGATACCTCTGAGTTCATCGTCACCATTTGTTTTCATTGTTGTTCTAGAAGGCTTTATGGAACAGTTTGGGTTGGTGCTTGAGAAGATTGGTTTATCCCGGGGGGGGGGGATATTTTGGAGGTTGGATGGTTTGTTGAGAATGGACCGGTGGCTGTTTTTATTGGATAGGTTGGGTTTGGAACTGGTTATGGGATTGGTAGTTCTGATGGGGGTAAGGATTTAGTCCCTATGGTTGGCTAGGTTATTGGTTTTCTTTCCAGCATAAGCCTGGGTGGTCATTATACCTTGGGTTGAAGGTGTTTTGGTATTGAGGATTTTGAATGTTCAAATAATTTAATTTAGCTGGGGGGTCCTCCTAAGAGAACATCCTTGATGGATGGAATGGTTGGGAAGTTGTCTATCTTATGGTCATGTTTGTCACAATTTGTGCAAACAGGGTCAACAGTTTGGATTTCATGGACTTTCTTAAGGTCTATCTCTTCAACCTTCCTAGAGAGTGCTAAAATTTTATCCCTATGCCTTTCCTCTTCTCTATGTGTATGAATTTCAGTAGTTCTTTGTGTATTTTTACAATAAGGTGAAGTTCCCCATGTTTGGTTTTGTTCAGAAAGGATTTCTAGATACTCTTAAGCATCATTTGGGGCTTTGTTTTTAAAAATTCCATTACACATCATGTCAATGAATTGTTTGTTCCCCGGACCCAACCCTTCATAGAAAATTCTCACATGTTCAGGAATAGAAAAACCATGGTGTGGAACCATGTTTAGAGTGTCTTTGAACCTCTCCCATGCTTCATAGAATGAATCACCCTCTTTTTCAAAAATGTTTTGGATACTCTTTTTAAGTGCAATTGTTTTGTGGTGGGGAAAGTATTTCTTGTAGAATTATCTTTGTAGTTTGTCCCAAGAGTTTATGGATGATGGAATCAAATTGTTTAGCCAATCTTTAGATCGATCCTATAAAGAAAAAAGGAAATAGCCTCATCTTATCTTATTCTAGTTGATGTGGGGGACACATGGTTTCTACAATGTCATTGAACTCCTTAATGTGCAGGTATGGCATCTCGGACTCCATTCCATGGAATGTGGGAAGGTGGTTTAGGACATGGGGCTTTAAGATGTAGTTGGAATATCCAAGGGAATTGTGTCTAATTCATGAGGGGGGATTGGTCCAGGAAGTTTTGAGGTAGTTATTCATGGTTTGATCAATTGCATTCCCAATGTGTGGGGCTGCATCATTTGGGTTTCCATTTGGGTTCACACTCGGGTTTATGAGTTGGTTTCTTTGAGGATCTTACATTGAAATTGGCTCAATTTTGGACTCCAGAGTATTATGAAGATTATAATCTAAGGGAAAGAGTTCCCTTGGTGTACTTGACTCCCAAACCCTAGAACTATCCACCCTAACTAGACGGTTTGATTGATTGCTAGTGTAGGTGGACATGCGCCAAAAGAAAAAAAA
The DNA here is from genome assembly GCA_963277665.1 of Viscum album. Classification (NCBI taxonomy): domain Eukaryota; kingdom Viridiplantae; phylum Streptophyta; class Magnoliopsida; order Santalales; family Viscaceae; genus Viscum; species Viscum album. The sequence continues at coordinate 2,094,571,746 of OY728142.1, forward strand.
TGAGAAAGGGACAAGATAAGAGAATTTGGATGAGAAAAGAAGAAATGGGGGAGAATAGAATGGGTGTATAGATGACTTACTTGGGTCCCCAAGAATGGAACCAAATTTGGTTCTTGCTCAAATTTACCCAAGAGATGAAGGTAGAATGGTCCTTGTAGTTTAGCTTGTGTTATCGAATCCTCAGAGACCTAAGAAGTAACCTATGGACACGTACATTCTATGGACTGATTTTGGATATTAAGTGGATAACATTGGGTTGAATTTAGATTTGTTTAAAGGATAACTAACAGATTTAAGTGAATTCAATTTAAAATAATGAGTTGATCCTAGGTTATCGCTCGGGGTGGATTGGACGTATTCTCTTTTCAATGATTTCAATTTCTTATATTTGAGATGGGTTCATTTAATGAGAAAAAACAACATCATCACTTACAGGTTTAATTCCTACACCATTTAATACTAATCACCTATACACTTGGAGGATCAATGTTTTGAGCACTTCAAGGTAAAGGTTCGTATTAGCACTTGAAGTGTGTGGCCTTAAATTAAACAAGGATGATGGAGTTTAAAAATCATCAAATAAAAATATCAATTAAAGAAGTGATTATACATTAATGGGGTGATAAATAACATCCAATACAGCCGCTTTCTACTCTCTTGTATCAACCCATAAGTGGGTTATCCCTCTATTGATCCCCTGGTTTCAATGGAAGCGGAAAGTAGTCTCATGAGGGAGGAAATGGAGAAGTAAAGAAAACAACAAAAATAAAATGATCACTCCACCGTTGTGTGAATAATTTCACAAGGATTGGTGTGAATAAATTTACACCTTGTTCCAACAGTATCAAAGTGATATGAATAACAATATAATAAGAGTAGAATAAGAACTTTTATTAATAAACTAAGGTGAATTGAACAACTTACATGTGAAAGATAAATTTTAGACAACAAAATTGTATCATAACATTACAATTGAACAAAGCACAAAAGATCCCTCAATACTCCAACACCAGTTCCTTAAATAGGCATTTTTGAGCCCTTGGGTCGAGACTCCAATAGTCCATGTCTCCTCAATTAATTGTGGTAGGCCATAGGTGGGTGGAAAGTAAGAGAGAGTTGATTTTTCCACCCTTGACCCGAGGTGGTAGCCAACTTTCCTTCACTGAACAGACATGCTTGGAAGGCATTTTAGATGGCCGAATCAGAGTATGCCATAGAAGAAGAAAATGGAGCTTCGGACGTCTTATAACCTCCTGTAATGGTTGGGCCCATTAGGAGTTTTGGATTCCGAGATATGATCATATTAGTGGGATCTTTTTCTATGCCGAAGAATCTGGCCCATAATTTTATATCTATCATGGGCCGCCTAAATAAACCCCATGGAAGCAGAATTAGCATTTGATCCTAAATAGTTATATGTTCCTATACATTTCCTATAGAATCCCACGAAATTTGGGATTCATTGGTTTTGTAATGTGGGTCCCACATTCTCATGAGTGTTTTGGTGTCCAATATGCCTTATCTAGAATTGCTTTCGTTCATCACAAAATATCCCCATATTCATCCATGAATTATCCATTGATCCCTGAATGAAACATGATCATATTGAAGTGTATATCAATTTTACAAAATATAAAATTCAAATATAGATAATTACATTCCTCAAAATCAGATGAATCATTGGGTACTTCAAATGATGTTCAAAAATGTACCACATAATAGTGCATTTTAAGAAGGTATTACAATCATAATGTGAAATGATGTTCAAAGTGTAAAATGCACTAAAATGGTGTTTATGACTAATAAATAACATGAATATTATATATATTAACAATGAATATTATCCTCATTTAGTGGCTAATCACCACCTCTTGTCGGCATCACGCAGCATGTATATAGGGAGCTTGACCCTCCACCGTGGAGGCGTCTCAAGGTGCTCAAAAATAGTCTGCATAGACCAAAGCCAAGACTCTATAGCCTGTGGTCCTCTATCCCCTGAAAACATAGGTGGATGTTGCTATTGGAAGTTATGAGTCAGCTCTGTCAAAGATGTGGCAGCCGGAAGTGCTCCCTGAAAGGTTTTCATGAACCGCATAAAGCCTTCACGGAACTGCTCCTCCACTCCTGTGTCTTGTATAACGGCTGGCGCCACATTTGGCTCTTCTGGGGAATCAACTGGTAGCCCATGTCCTACCATCTCTAGAGTATAATCGTTGTCGCTCTCTTGTCGAACAACGCGTGGTCGTCTCGGTGGCATGACTCTACATGGTCAAAAACACGCCTTAGATTTTAGTCTATCAGAGACTGAAAAACAAGGGGACCAAAAAGGGAATAGGAGGAAGAAGGAATTTAAAGATTTTAATAACAAGACTACATGGCATGTATATTAACTACACATCATGTACCTAACTTTTCTTCCCCTGCTCGGGTCCTTCTACACAGCTTGGCCACACGGCTCCCTTTGTACAAGACTACGCGGCGTGTATTCCATGTACACGGCATGTATGGTTTAATTTCCAATTTCCTGTGTTGTTCATGACATGGCTGACTACTCACCTAATACTACATGGTGTGTTACACCCGCACTCGGTGTGTACACCACCCCTTTTCCCCAGCCACATGGCTAAGTCCACACGGCCTCACAACGGCAAGGACTACACGGCGTGCCCCTCAGGTACAGGGTGTATGCAACACCGACCCGTGTTTGTTAGCTACATGGCCATGTCCCCAGGTCATAATACACGGTGTGTTCCCAGGTGGACACGGTGTGTATGTCTCGAGGTCTCCTCCATCCGTGTTGTTAGTTACAACGGGCAGACTCCCGGTCAACACTACACGGAGTGTACATAAGGTACACAGCGTGTTTCTGCCATGCCTTTCCCTACCCCGTGTCCCCAACCACACATTTTATGACTCGGGAAGAGACTACATGGCATGTACAGGGGGTACACGACGTGTACTAAAAAAGTTTTCATTTCTTCCCAAATTGATGAACACATGGTGTCCGTCCATAGAACTACACAGCGTGTATCCTAGGTTTTCTAGATAGTATGCCTATGAAACTACTCCAGAACATAGAAAATACTGAAAAACAATACCTAAGTGACAAATGCTGGTTCCTGAGGGCACATACTCCCTGTGAATCAACATTTGGCATCTTATAAATCTTATACACAAGAAAAAAAGTCAATGATCTACCAAATTCCTGTCATTGAGGGCCCATACTCCCCAAAAACCAATGTTTGGAGTCCATCCTATCAACAGGATCACACAAAAATACACTATCACAAAGCAGGTATTTATCGAAGCATCTATCACAACAGCATGCTTTTCTTGCACAAAAACTTTCACAACAACATTCAATTTCTAATGTGTCTACATGGCATTGGACTATGCATGGAATTTGATTTTTAGCATGTTCATAAATGATGCATGAGATGGAATAACCTCATCTCATCGGGTTGCAACTAAATAGAACCTATAGATAACATATAAACAGAACAATCACAAGTGCATCACCCAACGGTGAAAATAAAATCAATTGTAAAATTTGCAAAATCAGTGAAAATTGCAATACGAGGTAAATTGGATTTTCCCTGTACACTGGTTAGCTACTCCAGGGCACAATTTACTACCAAATACCTATTCTGTCCTATCCTAGACTAAGTCTCCAAATAGTAAGTCCATGAAAATAACTCCTTTGATACCACTATGTAACGTCCCAAATCGGGAAGCTACTCAATAGGTTCCCCATACCCGGTTGGTCACACAACCTCAAGCGCATTTCCCCAAATGCCAGAGGCTGCTGACTAGCAGCAACGGCCCAGTTCTGATAGTGGGGAAACTATGACATCATTTTTCAATGTGTACCATATAGGAAACGATAAATAGCATACAACAACAGTGGAAGCAATAAACCATACAAATTTATAATGAACAACTGTAGTGAATGATAACCAACAGTTACATAGATAATGGTGAAACATGTCTCTAGTTCTAATAAAATAGCTAGAACATGTTACAAAATAGTACAGTAAAATACAATAGAAAGTATAGGTACAGCAGAACAAAATAGAACAGTCGTCAGCATTGCGAGCCTAAGCTCGGTCCCATGCTCCCCAACTCATCAACACCCATCAAATACCTGTATAGCGACCCTTTCCCTTATCCACACCTGTAGAAATGTAATTTGTTTGGGGCCTAAGATATGAAACCAAAGAGGGTGTGAGAAATGAATCCTTGTAGGAACCCACGAAATGCTCATGCCCAACTGTCAGTGTAAATGTGCAACAACATTTGCTGTAGTAAAATGAAACAACTAAGCAGTACTCAAAACTAATCAACATTACCAGTTATATTTCCATTTTAATATTAATTTAATCATTCAATATAAGGAAATCAACGTAGTGAAGTTTCTATGTAAATAGTCAGTGTCCTCATACACGCAAACCCTTACCCTTAGGCAATCAGAATCGAACCCACAGGTAATTGCCCACAGGTATAACAGAAATTTCCATTAGGCATACGAAGTGTCTCCCATAGTCATAGAATCTTCTTCCCTCATGCATGTAAGATGTTTCCCTCAGGAGAATTAAAACACTTCCCTCAGGCTAAATAGAACACTACCCTTAGGCTAAATAGAACACTGCCCTCAGGATAAATAGAACACTGCACTTAGACTAAATAGATCACTACCCTCAGGCGCATGTAACCGGTCCGAGCCCAATAAATAAGAAAGAAATTATATAAAATTCCTCTCAAGGCAATTTAAAGAATGCTACATTTTACTGTATACCCGCAGGTAACCTGGACAAATGGCTAAATAGAGGAACACACCCCTATGGTGGTCATAGATCTATGCAGTGATCCCAAACAATAGTTTATTATTACATTTAGTCACCTGTACAATTCTAGGTATTCAAAACAGCCAAGGCCTCAGCCACACGACACCCCAACATGGGTTCGTAGCACAATGGTACACACAAACACACAGTAGTTGAAAATTTAAACTGCAGACCACCTACCTTGATCGCCCCATATCGGTATATGAAAATGACACTCCTCGTATCTCCCATGAACAATGTAGATCTGTGGTAAAATAAGTTCCGTTCAAACTTAAACAACTTCCCCTTAGGAAATAATTGGAATGAACAGCTCATGGAGAGGGGTGGGCTTACCTGTACGCTTCCAACGAGATTGATGAAGGGGGAAACGGGTTCCCGATGCCCAATCGGTTGATCTCCAAATCATTGGCAATCTCTCCCAAGATCTCTTATAGTTCTAGGATTTCTCAGTGGACAGAGGATGCTACTGCCCATTTTAAGCATAAAAAACAGACCACATGGCGTGTAGTATTGAGTACACGACGTGTACTTTACATTTTTTAATGTTCATACGACAGATTCTTTCCACCATGGTAGTGTTCATCAGTTGACATGAGTACACAACATGTAATACCTAAGTACATGGAGTGTATTGTCACTCAGCTGGCCGATGCCTTCACCGCCTTACTATTTGCCTGCTGACTGACAAAACAGCGTATACAGACCCACTACACAGCATGTTGTCGGTTTTTACACCTTTCATCGCCCACATGCCTACACACTATATGTACTCATCCCACACAGCTAAAGTACACAGCGTGTGGAAAAGTACATGGCATTTACCCACCAAAAAGTGATTTTTCCCCATTTTCCTTATTTTCTCAAAAACACTTAAGGAAATGAGAAAATCATAAACTCGTACCTCATGAATAAGAATTGGGTTCTTAAAATGTGTTTTTTGAAATTTCAATAATTTAGTCTGTGTACAGGTCCATACAATTTAGATCATTAGTAATGAATATCATGAAAAACATACCTAAATTCATAGAGAAAAACATTATATATATACCTAACAGGGAGTAGTTTGTTTTTTGTTTCTTATAAGTAGTATGATATTATTATAATGATCATGGATGGATTTATCTCTTTTTTATAGATGTAGATATCCCTTGACCATATATTGAAATAAATGTTCTTCATTAAAATGTACGCCTCTAGAGATGATTAATCACTTTTTCATTAAAAGTTAAACAATTATTTATAATATAATAATGTGTACGCACATATAAATCCTACTTCAAAAAATATTGATTAAAAAATGGAATATAATACTTGACTTGAACTCATATGAATATTTTTATGTCTCTAATTTGTTTCCATATCTTAGGGGTTCAAAATGCATTTCATGATAATAGTATGAGTATGAGGCTTGAAAATAATTTAACTAAGAATGTGATATATATTGTAAAATATTATCCATTGCTAGTTTTTAATTTTATAATGTTGAATTCGATTTCATATACATGAACTAATAAAATATTTTGAATCTATTTATATTCATGTTATGTCAATTTTTATTCAATACCTCTATATTCATGACCAAGAATAAGTGAATTTGATTTATATTTATTCTAATATTATCAACTATAAATAGTGTATATATACGTACCCAAAATTAAACCTTACATGATCCAATTGTTTAGTAAATAATTAAATTTTTTTCATTCCCAAAGACCAGTATGGTTGATTTAAGAAAATGATTGTTATGATCTATAGTTTTATAGAATCATGTCATAAATCATACATAATAGACCCATAAAATAAAAGTGTACACTTCTACTCAATTTCCATTCTCACCATAATATAAAACATTTAAAATGAAAATTTATTTATTTACATGAAAAATATTAATGATGTTTGTTCTGTCTTCTTCGTTTTCGATACCAATTCTTGGACCCTATAAAAAATAAAAAATTTGGATGGGCACAAAAATAATAGTAAGTGTCATAATAAAAATATATAACTTAGTCCAGTTAAAACATGAAATCACATGAAATTTTTCATTAATATTAATTTTCATTGGAGAAATTAAATAAATAATTTTCATGAAAAAAATACATCGAATTTTTTCTCAAAAAAACATTAAAATTCATAGTGAGAAATTCAAAAGCCTTTCATCCAACATAGAGAAATTATATTCATAACCTATGTCATAAATAACTATATCATAGTTAAATCAATATAAGTAGCATCATTGGTTACTCCATCCTTTCATATTTTGATAGAAAACATTACCGAAGGAATTAGAGCGCTATCTAGGAACATCCATTATATAATCTATATTGTGATCACAATTGATCATGAGGTATAATGGTGAATAATGCATTATATAATCTATATCAAACTCATTCCTTTCACAAATATAATTATCATATACTATATGTGGAATAAAAAATTTATTTGTTTCACCATTTCATTATAAATCCTCTGATAAAATCTTTTGAACACATATACATAACACTTTTGGATATTGAAATACCCTTTATCTTCAAAAACAATATTTAGATATAAAGTACTAAAATGTAAGGGAAATGGATAATTTATCTGAAGGAAAAAAATTAAATATTTTAATGTATTATAAAATTTATATAATGGTTACAATTTCATGAAATCTTGTTGTCTCCATATACATTAAAATAAGAACATTTCTCTTTTCTTTTAGGATGAAATTAAAATCCTAGTTTAAATTTATTCCTTCAGAAAAAGTATAAATAATTTTAGATGATAAATTAAATTAACTATATAATTATTTTATGTCCAAATTAATTCAAATTTAAGATATTCTTTTAAATATTGACTTGGATGAAAATCTATTGGAAGGGATACATTAAAAGAAAATTTTTCCAAGAAAGTCCCTCACCATGTGTCCAAATCATCGGGTACAGTCTTTTTCTTCCTGAATAATAATATAATATTAATTATATATTTTCCTAAGATCCATTTTATTATTTTTTATTCCTTTTAAAATACTATAATCATTTACGTAATCAATTATGTTCATGTTGGAATTTTGGATGATATTCAGGTCATATAGCCAAAATGTATTCAGTAGGTGCCATATAGCCACAGAGGTCATTATTAAATAATCTCAATAACTAAATTAATGAATTAAATATCATTTTTATTTATAAAATTTAATTTTAAAAACAACCAGGTTGAATTTTCAGACAAAATAAACTACGTTATAATCAAGGTGATGGTATGCCATATGTACGTATGAGTAATGATTCCATTTTTGAAAACCACTACTGAAATAATTTATGTATTGGATATCATTATAGATATATAATAATATCCTAAATACCATATTATTTATTTAAATGCATTTATATATATCATCCATGTGATGTGGTGATGAAAAAAAATCACATCTCTTCATTAAGGTGGTAGTCCACAGGTATGCACGAACAACATTGTCATTTCTTTAGTGAAATAAATTTTATGAAAAAATATGATATAAAATATATAAAAAGATAAATATTTAATGAATAATATATATATTCTTTAAATACATCATTAAAATGATCAATTATAATCAATGCTGGAAATTGAATTATATCTGCTCATGAGGTGGTAGTCTACCTTACACATGAATGATGGTTTCATTTTAAATTTGATGGAAGATGAGATGGATATAGGTTATAAATTTAACAAAACAAAATCTTGTGTGTGGAAGATACTGGTGATATTTTTTGATCATTTTTTAATTTGTTTTTATGGATGTATAAGATAAAATAAAAATAAAAAATTCAGATAAAAGCTATACAGAATTATAAAACCACCCATTCATTAAACCTTAGTCCCTGTATGGATGGTATTATTACCAATAAAAGACATGTGATATGTCTAAATGGACTCTAGTAAGGTCTTAAGTAGTTATATCAAATTAAAATTGTTTGGATGGGTGAAAAAATAAAAGAGGAGGTTCTGTTTTATAAGAGAGGGGTGGTGAAATATTGGAATTTCATAATGTAATAAATTCAAATAAATTATTTTAATTTTATCATGGATAAACATTTAAATTACTTGAAAATAATATAAACCTTAATCTAAAATATCTCATCTAGTAAAAAGTATACATGTTTAGAGGATTTTTTCGCCATTACTTTTTTATTTTAACTAGTGTTAACCCATATCGACAATTACAATGATAACAATGTTTTTACTTTTAGTATTCAATATAGTTACTATAAAAGTGAAATTAGATCATATATGTAAAATGTTTTAAATTTTAAACCATATCCCAAATACTTGACTAAACTATATATTTTTTTAATTAGTTTGAAAAATATTTATTATAAAATAACATTATCGTCAATTTTTTGAACTATTCATTTACATTGACTTTTAAACCTACCAAAGAATAGTGAAATTAAAACCTAATGCATTTAAACCCCTATAATATTTCATTTTCATAAATTTATGGGAATATTAATTAATTCAAATTATATTACTTGTAAAAATTTTAATACTATTTATTTTATATTTCTACTAATTTTATAAATCCTATTTTGTTATTGCATAGTAATTTTAGATAATTATATCATCAATAAAAAAATAAAAAAAATTAACTTAAAAAATAATATTTATAACTTTATATACCTTCTTTATATTCTTCTATAGAATGATTAATGTTAATAAGAGAAAGTGACGGAATTTTTTTTGAATTCATTATATAAAATTTTATAAAGGTCAAAATCATAGAAAATAGAAATAAAAGGTCATATATTATAATTTTGTAGAGTTTTAGATGAAATATAATCTTATAATAATGTTAATGAAACTTTTAGTGCTAATTTCTAGTCTTATCACATTATTTTTACCCTTAATTAACCCATTTTACCTTTACCATGGTGGCAATATTTACTATGATTACTATTTATAAAGATAAAAAATAAAAGTGAAATATTTACCCTGTTTTTACCCCAAATATGAAATATAGAATCCATTTTTCAAGATTCATTACATTTAAGTGACATAGTATTATTTAAAAATAATCCTATAAATGGTAAGGGAAAACAATTTTTTATAAAATAAATCCTTTATAAGTAGAAAAAAAAATTTATATTAAATTATATTATAAAATTCATTCTAAATAGTTTAATTAGATTATTTATAAAAAAATGTATCTACTTTTGTTTTAAAACTTTATAAAATTATAATTTTACATTATAAATACTTTAAAATAAAAAAAACATATTCAATAAAAATAAGTATTTTCATTATTCATTGGAAAATTAAACATTTCAGAAAAATTTCAAAATTTAAATCATAATATAATTATGATTTCATAATTTAAAGAATGATAAAATTTAAAAAAAATTATAAAATATTCATAAATAAAATATTATATTCGCTAAAAATATAAAAATTCCATTTTTGATGAAAAAGATGTTTTCAAAAATAAATAGTCTTTTCTTTATATTGAGTACTTATTTCTTAAGAATTAATAAAAAATTATTGATTAGTATGTTAATATTTTTTTCATAGTTTAATTAGTAATTTTTATACCATTACATTCAATATTTAGGAAATAAAGATAATATTTTAATTAACATATTTTATGGTTAATTTTAGATCAGTGTTTTCCATCAAAGACATTACCAAACATAATTTACTTCTTCTAAAATATTAGGTTTTTTCATTAACCCCAATTTAAAAATATTCATAACATTTATATTTTAACTCTATATCAAAAAACAATGTTTTAATATATATTAAAATATATTTTTTGAAATCACACATCATAAAAACAATTAATAAAACTTCCTCTTGGAAGGAGGGAATGTGAAAAACTTAGGTCATTTGGAATAATACCCAAATAGGTTTCCAAATATGAAGCAATTAGTGGGATGTTGTAATATGGAAATGGGAGTAAATAATAATTTCCAAATAATGATATATATTGATAAAGGTCATTGATCACAATATTGTGATTTATCATCAAAAATACAATGACCACAAAACCATAATATAATATGATGTGAAAAAATATTGATTTATTAGAAATAATAATAATAGGTCAAATTTTTTTTTTCATGATCCATTTACAAGTCTTAATAATTATATTACCATCAATACAAAGAACATAAGGAAATATACTTACTTGAAAGGAATAATTTTTCCTTTATTCATTTTCCACCACAATCTCAACTTCTGCTCGAGATGATGAGAATTCAGGATATAATTTTTTTGATAGAAGCACTAAAATAATCTTCTAGTGGTTCAAAAAATTCAATAAAATGATAAAATATAATTTTATTTAATATGTAAATTATTACAATCAAAATAGTTATCAGAAAGTATGGTAATTTCAAAAATAGATAAACTTTCTTATAAATAAATATTCATTAATCTTTAAAATTCAATACTAATACACAAAGTTCAAAATATAAAATTCAATAACTAAAAATATTTAAAAAACTATAAAAATATTTCTTAATATGATTGAAACCTGAATATTATAATGATTTTATCACCTATTCTTCCAAAATTTATATCTTGATAACAAAAATCATTATTAATGTCTCATACTGAAAGTGTATATGACATATCTATATAGTCTCTAAGATAATCTAGTTATATATATTAATTAAATAAATCACTATAATGCTTCCAAAATATAATTTTACATTTATTCCTTAAATAAAATAACATTTATTATAACAATATTCCCTTTTACCTTACTTATTTATGGATCCCAAAATAGTGATCTTCTTCAAAAATAACGAAAATAATGGAATTACCAAATTACTTTTCAATCCTATGGTTGTCTATATGATAAAAAATATATTTGAAAAATCAATCTAATCATATTTTTTTCATTTCATTTACATAATTTTACACTAACTATGAATTCATGTTGGATAATAGAAGGAATTACAACATTTTTTCCCATTGTCTATAGGTTCATGTCCCACAACCTTATCGGTTGTAATGGGTTAATTCCTATCTCATAGGTTGTCCATTCACTGAAATTATATAAATATAATTCCTATAATGTTACAAAAAATATGATTAACATTATAAAAAATATCATTAATCAAAAAATAACTTATTACATCAATGATTATCTTTACATTAAATTTTCTCAAAAAAAATATTCACATAATTGCCTATCATTAAGAACATATTAACTCATAAGTTTATTTATCCCTTTATCATACATCCTTAAATAACTCTCTCAAAAAATTATAAAATTTTTTCTACCAAAACATTTCAAAAGAATATATTTCTTATATCATATGTTTCTATATTCTAAAAACAATATCTATTATTGAATGTATCATAATTCTATGATGAATTAGAATATATCATTATATAATTGATAAACACAACCTTCGTTTAACATATTTCATACATTATTACTTTATCTTTGTCATTTTCTCATCGAGATGAAATATTTCCTTATGATTCAATAATATCAACTCATTCATGATTCATACATATAAAATAAGAAAATAATTCAAACCTTATTTCTAGATATCAAGTAATTCTTTTATACTATTAATATCCCATTTATATTCAGTCAATGTGTCTTTTTCACTTGAATGGAAATGGTGAAGTCATTGGGGGAATATCCCTCGGTGAATGAGATGGATGAGTTTAGATTTTGTAATAAAATAAAATAAATACCATTATCCAAAGAAATTTTGGATAAATGATAAGTTGTTGGATTAGTCAAATGTTTCTTGTAGGTAAATATCTTATTCAAAAAGCATTCAAAATCATTTGACTGTGATTTTTTCCACAATAGTGATGATTAAATCATCCATAAGGGATAATAATGTTGTGTGATATCATTTTACTTTCAACAAGAAAGATGATAATAATAATTTAGAACATAATACCATTATAATATGAAATTACTTAATACATATTAAAATATAACTTTTCCATTTTTATGAATATAACAATTAAAATTATATATTACATTATCAATCAAATCCTCAATAAATACCTTAATAACATAATCATTGATGAATGTTTTAAACTCAATGGTTTTCTCATAATATTCTTATTACTTCCAAAAAATGTTACAAATGTATTCTGAAATAATCATTCGCAGTAAAATGAAGGGATTCTTATAACCTTACCTTATATAGTGTCTACAAAAATATAATTAATTATATTAACATACCATCACTTGAAACCAAAAAATTGGGTGGGGTCTAATACTTTAAATTTATGATTAAACATAAATCCATACAGTCATGATGGTATTTATAACTCTTTAAAAAACCTCTCATGAAGACATCATATTCTCCAAAGTTGTTGAAACCCACCTATAATATAAAATATAAGGATCCATCCTATTACATTTTATAATGTTCTTTTATTAAATAGTTAATTTTCTTACATTCTCAAGTATATTTATTGTTTATAGTTTTGGAGAATTATTCATAACTCATGCATAATAAACCCATAAATTACAAGTGGAACTTTCTTCTCAGTATTTATTTTCTCCAATAATATAAAACTTTTAAACTGAAGCATTTTTTCTTCTTATGAAAATTCATCATTAATTTCAACATAGCTTCTTACATTAAAATACCCATCTATAAAACCTATGATTTACAAAAAAACACGTGGGGAGAAAAAAAGAACTATAAAGGACATAAAAATAAGAAATCAATTATTCAATTGAAAAACATGAAATCCCTTGAATTTTTTTTATTTTCCATATTGTTCTTTGAGAATTTAAAAAAAAATCATTTTCATATGAAAACATAAACATTTTGTTCATATAAATCCATAAAAACTCATAAAAATCACATAAAACACTTATATAAAACATAGATAAATTATATTAATAAATAATTTTAGAAATAATTGTATCCAAGTTAAACCTATATGATTATAATCCTTCTTAAATCCCTCCATCTTTATAGTTAAGACATGGAACACTACCCAATGCATTGGAGATACATCTTGGTACACCCATTATATTAGATAAATTAGTTTCACCCATTCATTGTTTGATATAATTTAGATCAACCCATCATATAAAATTTATTGGGCTCACTTATTTCAAATATGAAATTTTCAAGTACCATATCATGAATAAAACAATGCATTCCAATACATTTTCATTATTAGTAATTTGAATAACTCATTTAATCCTATATACAGAATACTTTCATATATTGAAAAACCCTTTCTTATAAAAATACATTTTAAAAATAAAAATACCAATAAATAATGAAATATGGTTTTTATTTTAATAAAAAATAAAATATTGTCTAGAAGATAAAATTCAAATAATATTTATGTTGGAAGGAAAAGTTGTTGTTAAGTAATTGTTAAAATATAACATTCTATTTGTATTAAAAAAAGGCAAAACATTATGTAAAATAGATGTTTTTTTAAAAACATGAATGAAAGTAAAAAAGGGATATATGATTTCCTTAAAATTATTTAATTTCTATATAAATACACTAATATGATATTTTTTAAAATATATACAATGAAAAAAATTATTTGTAAGGGAAACATTAAAACAGTATTTTTAAAAGAAAGTCCCTTACAATGAGTTTGACTCATCAAATATTTTCATTTTCATAATGATTAATAAAATAATGATAATTAACTACTTTCTTAAGAAACGTTTTCAGGTTTATTATTACTTTTACCTTATTATAATCAATTATATATTCTATTAAGTCCACTCTAGATGTTTTGATGATATTTGTCTATTATATCCAAAATTACTTTAGTAGGTTTACTATAGAAAAATAGGTCATTAGTCCATAATAACTGGAATAATTATAATAAAATAATTATCATTATTAGACATTTTTTATACTCTTAAAACCATATTTATGGTTTGGTAACAAAATGAACTATGTTATAATTCGGTAGATGGTATGTTATATGGACACATAAGCAACATTTACATTTTTCAAAGACCACTATGAAAATATGGTAAATATTATTTCATATTTCAATCATTAGTAAAATATGAAAAATAAAATATTATTTATTTAAGAATACACATATATATATACATATATCATTAATTTTATGTGGTGATTAAAACAAATCACATCCCTTCGGGGTGGTGGTAGTCTATATGTATGTACAAATGATGTTAAATTTTTCATAGAGAAAGGAGTGTTAAAAAAATAGATATTATATAAATTCTCTATAAAGATAAATATGTCAGTAATATCATATATATACCGTAAATGTATCATTATAACTATATATGAGTGACATCGATGAAAAAAATACATTGATTCTCAAGGTGGAAGTCCACCGTACACATGAATGTTGATTTTGTTTCTCATCTGATGGAAGAGGAGATGGATATTGGTTGTAACATTATAAAAAAATTCTCTGTATTTATAAGATACAGGGGTTATTTTTTCAAAAAAATTATTTATATTCTAATGATTTATAATAAGATATAAAACAAAACTATTAGGTTAAAAGATATATCTTTTCTCCCAATAGCCTCCTTTCCCCGTAATATATCTAAGGGTTGTATAATGCCAAAAATGAGACTAATAAAATGTGATATGGTATTCCAGGAATGGATTTCGTATTTAATTTCAACAAAATCGATTTTTTATGTGTGAAATAAAGGAGTTGATATTCCCTTTTGTAATAGAGAGTAGGGGGATTCATTGAATTTTATAAAGTATTAAGTTAATAAAAATTAATTCTCTTGTTAAAATCGATCCAAATTTATATTATTTGAATATAATATGATTATGTGTTTAAAAACAATCATCTAATAAATTTTTTTTAAGTTACTGTGATGTTTTTACCCATAACATTTTATTGTAACACACATTAACCCTTTTTAGTGATTACCGTGATAATAATGTTTTTATTATTTAGGGGTCAATATCATTAATATAAAAGGGTAATTGGACCATAAAAGAAACACTATTGATATTTTAAACCATATCAAAATCACTTGGATTTATATTTTAGTTTTTTTGGTTTTATATTACTTATTAAAAATATTATTTATTATAAAATAAAATGAATGTCAGTTTTAGAACAACTTTTTTATTTTGACTTTTAAAAAATTAATACAAAAAAATTTATATGAATATAGGGAATTTATAAATCTCTAATATTTAAATTTTAACTAAAAACTTGTGTGAATAATTCATTAATTCAAATAATATTAATTTTAACATTTTATAAAATCATTTATTATATATTTTAATTTTTTTAAAATAATCTTTCAATGTGATGTAGGAATTTAAGGTACTTATTTAATAAATAAAAATTTAAAATATATTTCATGATAATTAAAAATCATTTAAATTTAAAAAAAAACTTATAACCAAACATTCCATTTTTATCTTTATTTCATAATTTTAATGATAACAAAATAAAGAGAATTACTTCTTTATATTTCTTTACATAAAATATTATAATGGTCATAAAAATGTAAAAGTAAAAAAATTTATATATTAATAGTTCAGATGAAATTGTTAGAAATATAATCATTAGATGAAATTAATATAAGTGATAGGGATACTTTTCAGGGTTTATCATATTATTTTTACACCTAATTAACTCCTTATAGCATTAATGTGGTAAAAACATTACTATGGTTAATATTCATAATGACTAAAAATTACATAGAAATATTAAAAATATATATATAACAAAATTTATAATATGGGATTTAATATTCATGATTCAAACATAGAATTGGGTGAATTTGGTATAAAATTAATCGAACAATACATGTTCATAAACAGTTTTCCAAAAACAAGCATTCTAAGTAAAAAAATATTATTATAATTAATTAACCCATTAAAATTATTACAAATCTAAATACAAGATTATGTTTAATAAAAACTACTTAATAAAATATTAATACTAATCAAAAATATAATTTTAATTTAAAAATAATTTAAAATAAAATATTATTTTCATTCAAAACCATTATTTTCCCAAATTCATTGAAAAAAATAATTTCCAAAATTCCAAAATATCACCATATGATAATTTTGATATGATTAATTCTAAAGTGATATGAATTTTATAAAATAATATTTTTAAATGGTTTATAAAATAATTAAAACATTTTCTCATAAAAATCAATAAATAACATTATTGAAAAAAGACATATTTTTGTAGAATAAAATATGTTTTCACAATATTGAATAATTATTTCAAAAGAAATAACCAATAAATATTTAATTAGTATGATATTTATATATATTTCATAATGTAGATAATCTTCTTATTCTCCCTTCATTTAATAGCTATGTTATAATGGTCATATTTAAATAATAATTGTTTTTGCCTATTTAATAATGGTGCTTCAAGTTTTATACGTTATCAAACTAATTTCCTCCATTAAAAATCTCATGTTGATACAAAACATAAGTGAAGGTTTAATTATTTGTATAGAGATAAATCTAGTTAAATATAAAAAATTCATTAAATTACTTTAATATAAAAATTAAAATTTTCATATAGCATAATTTATTAGTCGTAAAACTAGTTCAAACCCCAAAAAAATTTAATAGGAATATTCTATAGATGGAAACATGAGATAAAACATGCATGAATGAACTAGTAAAATAATTAGTATAAACCATAAATTCCACCTAAAATATAAAGAGGTTGAAAGTATCATTAGCATCAATTATTTCCTTCATTAGTATAGTAAATTGTTTATAAAATTGAATATTATACAAATTTTATTTCTGAACAACTTGTAATTTCATCCTGATGTATCATCTATTTTTATATCTTCAATAATGTGTTAGTAGCCACCACTAAACATTTTGATAAATATGTGAGGCCTAAATGTTATTTTTATTCACTAAACACTTGAAATATGTTATCATTTAATAGAGGGTGCTTATTTTTATCAACCAAAAGATCTAATTTAATGTTTCCAAAGTTTAAGATTGGTCTATCTATTCCTATCTTGTTTTTGGGAGAAATATATTAGGGTTAATCATTGAACGATATGAGGATATTGATGTGTTATAAATTATTTTTGATAACCCAAGATTAATTAAGTCATGAATATTTAGAATCATAGATCTCTTAAAAATATCAATTTATAGAATCATTCAATAATACTAGATAAATAATGTTAAAAAAATAACGTCTAAATTATATATGATCAATATTTCTAAAACATATTAATTTCATACACATATATTCATAAAATATTGATATAAATTCAATTTTATGGATCTGGGTATTTATATATTAATGAAAATATAAACTTCAAATCCCACCATGAGCCTGTATACATTACTCGGTTCTTGGAAAATCTATTCAGTATTTCATTTTCATATTTTATCACAATTTTCAAATATCATAGATTCTTTAAAATATTTAACAAAATTACTATTTAATTTTTCAAAAACTTTAGAACAATATTATTTTAAATTTATTATATGATTCTCTTTGGATGTGAGGATTTATGGGATTTTTTTGGCATCCCAATATAATCATTTAGAACTGAATTATGGTCATTTATATCTATTTAAAACTATAAAATTAAATAATAAAAATATAATATAATTTAGAATATAAAAACATTTAATTTTATGAAAAATTACTAGATTTTGACTCTCAAAAAAATATATTCATTAAAATGAAAATGAATTTAATCCCTATCTATATACTTAAATTTTCATCTCTATTATCAATATATAGAATGAAAAGTGTAGACACAATCTCTGTGATTTTATTGTATTAAAAATAGTTGAAAAAGAATATGAATGATCTACTAAAAAATATCCTCATTTCATTAAATTCCATCATCTTAGGTGAATTATATTCAGGATGAATCCTCTTCCTCGTATAGAGGAGTCTATAGTGTCTTCTTTGAAGAATATATGTTTTCCCCTAATTCACAAAATCATTTTGAATACTAGTATTATTAATTTTCTAAAATATTTATTTTATTTATGAATCCTCATAATAAATTAAAAAATATATATCTATCTACTCTCTCAAATGATTTATTTTATATATTTCCTCAAAATATTTTATGAGTGAGAAATTTTTCTTCATCATTGATATAATAATTTCCTATTTTAGGATATATTCAAATCAAATGTTACATTTAGTTATTTATGGATCTTAAATTACATAAAATAATTTGATTTAGTATGTTACAGAGTTTGTTCTACAGCAAATACAATATCTATATATTTACAAAAAAATAAAATATACCATTACATTAATTAATTTTTCATTGATTCATTCTATTATCTTAAACAATTTTTTATCTTTATATGTTAAATATTTATCTTGGAAAATGTCATAAAAAATTTCATATATATATATTTTATCAATTATCATAGCGGATATTGAAAATAATATTCTTAATATTTTGATTAAACTTAATAAAAATAATTCTTATAAAAACAAACTTGTTCTTTTATTATACTTGGATATCAACTCGAATGTGAAATCAAATAAAATGAAACTTTGATGTGGTTATCCATATGAAGGAACTCTAGAATTGTAGAACAATTTATAATTGGTATTTATTAAATAAATTCAACTTGATCAACATCATAACACCATATCTAACATACAATCATTATTTTTTATCCATAGAACAAGGGTAATTAAATTTTTTCATATTGATGTAAATCCAAAACACAATGGTAATATATAAGTTGAATGACATAATCCTAATTTACTACAGTCATCATTAGAACACTTTATCAATAAGTAATTAAATGAGATAATAACTACTTAATATACATGTGTTTCAAATAACTCAAATAATCTTTCATCAATATTAATGTTCAATAATTGAATAAAGATGGGATTCAATATACAAAATCATTTTCAAGATGATCATGTTATCAATACACAAACATCAATTGACATATTTTTAATCTTCATATTAGTTTCTTCATATATAAATTTAGATAATTTATGGGAAAAAGTTTAATTTTTTATATAGGGTTCCATTATAAATATTTTCTAAAAAATATTAGATTTTTTAATATTTATTCAGAAATTACATTTTTCTCAGTATGAATGTTGACATAAAAAACAAAACAAAATTTGTTCCAAATATCTTATTTTAATTTCTATAAAATTCTTTTATATTTTATCTCACCCTAATTGTTTTCTCAAAAGTTTTTTTTATTTTTATGACTCATTAACATGAATTTTTGGTCCAATATTAGTTTCAAAAACCATTAATGTACAATATTCATTCAAAACATTATTTTTCCTTAAATGACAACATATAGTAAAATAAAATCTGAATAACATAAAAAATAATTTTCATTCACATTATTATAAAACTGAATATTATTTAAATAAATATTTTAATTTATTTTGTTCTGATCCTTATAAATCAAAATATTAGTGTCCTCTACTAGTGGGGACCACATCATCCTAAACTATAATTCATACAAATTAGAGGTACTAATGGAAACACACCCAATGTAATCCTCTAGGATGTTATTTTGAAATAATTCAGTCATAATCATAGTAGAATAGTCATATTGACCAACACCTCATAAACTCTAAAGTGATAAAGTTAAGTCACAACTACATTGTCCTCCAACAAATAGATATTATTCATTAAAAAACAGTTATATCATGATATCATATAATGAAGAATTTACTATTTCATTTATCATCCAATAATGTTATACATATCATTGTCTTACTATATTGGATGGAATTCCCCCATCAACTATAGAAATGGATTTAGTAAAGTAACAACCACAATTGTGAAGTGGCCAATAATATTATTTTCCTATAATATAATATGAAAATTCATATCTTGATCGATACATAAATATCATAACATCATTGAAAAACCTATCCCACGTTTCCTCACCATAAAAATATATTACCATTATATTTTTCACGATTAAATTTACATGATTGAACAATACAGACTGATAATGATCACATCTCATCATACTAATATGCTTGTAAGTAGATCAAAATATCCAATGAAACTAAATAACTATTTTGTTCATATTGGTGGTTTATTTATCATTATATTCTATTTGTGAAATCTAAATCTATCAAAATCAAGAAAATAAGTCTCAATGTATATTCTCCATCATGACCAAATGGTCGTATATTATTTATTCCCTAACAGTACAATTTATTTTTATAATGGACAAATGTTTAATATTTTTTTCAAATTATCTATGTGTTCTCATTATATATGGTTATAGTTACACATATTTTATTGTAAATAATTCATGAACATTACCATTTATGTAGTGTGTGAAGATATAATAACACTATTATGAAAAGAAACAATCATGAATAGTTTCCATTAAAAATATTTATGATAATTGAAAGGAAATACATATGTTGGGTCTCGGTCACCTAATACTCATAGTCTCCAATATTCTATTGAAACCACTAATTAGAAAATAATATATTTTCTCTAACATGGAATAACTTTTTTATATTGAGTTATAACTTTATTCATTGTGTCTACCATGGTTTTCATCATGGATGCTTTAATTTCTTCAACTTCATCTTTATGATTAAATTCACTCAACAGTTGATACACACATGTTTATATATTTTTCATCAATTATAACTTTGAATTATTTCCCAATACCTCTCTCAAAGTAGTATTTCAATATCTTTTCTGATTTTGTGTAATTTTCTTTGTTAACATCAATTTTCTAGAAAAATGTTATTGTGTATTTTACTACTTCTTTGCCTATATTAGAAGCTTTAGAATGCTTGATATTTCAATATATGGTACCCAATGGATTATATGAACTTCTCATTCACATTTAAATTTCCTAAATATGATACTTGATAAAATAGATTTATATGATGTTTAGTTTGAGTCTATAATTTTTATTCCATAATACAACTAAACTAGTGCCTCGAGCTTGTGTATCATATGTTCTCAGGTGCACCTCCTAGTGTTCCAAAGGTTGTTAGTGAGTGATATGGTGATATAAGGATATTTTGGGGAGACTATAACCATAGGTAAAATTAATAATAACAATAAAAATAATAATAAACCAAAAAATGCTTTTCAAATAAACATCATATATATAACTGGGAATATCCTATTAATGCACTCTAGAAACAAATTCCATTACAATTGTATATGTTCTAAATTACTTAACAATCACTAGTAGGATCACAAAAATGGGACAATAATGGTTAAAAAAAGTATAACTAAAAAATATCTAACGAGGTCTCGAGTCCAACCGATCCCATGCCACTTGATCAACTCCTTTAATTTCATGCCAAAAATCATATATGGGACCCTTTCTTTAAACAAGTATCATATTAATGATATATTCTCAGTGGAAAATAGTGTCATGGGGGACCGAGCATGATGGGTACATCTAAATTTCCTACACAAACTACATTCCCAAAATAACTATAATGAAATTAATGTTCCTATATAACTACTCATGGGAAATAGTTTAATTGGTTATAAAATACTTAACAAAATGAAATATAGAACCAATGATTCTCTAGGTTCATGATGACATTGGGGGAAAACAATGCTATTTTCTATCCATATGATTATGATACTAATAAATTATATTTACTTCAGATAGTCTATGGGTTTCTTTAACCACATGAGGGTGAAAATTCCTCTAAATGAAAGCCCATGGAATCTATGAATAAAAATAGAATTCCCAATATCGAGATGTATTACAAGGAATCTGAGTGAACATCCTAGTATTACCATAAAATTTGATCTCCCATTGTGGAATTCCCTAGAGATCAATCATAATAGAAAATCTAGGTTATCATCTTCGCTTTCTCATGAAATATAGGCTCTCATAATGATTTTTCTTATCATCAGTGATCACATGGAATCTAAGAGATCATCCTCAAATTCACATGGTATATGAGAGATCCTCCTGGAATTCCAAATATTCGAATAAAAAATAGGTCCTAGGATCACATCATGTCCATCTCCATGTAGGTATTTATAACATGGAATTCAAACAATCATCAAGGTATTACATTAATTTACCATTATCACATGTCAAATGAAATTTGGTAACTCATAAAAACCTTCCCATTTCATGTATCATATATCATATGGAATCTAGATGATCATCTCGATGTTCTCATTTCATGATCCATATATCATATGGATTATATGATCACATCTGGGGATTCCTACATATTTCTAATCAATATAATTATTCTATTGTCTAATTATGTATTGCATATAATTTTCATTATCCCCAAGGCCAGCGTAATATATAATTATTTTTTCATTTTCAGGATGATCAACATGATTTATGTTCCATTACAAGATCATCGTAGATATTGTAATTCAATTTAAAAATAATTGGTTTTAAAACCTAATTGCACACTTAATGTTATCAAACCCTGATACGCTAATAATACTACCCTTAAATTATTATAAATACAATTAATTTTTTATGAAAATATATGGTCATGTTCACATCAACGGAATTCAACTTGGATTCATATTTCATTTGTGCATATAGTACATATACTAGGGCATTTAATAAGAGATAGAAATATATAACCATTAATTTTATAATAAATTAATGCTTGGTTTGGATTACATGACTGCATAAGGAACTACAAGAAAAAAAATGATTCTATAGGTTCTGTTTAGGGACCACCTGCTCATCCATCATTAGCATCAGGTTTAGGCTAAATCATGAGAAAATGATAAACCATACAAGATACCTATAAATAGTAAATATTAGATAAATATGGTGAAGATCCACTTAAATGAATATGTAAATACTAATGGAAGCTATAATACCCTTTTAAATACCTCTTGCATCAATTCTCATTGACAAAAAAAGATAAAATGGACATGAAATCCAGGAGTTACAATAAAAGAATAAGATAAGAAGTTTAGTAGTACATGAGGGATGATACTGGTTCGAATTGGGGTACAAATCATGTTTTTGTTTCTTAAAGATAATGTAGGTAGTGACATTTTAACACCTTAAATATAGAATAGGGGCCAACACATGGCTAGTGAACCCCACGAATGATTCGGTTGAACATAGGTTAGCTATTTCTAGCTCACTAGCCATTCAGTGAGCCCACTATCTCAATAGTTTTACTTCTATGTCCACAGGGAAGTTGGTGTCCCTATATTTTTATCTAGAGGTTCTTTTAGCATCATGATATATCCCAATCTATGTGTCTACCACACCCCCTAATTCACTCCCATTGCCCCTCTAACAACACTTCATGCATCATTACAATTATAAAACCACATGATAGAAATTTCTAACCTCTCAAAATATTATTTTGAAACCTTTTTCAAATTCCAACCCCTACACCAAATAAATATTCAAGAACCTATAAAAATTTTCCAAATTATCATATCAAAAAGGTCGTTAGAAAGTCACCAAGATAATACTTCTCATCCATAATTTTTATTCTTAGTTATCCTACCACATCACCTGAATTACATTAGTATTCATCTTTTTGTCAAATGGTCACTCACTATTACCAAATTACCTTAACATATTAAAAAATAATCCCCCCAAAACCAATCACATTGTTACTAACATGTGATCCACAGATTTCATTTAATAAAAAATATATGATAATACACTTATCTTAACATATATATCATGAAACATTGTTTTTTTAGTCCAATTGGTCTTCATGTTCATGGGCCTTCCTACTATAAGGGTCCTCTCCAAGTGGAGCTCCACAAACCCCCAAAATTAAAATGGTACACAGTACTAGTCATATCCTAAATCCAAACTATTCATTTACCTACGTAAATTTTATTATTAGTACAATTAGTCACCCTCCATAGGTCATCCAAAACATGGGTTCATGCCTCAACATTTACAAAGATGAACTCTTTCAGAACCCCCAAGCTCTACAGGCTCGCCACTCCACCATCCTTCTACTCATTGATCAAAGACGGTCATACAATCTAACCGTCATCTTGAGGAATAAATTTATCAATACCGCTAACCATATAAAATCTACTCATGATATGGTTCTATGTCACATTTCTTCAAATGTCAATAGATAATACATAAAATGGTCATCATTTTATTAGTACATCCATGGTGTGCTCCCAACTAGATAATTTTCTAATAACATGAACCTCATCCTCAAGATCACTATTTATATGTTTATAACTACCCCTCATCCTCACTTCCCATTTGAACTAGATGGGTAATAATCCCCCTAAACAATATTATGAATACAATGGCAGCTAAATAAAATCCGTGAACACAACCATGATCCACAATCATTATGTTTCCAAGGATGTGCCTGATTAGTTTCTAAACCAACCACATCAAATAAAAAATAAATAGTTAGTCAAACGACCTCTGGACAACCCACAATGATAATTCTCTAAATCATTATCAATGTGTATTTTATCCCCTGCCGAATGATTGCTTGAACACTAGTGCGTTCCAATGATCCTTCATGATGATGTAGTGGTCGAACCCTAACCTTGTGGTACTACTCCATGGTCAAATCAACAACTACTATCACAATTCATTATGGCCTCACCAAATAACTAATATGACACGAAAATGAAATTGCCTCCATTCAAATAATTTAAACTCATGTAAAATACAACTTCTTAGACTCCAACCAAGACCATATATAAATTAAAATCTATAATTTCACATGAAATTTAAATTACATTAAAACCATAAGGTCACTAGCATCCAATTATATTAATGTCTTCTATAGAACTACCCCCTAAGTCAACAACCTTTCCAATATAATAGTAAAATTACCTCAACCTACAAGATTATACCCACCAAAAGAGCATCCTTTTCAATGCTCAATTTTTTCAGGACCCTAATATTGTTTCGTAGTAATGTTCATAACTGAGAAAAATGGTCATACATGGCATTACATTTTCATACATTAGTGATAATACGAAACAAAAACATACTCCTCCTCCCAAATCTCATGATTTTCAAAATGGAAATTCACTGAAAATAATATCAACTAGTGGGATAATCCATAATTTGGATTTTTTTATCTCCCAATCATATTGATTTTTATGATTCTGATCCTGTAGGGAAACCTAAATAGTTTCTATTTAAATGTAACATATGTCCCTTTTTTCTAATAATCAACTTTCCATTAAATACTGATAGTTACATCAGGGTCAAGCTATGATTGACACTGCCATGGTGACTCAATCCATCCATGAACATAACCCCTAACTGTGTAATATTATAATGTTCCCAAGAGGATCCAGGTCATATTTCTCTAATGTTTCCAATAAAACATGGTCAACTCTCCCCAATTAGCACTTGATACCCAAACCCATAAATTCTCCCTAACCCTTTACCAGCAATTCATTAATCCAATCCCATCAAGATGTTATGACAATTGAATTGATATATAATTTATAAAATATGAATTATTTTTTTACCATAACCACACATGACCCACTCTACAAATCCAAATCCAGTAGGACTCAAGTGGACCATCTCAATTCCCTTGTAATCGATCATGTGATCACCGCGACACCACACAATCCATTGGAACCTAGGGGTTGCATGATCCACTATTTCTAACCTCTAAAACTTGAATCATTATCTCATGAACAAAAATTCACCAATCCTAGGATTACATTCTTTAAAATGAAACCATCCATGATTCCATCATTTCACTTTATCATGCCACATATATATTAAATTCATTATTATAATAGGTACAAGACCTTGCACATATCAAGGATAAGATTAAAATGATTTATCATAATAGGAACCACATCTGGAACCCAACCCACTCCTTATGAAGCATCCCCATGTCAAAATTATTTCAGTAACTAGATAAAAGGATCAAGCACTAAGGGTTAAAAACAATAAATACATCCAAACAAGGCATTACTAGACCCGTGATAATTGCATAAGCCAATGTTTCTACCCAGATATTACATTACTAAAGTTACTCATAGGACTGAGTTAACCCTCTCATAGCTTACCCATTGATTTCTTTGGGAAATTACTCACAAAAACCCCCATGTTGATATTTAATGGACAATATGTCTACCAACCATGTTCCTCAAAAATGTGTTCACAAAATCCAATACTCATATGAAAAAACCCACACCCATATCAAGGTCACCATTCAACCAATGTGCCAAGACACCCCTATAGGGACCCGACACATAATCCAAATATTACATCATGCTAACTAATTCTAGGTAAATCATAATCTAGAAGGAATGAAAGGACACTAATACCCAAAGATCATTTCTAAACCGAGATGAATCATATCTCAACAAGAAAATGAAACAGTTATAGCCTTCACCATGAAATACAACATACTTAAATGAAGGGTTCACAAATAAAGAACCTTCCCTTTCCCACATATGCTCTTTCCTAGGTAAAAAAAATAAACATCAAAGGCCCACCACCATAGGAAGTTCCATCCAACATGTAACCCATGAACTCATAACTTGTCCACTCTTAGTAACCCCAACAGTCTGTATGAAATGTAAACAATGTATATATAAAAGGGTTTAGGGTATCATGGCCAGGTAATACATTCATATTATATAAGGGATTTCCAATTATAAAAAACCATTAAACTTTTTATCCATATTTTTCATTTTCTCATTAAAAACTTACCAATTAAAACATTCCAATTTAAAAATGATTTAAACTTACACTATATTTTAAAACTAACATGTAAAAATTTAATAATATATAAATATAAAATTTTATTATTTTATTTCTAAAATTCAAAAATCTTGTTGGAAAAATAATTATTCATTTCTTCATAGGATTTCTATTTTATAATATTTCATATGTTACTAAGAAGAAAATCATGTATGGTTTGTTTAAATATAAAATTATTCTCTATATATAAAGGAAAAAAACATGTAATTTTCCGAATGATGATCTACTTTACCATGAACTTTATTTATCAATACCTCTATATCTACATTTACATAAAAATATCTTCAATTTTATTGGTATAGTATGACACGACAATAGCCTTTTATGGGATATAAATATATTTGATGATGCTAATCATTAAATAAATATCCCAATTTTACCAGTAAATTGTATTAAATAA
The DNA here is from genome assembly GCA_963277665.1 of Viscum album. Lineage (NCBI taxonomy): Eukaryota > Viridiplantae > Streptophyta > Magnoliopsida > Santalales > Viscaceae > Viscum > Viscum album. The sequence continues at coordinate 2,094,599,633 of OY728142.1, forward strand.
TTTGAATATATTATCTGGATAAATATAATCACAAAATAATATAAATCACTAGTATCATGTTGGAAGATCCTTAAAATTTTTTGTCGTGTGATTCGGTTTAAATTTTGTACAACATTTTTTAAATTCCTTAATGGATTTTCCCTTAGAGTAGGAATTTTCTTAGAGGTGTCTTGGGGATTTATGGAAAAGAAAACATTAAACTGGGGGAATTATGTTAATGGTGAATGGTTTGAAAATATTTATAAAAAACCATTTGTGGTTTCCAGATAACCATTCATCCTAAGTCCCCTTAGACATTGGAAATCACACATACATTCTATGGTTTGTCAAACCATGCATGACCCTCCTCCAAAATTTTTTCCCTAGTCACCTCTTGGATAACAGGAACTATATGGTTAGCATACAGATTAGCCAATTATGTTACCAAACCATTAACCCCTATAAAAATGAGATATTTTCAATTCTTCCCCCTCGATATCATTTCTTTAATAACCAATTTTATTCCCCATTCGATTCATAGTTGCCTCGGGTACAATGATAGAAATAACCCTTAAAAAATTCATAGAAGCAGATAATTTTCAAACTACCCCAGGATTCTAAATATTGAAATCGTTTTTAGAATTTTCAACACAAATAGAAACTCATCCTTGAAATAAAATGATTCGCTTGAAAGAAGAATCATACTTATCAAAACATGATCTTTCTATTAAATTTTCCCTCAAAATACACTTAGAATAATCCTCCATGGTTTCCATTGTAACACTAATAGATATCGGTGATCGGATGAAAGGAAAAATGAGAAGAATGGATGATTTGAAGGGTGCTGCAACTCAGGAGTGAAAACTCTACAGAAATGATGTGGGACATAAGGTGATCCACCATTATATTAGAGATATGGGAGAAAATTACACTTCCTTATAAAAAAAAATATTTAACATGGTAACCCATTATGATATGACAATCATGATTTAGCCTAAAAACATTTTTAAGGTTTATTTAAACTCTCATGGTTATAAAAATTTTATCCAAGTGAGGATCAATACGAGTATAGGAACATTCTAATTTTTGAAAACAAAAAAACAAATTTATTTAAACAAAAATTATAAACTAAAGTAATGGAATAATTAAAAAATAAAAGAATAAAGGATTACTTTTTATAATAAAAAGTTTCAAATTAATGATTTACCTATTCTTCTTAGTTTTTGTAAAATATTTATATTGCCACAGTTTGGAAATAAATACTAATAAGATATTTTTATTATCAAAAATTATTACTTTAGTTTTTAAAGAAAATTATTATGATAGTGTTTAATAAAAAAATTATTACAGTTGTTTTTTTCTAAAAAACTATTTACAATAGTCATTTTGAATAAAATTTTAAAAAAATTATAAAAAATGTTCAGTTCATAAAATTTTGTAACAATTTTTCAGTGTATAATATAATTTGATAATTCTAACACAAAAATTTATATAAAATTATAATTCCATAAAACTTATTAATAAGCAAATATTTTATAAAAACTTTCAATTTTGAAAACTAGAATTTTTTAATAAAAACTAAACATTTTCAATCAAATATGTACTCACCCTATGAAAAATTGTATATTATTATAAGGATAAGGTAAAACAAGTTTTATATATTAATTATCAATTAACATTGATCATTAATAGCTTATATATATTCTATTCAAATATATATAAACTAAAGGGTTTTTTAAAAACATCACCAAGTTGTTCTTGCATTTTGACGAATTATAAAATTAAATCACCATAAGAATTATCTCTAAAAGTTATTTTCTTCCTTTAAAATTGATTATTTTATTGATGAAATATTTTTTTATTATCATTTTCTTAGAACATACACAATCCTTGAACCAAATGTTTTTATCATTGGCACTTTCTTTATTTCCTTAAAAAATACTATTTTTTCACAAAACTAGGCCTTCTTAGGTGTTGTATTATTAGAAGATAAATTTTTTGGTAACTAAATTTGTTTTTGAAAATAAATATTAGTGAAAAATTTATATTGACCTTTTTTCAATGAACAATTTTTCTTCCAATGGCCTCCACTTTTCCACCTAGTGAAAAAAATGTGCACTTTTAGGGTTAAAATAGTTATTTCTAAAAATATGTTTCTTATGAGTATAACCCATTCTCGAATTATTGCAATGAGGTATAGTTTTCTTATATATTATGTCAATATGTTTATTTCCAAAAGTAAAATCTTATATAACATTCTTTATTCAATAAATTTCATATTTTAGTTTGACAACTAAATCATTTTACTAATTAGTAGTACTATTGGAACAATGTTTTTGAAAACCATTATGTAAACAATTTTTCTTAGAACTAAATTTTTGAAGTTCTATTAACATAATATCTTTTTTAAAATTAGTTTTATAATTATCTTTAGAAGGATAATATATTTCATTAGTAAAATGGATATATCCAATTTAACCTAAGAAATGATTTTTTGGCATTATCATATTTTTACAAATCTTATCATTCACATTTTATAGAAAATTTTCATATATGAAAATTTCAACAAATCTAAGTACAGTATTATCATTTATTGAGAAAGATCGTTTATCAAAAGATGTAGAAATTTTCTCATTAGGATAATCTAAATTTCAGGACACGTTATCAATGGATTCATCTATTTATAACTTATCTATAAACCAATTATTTTCTATATGTAATTTTTTATAAATATTAATGATACTCTATTTAGAACATTCAATATCTAAAGAGTTTTCATAAGAATATCCATCACTACACTCCATGTGTCAAAGTCTATCCAAAAATTCTTTCCTTTTGACATATATTACATTTTGGCATTCCATTCTTAAATCATTTCATTCATGTCATTAATTTTCAACATTGGAAAACAAGGTAAAATATATCCACCTTTCTTATTGTCATGACCCCCTCCCACCAAATATGCCCCTCCTGAGCTGGAAATGGTGAAAGGGAGATAATGACCCCCGAGTCCCGCCTCTAGTAGGCCCCGGGGTGGCAACTAGCACCAAGGGTATGAGTTTTCACAAGTATGGGAGGCATTACCCTTTTTATTTATTTAGGATCAGGAAATAGGACAAGTCAACCACCAAAATGGAAATAGAACAAGTGTATAGAAATAAACCCAAACCAACCCCACATGCATGTTCAAACAATTTTATAACAAGGTACAAGTACAAGAAATCTCAAAGTACAATACCAAAAGAAAAAAAGAGAACAACAACTGCAACAACTCCAACTGTCCGACTAGTAGGGTCCCGCACGGCCCTGGTAGTCCTCCTGGAAACCTGAAAGTGAACGTAGGGTGAGCATACAAGTATACTCAGTAGGGAAACCTAATGCTCTCGTGCACAAGTGGGGAGCCATCCTAATGTCCCGTGAGAACAACAGAATAATCCTAGCAAGGAATTCTATCCATACAACCTCACCAACCACACTCACCAAAACACAAGCACAACAGGTAGTAGTATATAAGAAACAAGAGTATCGGGTACCCCTCACCATTTCCCTTTTAGTTAGCTGCTCTTCCAAACGGTGAACGTCCTGACGCTGCCACACTCTCCCTGCCCACACACACCTGGGACTCACTACCATGTATCCCGCCCACATACACCTGGGCCTCAAAACCACGTATCCTGCACGCACACACCTAGGCCTCACAACCACATATCCTGCCCGCACACACCAGGGACTCATCCCTAAGATTCTTGGGAAAAAGTAGAACCTGCCCGAAGAGTCTTGGGCAAAAGAAACCCCAATCGAAACCTACCTGAAGAGTCTTAGGTGTAAGGTCACCTCAAGCCATCACATCCTTGGGGATAAGGAGCAGGAAGGAGCTAGTAACTAAAGGAAAAACACCCTCTCCCAAGAAATGGGAGTGTTCGGCACTAAGTGCTCAACAAGGGTGGGGTACCATAAAACACAAAAGATACAGATATATTGTAACAATCCAAGATTTTATAAGATACATTCTTTTTAATTTCATTCATATCTTCTGTTGTACGATACACCAAGATTATATTGTGCTATATGCAACACCGTATTAGCTTGCAGTATACGCAACACTATTCTTGGCTCGTGTTACACACAATTTCAAGTTCGTTTGATAGAAGTTATTCTACGAAACATTGAGTGTGTATATATATATATATTCAATGTATAAATAAAATATGGTTGGATTCTGTTATACACAACAACAAAGGAGTCCTGCACTACACGCAACCTTGACTTGGCTTGCATTACACGCAATCTCGACCTTCCCTGATAGCGTGTGTTGTACGCAATATCGGGTTTTACTAAACCACAATATATTATTAAAATATTGTTATTAACTAGCCTTTATGAATAGTATTAACTAAATATTGAATTTTATAACATTATTATTCATCTTACACATTTTCTAAAACATGGTATAAGAACAAAATAAATTTTTTGGGTAAAATAAGTATTTTTCAAAAAATACAGTTTTTCCGCCTTTTGATGGCACACCCACTTTAAATTTAGTTTTTGAAATGTTTATAAGTTCCATTTTACAAAATAAAATTATTCTTTGGAATCATGAAATAAAAATTTACTTTGGATAAATTTTTCATATTATTCTGGTAACTTTCATATTTTGATGAATAATAAAAACACGCTATATTTTAATTAAAAACAACTTTTTTCATCACAATAATTTATATGGTTAAATTATAATATTGAATTGTTTTAAAGTATAAATAGAATATATTTTTACCATTTAATATAATGTATTTCAATATCATTGATTCTACCTTGAATTTGTAGGATAAATCAATTCAATATTTTGCAATGTTTTAAATAAAAACTCGTTTTCTTTCGACAATGGGATTAATTTTAATTTAATTTCTGCAACTTTTGTGTACAGAATTTGGAAAAATGGATTCCATATTTGGAATCAGTGGATCAAAATTATGTTCATATGCTACTTTTTATTTTTGGGAATTATGAATAGTAACTATGGTAAATTTTATTTACCATAGTTAAAGGTAAATTGGGTAATTAAGGGTAAATATAATATTATAAAATTACCCTAACACATGTCAAAATCCTATTGGATGACTAAACGTCGACCCATATCACCGAAGGGTCGGATTAGATTCATTTAATGGACTTTTGTCCATGAATATAATTTAATTATTATTAAAACCAAAGAATGTGACAACATGTCACTTTCTTAAATCTTATAAGAATAATAATTTCAATTTAGTGATAAACTTCATGAAACTTCAAAAATGAATAGTCTCCAGAAATATAATACAATTATCTACATCATAGGAATTTATTTATAATTTTATGGATTAAATAAGTATCATTTATTATGACACAAAGATGATGTAGTAATTGTCTTATTAATTAAATATTGACATTATTGAAGTTATAAATACCAAAATAATTTTAATTTAAGAATTTTTTTGAATTAAAATAATTTTATAGGTTAATATGACATGTTAGTGTTGATTTAATTAACTTTTCCAAACTAATAATTCTTTTGTGATTTTCACAAAAATCAATTACTAAATAGTGTCAAAATTGACATAAAATAGTTTTTAAAACAAATATTATATTATTAATTTTTATTTTATTCCTAAAAATCTAGGTTTCGGCCAAATTACTTATATAAGGATATATATATTAATAATAAACAACTTGGGGTTCGTTTTCCTTGATATAGTAAGTTTATTAACCATATAGTGCAAGAAAACAAGAAGACACGGTAAAAGTAAAATTATCTAACATAAAGTTAAATCTAAATGATAAGGTTAAAATTGATACCTAAACTTGTCTAAATTCTATTTTATGAGAGGATTTAGACCCATCCCCACCTTATAATCTAAATTAATCAAATTGGAGCTATTTAAAACCGAATTTGACTTTATAATAAAATAATAGTTTTAGTTATTCCAAAGGTGCCCCTCTCCTCCCTTATAAAAGGGCACCTCCTCCCTCTCTTCCTAACACCACTTTGAGCCTTCAAGATCAGCCAACCCCTGTCAATTTACCTTATCCACTTCCCTAGGAACATCCTAGAGGTTCTGGTCTTCCTCAAAGACCAATTTTAGTGCCCTAAAAGGAGATCTCAAAGAGGCGCTTCAAAGAAGAGGTAATGTCCGTTGCCGATTCTTTCATCTTTATTTCTTCTTCCACTTATTCTTATTAGGTTGTTTCAATATGAAGTAATAACATCAGTATCAATTATATACTGATATGTTATTATACTTATGAAACAACCTTATTTCACCATCCATCCATCCTACGGAAAATGAAATGACCGCACATGCGTACGTACGGAATACCGTCTCCACGACGTGATGAGATTCATTCTCCACGTTAACCATTCATGAATGATTATAAAGTATATATAACAACTAATAATGAAATATATGACATAATAATGATTCTGGATTTATGTGTATATATATGTATGTCATCTACTTAATTCCATTCAACTCAAAAAGGAAAAGAAAACAGCGTTCATGCGTACGTACGGTCTACCGTCTCCATGAACGGTGTATTTCTTTCCATTTATCGATCCATTATATATTTGTATATTCTGAATATATATTATATATTAATCATGTTTTATATTCTGTAATTAAGTAATAATAATCTAAGTAATCATATGAATAATTACAAGTTAAAACACGAACGACAAATGAGACGATTTTACCCAAAACGCTACTTTGACATGAATTTACAAAAGAACGGGTAATATAAAGTCATAAGTTAACCATATATGATATAATAACAATGAATATTATTCTTTAATAAGTCAATGAAATTATTTAAATCATTATACAGGAGGTTTTGACACTTACGAAGCAAATCGGACCTAAGGTAATGGAAAATATCACAATCTTATTTTTATCCGAGATTGTTTATACTTTGAAATTTATTGGGGTGTATTTTATCATCCAAATCCATGTTTCCTCAATATGTAATATTATTTCCATCCACCTACAATTTTTTAAATCCAATTTTACCCTTCGGTGAGTTTTTAGTAAAAGATATGAAAGGAATCTTTTGTCATTTTTCGTACGAGGTAATTTTTGACTTTTCCGACAAAAGTACGAGAAGAATGTTTTTTTAACTTATACGGAATGAATGGATTTTTAAAAAATTATTTCCAAGAATCTTCCTTTACAAGTTTTCAAGTTTATTTTTAATCAAATTCTTGTAGTTTTGAATTGTACGACATGTTAAGAAAGGAAAAGTGTTTTTGAAGCAGAAAGGATATTTTCCTCAAGAATGGAGTTCAAGTGTTTTATCAAAATTACATTCCATCTAAGATAATAAAGGGTTCTGTTTCTATCCCTATTATTACATTTATTTGATTATGTTGTGATGGAATTATATTTTTATGAATTCCTTTATCTTATATGAATTGTTTTATGATGTCAAGATGTTTAAGATTCCCATTTTTATTATATGGGTTATGCTATGATGTATGGTTTATGATTTTGTGGCACACATAAGAATGGTATCATTATGAGATGGGTGGGAACTATATCTCCCTCCAATGCATTGGTTAAAGATTTTATATCTCATGAGATAGACATGGCTGGAATGGTTGGTTATACCGGTTCAGTGAAACAGGACTGAAACGAGGGTGAATCTGTTTAGAAATGGACTTTGTCCACTAAGATAGTCTTGGCAATGAGTCTTGACTAATAAGATATGATTCTCTATGATTATGTGTGTATGACACAAAGTTTCATGTTTTAAGTTATGATTATTGGGATTTCATTTCACTACTATGATTTATCCCATGTTATGAAATTATGCTCTCTTTTGCAGGTTATGATTTCCAAAATGTTATGTTATTATGAATATGATGTGATTGATATTTCTTTTGCTTACCCTTACTGAGCATTTGAGCTCACCCTTTTATGTTTTCTTTTCCCCAGGATATAAAGAAAGGTTTTAGGTAAAAAAATGAAGATCTTTTTGGGAGATGTTGAAGATCTTTCACCCTGATTAGAAGATTATATTCCGAGTTTCCAAAGACACTAAACTATTACGATCCTTGTGTGTGTGTTTTTTGTTATGTACTAAGTATTCCGAAAAAGTAATTTAATGTCCATGTACGTCTAGCTTCGGGTCTCTACAGTTGGTATCAGAGGAATGGTTTAGTCAACCTTTGGAATCTAGGATGCAAAAACGTTAGTGAGATCCCTAGAGAAATTTCTATGGTATGTCTAGGGATGTCCCTAAGGTTAAGTATACGTATAGGTTATAGTACTAGAATTATGCTAATGATCATAGAACTAAACCTACGATGTTAGATATTGAAGGTACCCCTCCCTTTATTATGTTGTTTTCCCTATCATGATTTTTTTCCTCTCACACTGTTCTTTTTGGGTTTTAGATGATGGTTGGAACCTGAAGGAACCGAGTTGATCAATGCAATGGACAATGCAATGATTTTCCTCTTGAACAAACAAATATTATGGGAGATGGAGTGAAAAATATTATTTTTATACTTACACAAGCTATGAATCATTTTGGACTTCCGAATGAGCAGAGAAGGGAACAATATTCTATTGAGTCCTTCATGAGGCAACGTCCGCCTTCTTTCAGTGGGTCTTCTGATCCACTTGTTGCTGAACAATGGATCAGTACCACTGAAAAGATATTTTCAGATCTTCAATGTTCTGAACATGATAAAGTCATCTTAGCAGAATATCATCTGGAAGGTGAAGCTGATCAATGTTGGAATCTTATCAAGAATACGAGGCAAAGAGATGAAATTGAGTCCATGGAATGGGACGAGTTCAAGAACTTATTTTTCAATAAGTACTTCCCTCGTATTCTTCGAACAAAGATGGAGAAGGAGTTTCTTAAACTAAAGCAAAAGGATGATGAATCTGTTGGTATATACGAAGTGAATTTTACAAGGCTTGCAAGGTATGCATCTGGATTTATCATCCAACCTGAAAGTAAAGTTGATCAATTCTTCAGTGGCTTAAACCCAAATCTTCGAAGGGCATTAGCTATAAGAGACTTCAGTAGCTATGAATAAATTGTGCGTTGTGCTATCAAGGTAGAAATGGAAGTTGGTGTTACTTATCCATCTCATAGTTTTGATAAGAAACGAAAGATGGAGTTCAAGGACAAATCTCAGAATAATGGTGAAATGAAGATGAATGTTTCCTTATGCTCAAAGTGTGGAAAGAAGCATGGTGGAGATTTCTTTAAAGGGAAAAGTAAATGTTTCAAATGTGGAAAGGAAGGTCATCGGTCATTTGAATGCCGCAATGATGGGAAGAAGATGTCTAATGATGCAAACAAAGGAAGGGATATACAGAATGAACCTACTACACTTAAATGCTTCAAGTGCAAGGAAATGGGGCAATATGCTAATAAATTCCCTAATCCAAGGTTTAGTGATGATCGACATGAGCAACCACTTAAGGAAAACGACAAAGGGAAGTCACATGCGATCACCATTGGCGATGTTGAATATGACAACGATGTGGTGGAATGATTAAGTGTTTATGTAATGGGATTCCAGAATAATGTTGTATATAGTATCGTGGAATATTGGAATATTTATGTTTTGGCCTATTGTGGTTTTCAATAATTTTATGGCATCGGTAACCATGAAAAGTGATTGAAATATTTTTGGAAAGCCGATGATATGCACATAATGAAGGGATAAAGAGAATCTAATATGTTTGATAATATTCATGAGCTCATGATTGATATAAGGACTAAGTGATATCATGGATTGAGGATATAGAATTTTGAGGATATTGGTATGTGGAAAGAGATAAATTTTAACTGCATTCATGTTTTCACTAAGGTTCAATGGATATTCATTCTTCAAGAGAATACATGATTAAGGTTTTCACATGTTTGTAATTTGACCAACAAGATATATCTGGGGGATAAATGATGGCATTCACGTGATCATTTTCTTTATACTATGAGCTTGGACCGAAGAATTTTAGATAAGCCTAAAGATTGGAATGGATTATGTTGGAAATAAGTTAGTATTGTTTAAGGATAAAACTTTTTTTGATATTATTGATGGGATGTTTTAGTAATATAGTTTTATAAAAAAAGACAACCTGCAAGACGAGTGATAGCCCATCGCGTCAGACAAGGTCGTAGGAATCGAACCCACAACCGAAGTGTGACTGGCCTTTATCGCCTACCACTGACCTACAGAAAGTCCCTATTTAGTAGAAACTAGTTTTATTATATTATTCAGTATGATATATGAAGTATAAGTCCATTTTAAGAACCATATATGATTAATCTCACAATAGATGGACCTATGTATTTTTTGATAACTTTTCTAACCTTCTGTTTGATACAGATGGAATGACCCATCATTCTATCACATGATCTACTAACACATCACAAATGGCAAATTCAACTTCATTTCCTTAAGAGATGAAGTGGAAATTGTCCAAAGAATGACAACCGGTGAGACTATACCAAAATCATGAAAGTATTTCTTCTAATTCCAATTTCATCAACTTTAGGGAAATGATCTTGAAAACAAAAAATGTTGTCCTAGTTATCTTATATCTAACAAATCAGATGGTACCTTAGATCATCACAAATTTATGTCTTTGTGATTGCTAGCTTTTCCATAGCCATGTTCTCTACCACTCTTCATCGGAACATGAGGGTTAGATTTCTCTTCCATATCCATATTTTCATTTATGTGGAAACCCAGTCATTAGTTTATTTGGGTAACCGTTATGTTTCATACTTTTGTTTTTAAAGATTGGTTTTGGTATTCCTTTTTACGATGTGGGTTTCTATTAAAGAAACTTTCTAATAGTAAACCATTTATAACCCTGACGAATTTCGAGGGTGAAATTCATTTTAAGTGGGGTAGAATGTAACAACACGAGATTTTATAAGATACATTATTTTTAATTTCATTCTTATCTTCTATTGTACGATACACCAAGATTATATTGCGCTATATGCAACACCGTATTAGCTTGCAGTATACGCAACACTATTCTTGGCTCGTGTTACACACAATTTCAAGTTCGTTTGATAGAAGTTATTCTATGAAACATTGAGTGTGTATATATATATATATTCAATGTATAAATAAAATATGGTTTGATTCTGTTATACGCAACAACAAAGGAGTCATGCACTACACGCAACCCTGACTTGGATTGCATTACACGCAATCGTGACCTTCCCTGATAGCGTGTGTTGTATGCAATACTGGGTTTTACTAAACAACAATATATTATTATATTATTGTTATGAACTAGTCGTTATGAATAGTATTCACTAAATTTTGAATTTTATAACATTCTTATTCATCTTACACATTTTCTAAAACATGGTATACGAACAAAATAAATTTTTCGGGTAAAATAAGTATTTTTTTAAAAATACAGTTTTGCTGCCTTTTGATGGCGCACCCACTTTAAATATAGTTTTTGAAATGTTTATAAGTTCCATTTTAAAAAATAAAATTATTCTTTGGTGTCATGAAATAAAAATTTACTTTGGATAAATTTTTCATATTATTCTGGTAACTTTCATATTTTGATGAATATTAAAAACACGCTATATTTTAATTAAAAACAACTTTTTTCATCTCAATAATTTATATGGTTAAATTATAATATTTAATGGTTTTAAATTATAAATATAATATATTTTTATCATTTAATATAATGTAATTCATTAACATTGATTCTACCTTGAAGTCGTAGGATAAATCAATTCAATCTTTTGCAATGTTTTAAATAAAATCCCATTTTCATTCGACAATGGGATTATTTTTAATTTAATTTCTGAAACTTTTGTGTATTGAATTTGGAAAAATGGATTCCATATTTGGAATCATTGGATCCAAATTATGTTAATAAGCTACTTTTTATTTTTGGGAATTATGAATAGTAACTACGGTAAATTTTATTTATCATAGTTAAAGGTAAATCAGGTAATTAAGGGTAAATATAATATTATCAAATTACCCTAACACATGTAAAAATCTTATTGGATGACTAAAAGTCGCCCCATATCACCTAAGGGTCAGATTATATTCATTTAATGGACTTTTATCCATGAAAATAATTTAATTATTATTAAAACCAAAGAATGTGACAACATGTCACTTTCTTAAATCTTATAAGTATAATAATTTTAATTTAGGGATAAACTTCATGAAACATCGAACATGAATAGTCTCCAGAAATCTATTACAATTATCTACATCATAATATTTTATTTATAATTTTTAGGGATTAAATAATTATCATTTATTATGACACAAAGATGATGCAGTAATTGTATTATTAATGAAATATTGACATAATTGAAGTTATAAGTACCCAAATAAATGTAATTTAAGACTTTTTATGAATTAAACTAATTTTATAGGTTAATATGACATGTTAGTATTAATTTAATAACTTTTTTTCGAACTGATCATTCTGTTGTGATTTTCACAAAAATCAATTACTAAATAGTGTCAAAATTGAAATAAAATAGTTTTTAAAAAAAATATTATATTATTAATTTTTATTTTATTCCTAAAAATATAAGGTTCGGCCAAATGACTTAGATAAGGTTATATATATTAATAATAAACAACTTGGGGTTCGTTTGGCTTGATATAGTAAGTTTATTAACCTTATAGTGTAAGAAAACAAGAAGACACGGTAAAAGTTAAATTATCTAACTTAAAGTTAAATATAAATGATAAGGTTAATATTGATACATAAACTTGTCTAAATTCTATTGGATGAGAGGATTTCGACCCATCCCCACCTTATCTTAGAAATGAATCAATTTGGATCTATTTAAAACCGAATTTGACTTTAATAAAATAATAGTTTTAGTTATTCCAAAGGTGCCCCTCTCCTCCCTTATAAAAGGGCACCTCCTACCTCTCTTCCTCACACCACTTTGAGCCTTCAATCTCGGCCAAACCCTGCCAATTTCCCTTATCCACTTCCCTAGAAACATCCTAGAGGTTCTGGTCTTCCTCAAAGACCAATTTTAGTGCCCTAAAAGGAGATTTCAAAGAGGCACTTCAAAGAAAAGATAATGTCCGTTACCGATTCTTTCATCTTTATTTCTTCTTCCACTTATTCTTCTTAGGTAGTTTCAATATGAAGTAATAACATCAGTATCACTTATATACTGATATGTTATTATAATTATGAAAAAACTTTATTTCACCATCTATCCATCCTACGGAAAATGAAATCACCACACGTGTGTACGTACGGAATACCGTCTCCACGACGCGATAAGATTCATTCTCCACGTTAACCATTCATGAATGATTATAAAGTATATATAATAATTAATAATTAAATATATTACATAATAATGATTCTGGATTTATGTGTATATATATGTATGTCATGTACTTAATTCCATTCAACTCAATAAGGAAAATAAAACAATGTTCATGCGTACGTACGGTCTACCGTCTCCATGAACGGTGTATTTCATTCCATTTATTGATCCATTATATATATGTATATTCTGAATATATATTATATATAAATAATGTTTTATATTCTGGAATTAAGTAATCATGATCTATGTAATCATATAAATAATTACAAGTTAAAACACGAACGACAAATGAGATGATTTTACCCAAAACGCTACTTTAACATGAATTTACAAAAGAACGGGTAATATAAAGTCATAAGAGAACCATATATGATATAATAACAATTAATATGATTCTGTAATAAGTCAATGACATTATTTAAATCGTTATACAGGAGGTTCGGACACTTATGAAACAAATTAGACCTAAGGTAAGGGAAAATATCACAATCTCGTTTTTTTCCAAGATTGTGTATACTTTGAAATTTACTGGGGTGTATTTTATCATCCACATCCATGTTTCCTCAATATGTAATATTATTTCCATCCACCTACAATTGTTTAAATACAATTTTACCCTTCTGTGAGTTTTTAGTAAAAGATATGAAAGGAATCTTTTGTCGTTTTTCGTACGAGGTACTTTTTGACTTTTCTGACAAAAGTACGAGAAAATTGTTTTTTTAACTTATACGGCATGAATGGATTTTTAAAAAATTATTTCCAGAAAGATTCCTTTACAAGTTTTCAAGTTTATTTTTATTCAAATTCTTTTAGTTTAGAATTGTACCACATGTTAAGATAGGAAAAGTGTTTTTGATGCAGAAAGGATATTTTCCTCAAGAATGGAGTTCAAGTGTTTTATCAAAATTAGTTTCCATCTAAGATAATAAAGGGTTCTGCTTATATCCCTATTATTAAATTGATTTGATTATGTTGTGATGGAATTATATTTTTATGAATTCCTTTATCTTATATGAATTGTTTTATGATGTCACGATGTTTAAGATTTCCATTTTTATTATATGGGTTATGCTATGATGTATGGTTTATGATTTTGTGGCACACATAAGAATGGAATCATTATGAGATGGGTGGGACCTATATCTCCTTACAATGCATTGGGTAAAGATTTAATATCTCATGAGATAGACATGGCTGGAACGGTAGGTTATACCGGTTCAGTGAAACAGGACTGAAACGCGGGTGACTCGATTCAGAAATGGACATTGTCCACTAAGATAGTCTTGGCAATGAGTCTTGACTAATAAGATATGATTCTCTATGATTATGTGTGTATTCCACAAAGTTTCATGTTTTAAGTTATGATAATTGGGATTTCATTTCACTACTATGATTTATCCCATGTTATGAAATTATGCTCTCTTTTGCAGGTTAAGATTTCCAAAATGTTATGTTCTTATGAATTTGATGTGATTGATATTTCTTTTGCTTACCCTTACTGAGCATTTGAGCTCACCCTTTTATGTTTTCTTTTCCCAATGATATAAATATAATTTTTAGGTAAAAAAAGGAAGATCTTTATGGGATATGTTGAAGATCTTTCACCATGGTTAGAAGATTATATTCCGAGTCTCCAAAGACACTAAACTATTACTATCCTTGTGTGTGTGTTTTTGTTATGTACTAAGTATTCCGCAAAAGTAATGTAATGTCAATGTACGTCAAGCTTCGGGTCTCTACATATATTTATACCAACCACACAGCCTAACCTATGGCTTCTAAACAAAGAAACTGAGCACGTTCCTCAGAACTGCTACTGCGAAGAATGCATACAACAAACAACCCCAACCCCATTTAGGATTTCACGTTTCAGCAGAATTAGATTATTTAGTTCCTTAACTACTAGGAAACTATCCACAACCAACCACATTGATCATTCGTAAAACATATCCCTGCCATCCACAAATCATGTAAGGAAAACACAAGCAACCCTTCTTATCAACCAACCAACCCCATTTATTACTAATCTCGTTCCATTACTATGCCCCACTATTCATTAACTCATACGCATTGATTTATTATTCACAAATCATAGTATGTTCACATCCAACCCATCCCTGCAGCCCCGCTGCCGACCACCATAACCACAACCACACCGAACCAGCACATCATCATCCCTTTAATACCATTTATCACAGCCCCACTGCTCATCACCGTCACACCATTCACACCAACCCACAACCATGTCAACCACAGCCCCGCTGCTCACCCAATCCACAACAATCCACAAAAACACCCCCATCACATGTCACGTATGCAATCCAACACCCACATGTTCATTATTCCATTTTTTTTAACCGGTGTGATCACACAAGGGTTCCAGATTTTCATTTAATCATCCAACTTTACGTGATTAACCAATTTCCACAAAGTTATATCCACAAAATGGTCTAGAAAGATAGGGAAACAATTAATTGCCCAAGAAAAGGCCCCCAATGACCATGATTTTCAGTAGGCATAATCATATTCAATTCATATCATCTCAATAGGACAAACAAGGTAAACATAACAACTTTCCCATCCCTTTTCTTAACCAGTTATTATCTTTATTTAATGGTTCAAATTTTTCTCATGAAAACAAGAGGATACCCACCCCGCATGATGCACAAATGACAGAGTGACAAAGGTAAGATCTATACCTCAACATGTTCTGATCACAGCGATCCCCCAGATCAACTTTAGAAGAAGTCCATCAGCTTTCGTCTCCTCTGTCAGGTCCCGGAAAAACCTCCCCGGGTGGAAGTCGGAAAGGAAAGGACGAAGGAAATACAACGGATCCAGGCTCGGACGTTCTGCCTCATCATCACGATCCCATGGCCACTGACTGATCATAAATCGGAGCTCGGAAGAAGAAGTTATGGAAGAAAGAGCCTTCGAGTCTCTTGGGAGAACTCTGCTCAGAGGGAAAGGGGAGGAGAGGGGTGAGTTGAAAGGATGAGAGGACCCCTCCTTTTATAGGCGAGAAAAGGAAAAGTACACGGCGTGTACTTTAGGGTACACGATGTGTACTTGGTTATTTTACACGGTCTCCACGTGGCTTCCAACACGGCTCCGCGGCCATTGACTGGTCAACACAAAGTTTGAGGGTAATGCATACGTGGGGAAGGACTACACGGCATGTAGTTTAGACACACGGCATGTACTAATTTATTGCACATGCCAAGGACACGACTCCACACGGTACACGACTGTTGACTTGTAACGCATATGCGGGGAAGGACTACACGACATGTAGAACTGGGAACACGGCATGCACCCATTATTTCACACAACAAGGACACGACCTGCAACACAGTGTATACCCGGAAACGGGTTACACGGTGTGTACTCAAAATACACGGCGTGTAGTTTCAAAATTCTGAAAAGTGTGGGAAAAGTCCATTTTACACTCTAAAACACTTCGTGACCTTATTTTTGACAAAGGAAAGGGCGGGAGAGGTCTGGGCCATTACATCAGATACCACTTAAAACATTCTCGTCCTAGAGAATTCAAAAACCAACCCAGAGGAAACTCAACAAGATACCTCTTAGGGTTCCCATTATAACAGGAACCCAACCAACAACCCTAATCATATGTGTTAGGAATTCCTTCTCCTTTGTCGAGATATTATCCACTTTAGGTGGCACAGACTTTCCTGCATGTGTTTAATCGCATCATCATTAATGCGTCTCAATTAAGAATTGGGTCTTCCCACTTTCATAAATTAGGATTCATCATCTCACACTACCCCTAACACCACACAACCAACACAATGCCCGAACATGTTGTTTGGGGAAGAATTATTTCTCCTAAATCAAGATATTATCTTCTTTAGGCAGCACTGACTCGCCCACACGGGTTCAATCGCATCCGCATTAATGCGTCTCGATTAAGGATCAGGTTTTTCCCTTTCCCCACACATCCGGACATGTCACACATTACCAGGGAACAAGGAAACAAAAAACAGGTCTCACCACTAACAAGACAAGCATTCCATATGTCAAATGTACAAATTATAACATCAACACAATGCTCAGAAGAACAAGGGAAAACACAACCATGATGATGCATGTACCTTCCCTAGGGTTTCTACCCTACAATCAATGTAGTATCACTTGGTCATTCGGTAGGCTCAGAGTCCTTGCATCGGATCACGGGGGGACCTAAAATCCCGTGTCCTAGCCGGTATTCCAGGGCCTATGTCACGCACCATGATTGACTAACATTGTCACCCTACCATCGCATGTAATCCTCACTGTGTCTAACTTCAGACTCCATACTATCTCTCAACCATCACCTTTGATACCATTCCGTCACGACCCCCTCCCACCAAATATGCCCCTCCTGAGTTGGCAATGGTGAAAGGGAGATAATGACCCATGAGTCCCGCCTCTAGTTAGCCCCGGGGTGGCGACTAGCACTAAGGGTATGAGTTTTTAAAAGTATGGGAGGAATTACCCTTTTTATTTATTTAGGATCGGGAAATAGGACAAGTCAACCACCAAAAATGAAAAAGAACAAGTGTATTAAAATAAACCCAAACAAACCCCACATGCATGTTTATACAATTTTATAACAAGGTACAAGTACAAGAAATCTCAAATTACAATACCAAAAGAAAACAAGAGAACAACAACTGCAACAACTCCAACTGTCCGACTTGTAAGGTCCCGCACGGCCTTGGTGGCCCTCCTAGAATCCTGAAAGTAAACGTAGGGTGAGAATATAAGTATACTCAGTAGGGAAACCTAAATCTCTTGTGTACAATTGGGGAGACATCCTAATGTCCCATGAGAACAACAGATGAAACATAGCAAGGAATTCTATCCACCAAACCTCACCAGCCACACTCACCAAAACACAAGCACAACAGGTAGTAGTATATAGGAAACAAGAGTATTGGGTACCCCACACCATTTCCCTTTTAGTTAACTGCTATTCCTAACGGTGAACGTCCTGACGCTGCCACAGTCTCCCCGCCCGCACACACCAGGGCCTCACTACTACGTATCCCGCCCGCACACACCTGGGTCTCACAACCACGTATCCCGCCCGCACACACCTGGGCCTCATCTTGAAGATTCTTGGGAAACAGTAGAACCTGCCCGAAGAGTCTTGGCCTAAAGCCACCCCAATCGAAACCTACCCGAAGAGTCTTAGGTGTAAGGTTGCCTCATTCCATCATATCCTAGGGGAAAATGAGCAGGAAGAAGCTAGTAACTAAGGGAAAACCACCCTATCCCATGAAATGGGAGTGTTCGGCACTAAGTGCTCAGCATTGGTGGGGTGTGATAAAACACAAAAGATACAGATATATATATATACCAACCAAACAGCCCAACCTGTGGCTTCTAAACCCAGAAACTGATCACGTGACTCGGCACTGCTACAATAAAGCATGAATACAACAAACAACCCCAACCCAATTTAGGTTTTCACGTTTCAGTAGAATTAGATTATTTAGTTCCTTAACTATTGGGAAACTATCCACAACCTACCACATCGATCGTTCGTAAAACATATCCCTACCATCCACAGATCATGTTAAGAAAACACAAGAAACACAACCAAGCCCTTCTTATCAACCAACCAACCCCATTGATTATTAATCTCGTTCCATTACTACAACCCAACATTCATTAACTATTCTGCTTTTATTTATTATTCAGAACTTATAGTCCGTTCACATCCAACCCATCCCTGCAGCCCTACTGCCAACCACCATAACCACAACCACACCAAACCCGCACATCATCATCCCTTTAATACCATTTATCGCAGCCTCGCTGCCCATCACCACCACAACATTCACACCAACCCACAACCAAGTCAACTATAGCCCCGCTGCTCACCCTATCCACAACAACCCACAAAAACACCCCCATCACATGTCATCTATCCAAGCCAACACCCACATGTTCATTATTCCATTTCTTTTTTAACTGGGGTGATCACACAAGGGTTCTAGATTTTCATTTAATCAGCCAACTATATGTGATTAACAAATTACCACAAAGTAATATCCACAAAACAGTCTATAAATATTAGGAAACATTTAATTGAGCATGAAAAGGCCCCCCACGACTGTGATTTTCAGTAGGCATAATCATATTCAATTCATATCATCTCAATAGGATAAACAAGATAAACATGATAAATTTCCCATCCCCATTCTTAACCAGTTATTATCTTTATTTAATGGTTCAACTTATTCTCATGAAAACAAGAGGATACCCACCCCACATTATGCACAAATGAGAGAGAGACAAAGGTAAGATCCCTAACTCAATAGGTTCTGATCACAGCGCTTCCCCATATCAACTTTAGAAGAAGTCCGTCGGCGTCCGTCACCTCTGTCGGGTCACGGAAAAATATCCTCAGGTGGATGTATGAAAGGAAAGGCTGAAGTAAAGACAATAGATCCAAGCTCGGAGGTTCCGCCTCGTCGTCATGATCCTGTGGCTGCTGACGGATCGTTAATCGGAGCTCGGATGAATAAGTTAAGGAAGAAAGAGCCTTCGAGTATCTTGGAAGAACTCTGCTTAGAGGGAAAGGGGAGGAGAGGGGTGAGTTGAAAGGATTCGTGGACCCCTAATTTTATAAGCGATAAAAGGAAAATTACATGACGTGTACTTTAGGGTACACGGCGTGTACTTGGTTATTTTACACGGTCACCATGCGGCTTCCAACACGGCTCGGTGGCCATTGACTGCTCAACACACGGTTTGAGGGTAACGCATACACGGGGAAGGACTACACGACATGTAGTTTAGACACATGGTGTGTACTAATTTATTTCACACAGCAAGGACACGGCTACAACACAGTACACGATCGTTGACTGTTAACGCGTACTCGGGGAAGGACTACACGACATGTAGAACTGGGAACACGGCGTGCACCCATTATTTCACACAGCGAGGACACGACCTGCAACACAGGGTGTACCCGGAAAGGGAGTACATGGCGTGTAGTTTCAAAATTCAGTGAAGTGTGGGAAAAGTCCATTTTACCCTCCAGAACACTTTGTGACCTTCTTTTTGACAAAGGAAAGGGCCTGAGAAGTCCGGGCCATTACACTTATATTTATAACAAGTGACCTCATAATCTTTCCTATCACCTTTATCCTTATTACTTTTTTTATCAGTATTGAAATTAGTTATTTCAAAATATTAATTTAATTATTCTAATTATATTATATAACTCATTCTAGGAGTAATTTTACATTCGTCAATCTCATTGAACAACAATATTATTCTTTCAAGATGATTTAACAAGTTTATAAACTGATTAAAATTTAGAATGTGTAATTGAAGTTGTTGTAAAAGAAACATCTCCATTTTTTATCATTATTAGAATATCCTTTATATATTCCTTTATATTACTTTAGGGTTCCAATAATACAATCATGATTATTATTAGTATGCTTCCCTGTATCTTACACAATTGTTGTTCTCTATTCCCACTCCAAGGGAATTATATTAATAATATTTTCAACCAAGATCTCATTATAAAGTACCTTTTCTCCATGAAACTGTAAATTATTAATAATAGACATAAACCATTGGTGTATCTTGAAAACAGACTCACTCGGTAATAAATAAAAGGCTTGGTAACAATCTCTAAGAATGGATCTTCTTATTTCTATAACTTTGGATGTAGAAAAATGTGTCACATAAAACTTGATCCAAATTCAATTAGTTTCTTCGCATAATGATATCTGAATATCGACATTAATCATCATATAATAGAGTATGATATTCTTAAAATTGTTGTTCAATGGGTAGTCAAACTTTTCAAAATGTTTAATAGAAGAAACTTCCTTATCATTTATCTTGTATTTTCTAGTAAGAATTAAAAATTTATCAACTCTTGTGATGATCCCAAAAATTTCCAATCTCCCTCTCCAATATTCATAGTCACACCCATAAAATATTGTTGGTTGACTAGGGCTTTTATTGTAAGGATATGAAAAATTCAGACCTACCATCTTAAAAAAATACAAACACTTTTACACAAATGCATTCTTGTGTAGAAAGATCAAAACAAAACTTATGTAACTTGTAGTAAGTAAATAAGATAAAAAAACTCATAAGGTATATAGTGAGTAGGTCCTATATTGATTCTAATTTTAGGATCCCTTAAGTATCTTACGGTGTCTATACTTATAATAGGGGTGAATTTTAGTTTTAAAAACATTAAATTTATAAAAAAAACAAAACCTCTTAAATTAAATAATCAGACACAATCATAGTGAGATGATCATATTGAGATAATAGGATTCATTATTGGTTGGATTATATCAGAGTAAACTAATGATATTGGAAAATTTTCTGATTAAATCAAAATATGTTTATATAATATTTACAATTACACTGATAAAACAAAACATAATTTAAATATATGATGAAATAACAACATTAAAAATGAAAGAAAAAAATTAATAACTCTTCACAGGAATGATATTGTAATCGAAAAGAACTACAAATATTTATTAGGGAGCCTATTATCATAAAACCATAAAAATTATATCAATAAAAAAGTTATTAAAGAATGAAAATATATAGAGGACAATTTTAAAATAATTATTATTAAAGAGTATCATCATAAGATTACATCACAAAAAACATTGAATTCACTAATACATAATGATTTGAATAAAATAATATAATTAAATTATTAATAAGAAATATTATGTGTGAAAATATCAACATTAACAAAACCCAAAACTATGAAGTTTATAATAAGAATATGTAAAACATTTATCTAAATTTTATGAAACTATTCCTATGTAACATTCAAAATAAAATAAATATTATTATGATGACAAATAAATTAATTCATTCTTATTTCAACCCCAATTATCTAAAAAATCGGAAATATAGAAAAAAATTATTTTTTATTAAACCACATACTTTTGATACCTCTATTGTAAATGAAGAGAAAGAAAGATATAACATAAAAGATATTTGACCCTAAAAAAATCTTGATAGTTTAATATCATATAGGCTTAAAAAGCGTTTTAAAAAACATCATTAATAAAATTCAAAAAAAGTTTTATAGTTTTTTTACACTGGATAAATGATTGAAACCATATTAGTTGTACTTTATATCATTATGGATTAAATTATGGCTCTATATTTCAATTGAATGATTTAAAAACTAATATTAAACAATCATTATTCTGATCTAAAATATAAAAATTTATGGTAACTAAGACACATAAAAATTCCAAGGAAATCATGACATATTAAATTTTGTGGAAATGAAATATAATATTTTCTGATACTATATACATATATATATAATAATAATATGTAATATACTATATATCTATATATATAAAGTATCAGGTCCCCCATATTGGTAAATCTAATTACTAATCCCCAAAAAATCAAAATATGGATATGTTAAACACATTTCGTTTTCCATTTAAGATGATTCATATCAATGTTTCTGGGTGGAAGACAAAGTAAAGTAGTTTCCATATTATGATGAATAACTAATTTTTTTCTTTTTTTTGTTACATGATTATGTGGTGTCTTATTTTTTTCCTATTTTTTAATTCGAGGAATATATTTCCATTTGAAATCACTAACCCTCTTCAAATTGAAATTGTTTTCATTATATTTTAATTAATTTTTTTGATTGTGGTTCTCTATGTTCTCTAGATTTTGTTTCTGATATGTATAATCTATTTTGAATGATTATCATGTAAACACTATTAAATTTATACTAACATTATTAAAATAAATACAATGATATTCAAATTACATCATATATAACCCTGTAAACCATTATAGAAGTGAAAATAATAATATTTCATATGAATAAGAAATGATAATCCCTTATAAAAATTTAATATCTATACATTAATCAAAGAGATTTGATATGATCTATATTGGATATATATATCTTCATTCTGCCATGTCACAAGATGAGACCTTATACATCAGATATATATACTTGTCCATCCTATTTATCAAATACCTTTTGAATATAAATGTGATATGGAACACAAAAATAAAATATAGAATAGATCATACATTATCAATTTCAAGGTTGGTTATCAAAGAAAGATAAGTACATGTAATATCATTCATCCCTATAGATGTTGTATTATAAGTATCCTAAATTCTTTTTTCAATACTATTATTTATTTTAACAAAATATGGGGATCAAATATATAAACATATGTATCTGAGAAAATATATCATCATTAACAATAAATTCCCTTTACATCATTAAATTCAATACAAATCCATGCATTAATTTTCAACAATAGAATGTATGTCTTAAAAAAATTAAAATCAAGAATCCTAACACATATGGTACATTAATATCCTTATGTACTTTGGATTATTATGGATTGGATATCTTAAATGTAATAATAAAATATTTACATAAAAATCCATGTGTTATAATGAATAAAGATAAGTTCATACTATAATTCATATGTTTCTCTATATAATCCCAAACTCATATATGTCATAATATATTTTTACTCCCAATAAACTTATGTAAATATTTTCAATTCTATGAAATATTTATATTTCTATTAACTACTTAATTATTATTGAACTATCATGAAATATATTCAAACATGAATATATATTAATATGAATATTCAAATTAATTATAAAACCATGATGTGCTATAGAATATAATGTTTTAAGACATATTTAATTGATTTAAGGAATATAACTACAAAATAAATTCATTACTACACTGATATTTATCAAATAAATATGAATATTAAATGATAATCTAGTTTTCATATTGAGATTGACTTTTTTAAAGGATAGACTGCAAAATCATTGATATCCTCTCTGAAAATCATTGCATATTACTCATAATAAATTATATTAAAAAATAAATAAAATGTACATGTGTCTTAGATTTTAAGTGAGTAAAAATATTATAATAAATATCATTTAATATATCTATAAAACTTTATTTATTTTTGGTTGATATAAATAAGAAAAACTGATCCATTTAATGTTTATTATAGGTTTGGAAGAACACAAAACCATAATAAATATTTCATTGTTAACAAGACACATATTTATATATTCATATGCATTTAATGATTGATTATATCATTGATAATAATCATTTAATTATTTAATAAGACATATGACTTCTTTTAATAATGGAATCTAAATTTTTTCACAAATTTTATGGGACCACAAAATTTTATATTACTAATGAACCATATTTCACTAAAAATCCTTATTTTTTGGATTTGAACATATCTGAACCCATGATTCCAACCACTTACCCATTAGAAATTCTAATCTTCTCAAGAAACACAAAATTATGAAAAAAACATTTCTTAGTGAATGTATATTTTTATATTCATTAAAAAACACACAAACTATTTACTTGGTTTAGGCATCCATTTAAAAAAACCCATATACATCTATGAAAATAAAAAAAATGAAAAATATATGAGACTCCCATCCTGATTAATATATTTTCTGTTATTAATTTTGTAAATAAGTAATATATTCAAAAAATTGTATTTTATATATTTATCCTAAATAGATATTAAAAAAATTAACTAATTAAAAATTATAAAACTAAATATTGTAAAATAATAAGAAAATTCCACTTTTATTAGGATTTACACTTTAATAATGTAGATGGGATTTTATAATTTTACATCAAACATTTTTATGTCAGATTATAGATCAATTTATTTCCTAAAATTATAATTACAACCCAATATTAACTAAATATTTATCATATTAACAACATGTTATAGTTCTAAAAAAATTATTTATGTAATCAACATAAGTTTTTTTATAAATTATTCAGAAAAACATATTTTCATATAATATTTTAATATATTCTTCCCAATAAAAACAGATGGTTTTACACTCTATCAATCCTCTTAATAAACAAATATTTATCATTTTAATCCCTCTCAATGTGTCATTATAAACATTCAAAACATATACCAATAAATTTTCCACTACTTCATTATAAAATCCAATTGAAATTTTATAAAAATATATGAATACTATCGTAATGTTTGAATATTATTAGTCCATAGATATATGAATGAATATTAAAATCAAAAAATTTATTTACCTCTTTATAATAGACTTTTAAAAATAAATTTTACTTTTCATACTATATTTATATCCCTATTGAAATACAAAAAAGGCAGAGTGATATATTTTTTTAGTAGGGAAATTAAAAAAGTAATATATACAGATAATAATCAACAATATATAACATAAGATCATCAACTGCATCATTATATCATAAAATTAGAGAGATATAAGACATATAATATAAATATGGATCAGTGATGTTTAAAACTCATTCAAAAACTAAACACATTCGTTATTCATGGATCACTCTTAATAAATTGTAATATAGTGTTTCTGGCTCAGAACCCATGCACTTTGCATAAAATTGGATGAGATATAATAATAATTCAAGAAATTATGTGGGAGATGTAAAATTACATAAACACATTTCTCCTCATAAAATATAAATAAAATGTCTAAAACATAAATATAATTTAAAATGAATTTATTATATATCAAATAGAAAACAAAACATGAAAAAAAAAGTGAAAAAATGGGCTTCCAAACACATTGTAAAAACATTATTGTAGTCATATTCCATTAAACAAACATGTACATGCTCAAAATAATAATGAATGAATTAGTATTTTTTATTAATAAAATTGGTTATGTGATAAAAAAAAGTGATAAATATATCAAATTAAAGGAAATAATGTCATGAAATAATTGAAATTCATTTTTCATAATACTGCATATTAACATTGAATAGTCTAAATAAAGAATTAATAATTAATAGGATGATAAAGGGAACTATAAATCCATATTTAAAATCGAAAATTAATATATTTTATGTTATAATATTGAGATATAATAAACATAAATAAATATATTCAAATGATTAATAGTTCATGATGAAAATAAAAACTTCATTGAATTTCTCTTACCTTTAGTCTGGAATCAGTTTGGTCACATATATAACACAATTAATAATAAAATTTTCCTTATTTTAAATTTATTGATTAACCATATTTTGAATTTTTTTATTTTTTATTATTAATTAACATTAATTAATTATTATTTTCTTGTTATTCATTCTTAAAATTCTTTTGCTGATATTTGTTGGAATTTATATACAATTTCATTGATATGATTATATCAGTATTTTTCCATTTTACAAGAGCCTATAATATGTAATAATTTAATAAAATAATACAAATTAACGTATAAATTATTAATAGTTCCATGGGTGTTCCTCAAAATAGTATGTTTCAATTCCAAAAATTAATCAATACATTCTTTCCATGTTTGGGGTTAGATAAAATAACTTATAGTAATATCATTAATTTAATATTACATTGATTAATATATAATATTAAGCATATAATATAATTATCATCAATTATTTATCGAAATTTTATTATATTGTTTTTTATCATCAATTAAAGGAGGTGACAGATGTGGAATAACATCATTCATACTTGTAGTTTATTTAAATTATGGACCAGATAATGATAAAAATATGAATAAAAGAACAAAAAAACTGTTTTTATAATTAAATTAGGAAATCCATAGACATATATAACATTTTACTATGATGGTCATCATGATTAAAATTTTGGCAGGAAAACAATTAAAACAAAAAATGTTTTTAAAATAGTGTATTACAAATTTTTTTCAACCACCCCTTAGTTATGTGAGTAATTCACAGAAAGGGAATATTTATTTGATAAGAAAGATGGTGTTTTGATTTTTAAACATATAAATAATCACTATTTATTAATTACTATTTTTATATATAATGTAACTATTTATATAATAAAATTACATGTTATTGAAAAAAAAAATTTGTATTATGAGGTTAATATAATTTATTCATAAATTAATTTATTTTCATTTTTGGATTCAAAATTTTTAAATTAAAAGGGAACTAGACCATTAAAAAACAAATATTAATGTTTACAATAAATTTCAAATATCACAGAATAAATAATCTAGAATCCTTAGTTCAAAAATTGGAATATTTTCCAATTAAATTTCTTAATGTGGTAAAATTAGTTTTCAAATTTAGCATACTAATATATTTGTTATATAGTTGAAGGTGGATCATAAACCAAAAAATAATTATACAATTATTGTTTATATGACTATAATGAATTAATATATTATATATAATTTATTAAATATTTTTTTTATGGAATTGTTATATTCATATATTATTATTGCATCCATGGTAATCATTTTATTATACATCTTATCCAAAGGTCATTCACAATGATTACATAATATTTCATATAGTTAGACTAGTATACAAATTTCCATTTATCCAATATTTTTTTACCGATTAAAATGATCATATCATTTTATAACAAAGTACATATATATATATATACACTAATTATTATATAATTAATTCACTAACTTCTATTCTAGAGTTATGTAATTTTTTATGATATAACTATTTTTTCGAATATTTTTCTTTCATAGAATAAAAATTACAAAAAAATGATATTTATTAGTTTGTTGTATACATAAAATTCAACTCTATTAATTATTATATATATTTTCATTTCATTTCTAATATGAATTTTATGATTAATCTATAATTATTTCCTGTAACTTCTTATCATGATGTAATAAAAAAATTATTTGAGTATTATATTATTAATTTTATGTGTAAATTTAAACTCATATTACAAGATTTCAAGATATAATATATATTATTATAATGTTTATAATCTTTAAGGAATGAAATTTCATATTATAAGTAATATTTTTTATATTCATTGTATTTTCAAAATTTCACCACTTGAATTTTAATTCAAACTCTCATTTTTTTAAACAATATGGTACATTTTTTTCATTGAATCCCAACACTTCAATGTGACTTATTTATTCCTATAGTTTCACCACAACAATTTCAAAATTTGTTTCTTTCCTAATAATTCATTTGTATAATCCATGATATTGACTGATTGTTCTTTCTAGGATATATTACCCTCAAATTGAGGATCTTATATATTAAATGAAGATAAAGGGTCCATTATATACATTGTTGATATAGATATGGTGAATAAATAATGTAATTGAGAATGGTTTTGGGAATTTATTATTCAATGGATTATAAGTATCACACTACTTCACTTTTGGCCTTTAACAACAAGAAAAATAGCCTTTAACAGCACTAAAAATGTTTTTATTCATAATGATGATAAAGGGGGTCCTTTATCCATGATAAAAATAAGTAGATAATGGACCCCCTTTATCAAAACATTAATAGAACTAATAAAGGCCTACTTTATCAGCATTATATTTAGCACTGATAATGGGCAATCGGCCTGTAGTGGGATGTTTATATAATAACACACCTAGAAGAAGATCCTTTAATTGAAACACATCAAAACAATTATACCACTCCCAGAAGAAAAATTCAATTTTAACAACACACTAGAAACAAAACAACTATAAACATTTACATTACATATTCAATAAAAACATTCCATCCATGGTATATAAAAAAATAACACTATTATTTACATTTCAAACAAAATTTCTTATATAATTACACTTAAATGTTTCAAAAAAACATTTCAAACAATAATATTTCATCTTTTGATGCCTGTGATCCCCTCTCAATTATTATTTCTAATGGTATCAGTTGTCAAAAAACTCATCTCAACCTAAGCAAAAACTTCCACCTAAATATGAAAACCAATATTGTGTTAGTAATACTAAAAAGAAGAAAATAAACATTAATATGAAAGACCACATTAATAAAATGTTAATATATAATGAAATTGATACAATTGGAGTTATACTGGTCAAATCATGCATTCTATTAAGGTATTTTTTATTCGAAAACATTAAAAATGAGTTATGGATCAATTTCCTAAATTATCAAAACAATCTGAATGTGTTTTCTCAGTTTTGATTATGTTAGTTATTCTTTTACTAAAATTAATTTCAATTTTAAATGGTGACATATATGGAGTTATAAAGGTCACATAGTGCTTCGTATTGAGGTGAATATGATTTCTACCTATCACAAATTATTGAGGGATCATTTTTCCAAAGTATCAAAACAATCTGAATGTGTTCACTCATTTTTCAGTATGCCGGTTGTGTGTTTTTCCAAAAATGTCATTTAAAACCAAAAACACACATTTTGAGTCATACCGATCACATCACGTGTCTATTTGAAATGATAATTATTTAAACACACCACAAAAAACTTATAGATCAATGTCCAAAATTATCAATACAATCTATGTTCTTTTTTCTTTCATTTCAGTGATGGACATGTTTTGAACTAAAATGTCAATTCTAAACTGATAACGGACACTTTTAGTTATATCATTCACACCATGCATTGGATTGGGTTTTAGGTGACTCGT
The DNA here is from genome assembly GCA_963277665.1 of Viscum album. NCBI lineage: Eukaryota > Viridiplantae > Streptophyta > Magnoliopsida > Santalales > Viscaceae > Viscum > Viscum album. The sequence continues at coordinate 2,094,629,443 of OY728142.1, forward strand.
ACAGGTCAAAAATGACTCATGGATCATTATCTTAATGTAACAAAATAATCCAAAAGTTCTTTATTGGTTTTTAGTATGAAACTTGTTGTTTTTACTTAAATTAAAGCCAATTTCTAATAAAAAGAGAAACTTTGAGTTATAATGTCCACACCGGGTATCTTGTTGAGGTGTATCTTATCCCTACATATCACAAATGACTAAAATATCATTGTCTAAAAATATCAAAACAATACAAATGTGTTGGGTTTTTTTTTAATTATGTCATTTGTTGTTTGTCCATAAATCAATGTCAATTTGAAATTAAAAGAGACACATCAAGTTATTTCAGCCTCACCATGCATAGTATTGAGGTTAGGATGATCCCTACAGGTCAAAAATAACTAATAGATCATTTTCCTAAAATATCAAAACAATATGAAGGTGTTTTGTCAGTTTTTAGTATGTCACTTGTTGTTTTTACATAAATTAATGAAAGTTTTAAATAAAAAGAGACACTTTTAGTTTTACCGGACACATCATACATCATATTGAGGTTAGGTTGACTCTAAAACGTCAAAAATAACTCTTGGATCATTTTATTAAAGTATCAAAACAATCTAAATGAATTTTATTTGTTTTCCGTATGTCACTTGTTATTTTTAATTAAATTAATGAGAATTATAAATAAAAATAGACACTTTGAGTTATGTCAGCCACATTATGCATCCTATTGAGGTTTGGATAATCCCTACATGTCACAAATGACTAATATATCATTTTCCTAAAATATCAAAACAATCCTAATGAATTTTCATCATTTTCACTATGTCACTCGTTGTTTTTACTTAAATTAATGTCAATTTTAAATAACAAGAGACACATTGAGTTTTTCTAGACACACTGTGCATATTATTGAGGTTAGGATGATCCCTACATTTCACAAATGAACAATAGATCATTTTTGTAAAATATAAAAACAATCATAATGTATTTTCTCAAATTTCAGTATGTCACTGGTTATTTTTACTTAAATTAATGTCAATTTAAAATAAAAAGAGAAAATTTTAGTTATACTGGCCACACCATTCATCATAATGAGGTGCGGATGATTCCTAAAAATCAAAATGACTTATATAAAATTTTCATAAAATATCAAAACATTCAAAATGTTTTTTATCAGTTTTCAGTATGTCACTTTTTGTTTTTACATTAATTAATGTCAATTTTAAATAAAAGGATACATTTTGAGTTATACGAGTTATACCATGGATCTTATTGAGGTGTCTCTTATTTCTATATGTCACAAATGAATCATGGATCGTTTTCCTAAAGTATCAAAACAATATAATGGATTTTTTCAGTTTTCTCTATGTTAGTTGATCTTTTTAAATAAATTAATTACAATTTTAAATAAAAAAGACAGACATAGAGTCATACTGGCCACACTATGTTTCATATTGGGGTGAGGATGATTCCTAAATATAAAAAATAACGTATAGATCATTTTCATAGAGTATCAAACAAATACAAATTTTTATTCTTTGTTCTCAATATGTCACTTGTTGTTTTTACTTAAATCGATGTCTATTTTAAATAATCAGAGACACTTTAAGTTATACTAGTCACACCATGCATTGTATTGAGGTACAATTGATTCATAAACATCAAAATGACTTGTAGATCGTTTTTCTATAGCATCAAAAAAATCCGAATATGTTTTCTCAGTTTTCAGTATGTATGTTCTTCTTTTCTAAAATGTCCTTTCAAACTGGAAACAAACATTTTGAGTCTTACATATCGCATCATGTGTCAGTTTCACATGATATTTCTTCATACAGATCAAAAATGAAATATTTATCATTTTCAAAAATTATTAAGATAATCGGATAATGTTATCATGGTTTTCCGTGAGTGACATGTTTTCAACTGAAATTTCAATTTAAAATTGATTACTGACACTTTTGGTTATACTGTTCACATCATACATTGAATTGAAGTGTATTTGATTACTACACATAATATCTGACACATAAATCATTTTCCTAAAGTATCAAAATGATCATAATGTTTTTCTTCTATTTTTAGTATGTCACTTTTTCATTTTGATCAATTTTATGTACATTTAATATAAAAATACCCACTTAAATTCATATCAACCACACTATGCATCATATTGAGGATCAGTTGATTCATACATGTCACAAATTTATAATGGATTCTTATCCTAAAATATCAAAACAATTTGAATTCATGTTTTCAATTTTTAGTATGTAACTTTTTATATTAAATAAAAGTAATGTCAATTATAAATATAAAGGCATACTTTGAGTGACACAGGTCACCTGTTATTTTTTCTGAATTTTGAGTAGGTCAGTTTATCTAATACCAACTATATTGACCAATACATTTCATTAATATATATAACATCTCAGTACATTATTATTACATATATAATATACTGACATGTGTTAGAATTGTTATGTCTAGTGGTTTTTGAATCATGAAATCATAAAGAAATAATTCATAAGAGTCTCTCATTATGTAATTCATTACTAGAAACCAACTTTTATGTCATTTCTAAAACCATTATTAATAATATACAGATATGAAACATAATAAAGGGGGAACATAGATATATTACAAGTGTTTATAAGGGACATATCAATGATCATATAAGGATAACATGATCAGAAAGATGCGAGAATGTGATGTTAACCCTAGAAATTCATTCCATGCATATCAAAGTCACATCTTCATCCTATTTTTATTAATTATTCCATCTGGTATATTTCCCATTTGTTTCAGAGCACATCTATATTGTCTTGTGACTATCTATTTTTTCTATAATCATAGTATTACATTAAAAATATAAATACAAAAAGGATTAGTATATTTTTAAAATTAAATAGTAATTTTATTCAAAAATATCTCTTCAGTGTTTCAAGTTTGTTCAGGGAATATTATCTCTCTCATACATTTACAAACAAAATAACTATAATTTTTTTTCCGTTGGTTTGTTTTGGAAACTATAGAAACATTGAGTAGAATAAGAAATTTGTTTCGATATGTGTATGGAGTGTGAAATGTTATTATATATACCTTGATACTTATATATTCATAGTACTTGTCTTGTTACTCATTCTTTTCCCCTGGCCTCATTCCTTGTTTTTCATAATATTAATGCACCACCCTATCATAACATAATCCTCCTTAAAATATAATATAAATTATACAACATGGATCTTAGTTATAAATAATTGGAAGCATTTTATTATAATTTGACAAACACCATAATGTGTTGAAGGTTTTTTATATATCTATGCATTGAATACAGGAATTAAATCTTTGGATTATACAAATTTAATGTAATTAGCATCTATTTCATCCAAAAAACACAAAAAGGAAAAAATTAATGAATGAAATGAAAATAAATTTGATATCATTAAATTTTAGAATCTTACCACCACATCGTTGGTATTAAATAGAGTCTATCATCTGAATTTTGTCTTTAAAAGGATTTGACTAGACCTACCATTATTTCATCCTTTTTTCTGTTTTATCGTGTTCTAATAAGGTGACCTGGGGACTAACGAGTTTGAAATTTCTCTCATATGAATATCCTTTAAATACATATTTATATATATGTATTCCAAAAATATGAAATGTATTTAGTTATAATTTACATATTATATAATGATTTGGAAAATGAAATCATGAGAACATACATCATGTATACATTTACAACTGAGCCTCTTAGACATTCATAGTTGTAGACCTCAGTTCAACTCTCAACACCAATGAAGTATTTATCTCTTACTCCATAAATATTTTATTCAAAATCAATTATCTGATTGCAACCATCTTTTAAATTTGTATCTACCTGATTCTTGAATGATTATAGTTGTGGATACAGAACAGGTGGGTAATTGTGTATTCGGTTGATCTTTTTGATTGGTTGGATGATCCTTTAAATGGATTTTAGATGGTATTTTGTTTCATCCCATTCTCTTTGTTCATATCTAATAACAATCATCAATTCAGACCTTATTATTTAATTGTTAAAGGCTCAAATTGAAAATTAAATTTGAAATTAATAACTCTTAGTCCACATGCTTTTTACCAGATTTGACATCCATGTGATGATTATACCAATAGATTTTTTAACTGTATTAATATCATCATCATGAATTGGCATTGGTAGATCTGCAGTCGACCCATGGGCCACATTGATCGACACTTGCACATGACCTGTTGGAATTGGTATGGTGTGTAGCATGTCGTTTTGAATATTGAACATTGTATCCCTTGACACAAGGAATTGGGTAGGTGTTTCTAGATATATATCACAGTCATTATCACCTTATATAATAGATGTGTAGAAATGGTATCCGTGTCTATATAATCCACATTTCATAGAAAAATTTATTTGAACATTGATTACCCTGTTAAGACGTCTCTTTGAGGGGAATGGCAAGACCCATAGATGGTGGGGGTGGGCTGGGATATCTACTTGGTGGCTATTTTTGAAATTTTTCCTTCTCATTGGATATCACTCATTAATGTTTCCATAATATCCCTCAACCATTGTAATTTTCCTTCCAAGATATATATTCTTTATCAAATCTGTTTTTTTAATGCACTTTGATCTCCCTCTTGTTTTTGTTTCTAAAAATATTTTTGGAGTGTCACCCCAAAACCTGCACCTCTATGTTGGTCATACTGTTTTTTCCACTTCAAGGCCAGAGTTAGTTTTTGTTCATCCAGAATAGGTTTTTATAATTTCAATTACTATGTCAGATATAAAAAATAGAAAAATAAGTGATCATTGTTATGTAATAGTTATTTGATGAAAAAGGAATTTTTATTATGTAATACGTACACATGATTCCAGCACTTTCTGTGAGTTCTCATCTATTAGTATCCCATATTAATTTACATATGCATTCTTCCATAGAACATGGCATTGGATGGAAGTGACATTGGATTCTTGAGTCAACATTCAAAATTTAAAAAAGAGTAACATAATTATGGTGTTGTTTCAGGTCACATAAAATTATTACAGTAGATTTAAAATACATACCATTATTTCTGGTGAAGTGTACCCCATACTTGCTTTATGGTAGGGGTGCACTGGTTTTTCTTCTCATTTTGTATTTACAACACTCAATTGTTTCTTAATAAATAAAAAATTGTTAATCAAATTGATAAATACATGTATCATTAATCCTTTTATTACTATCCACAATGTGCCTAAAAAGACACATCTTCACAATGGCTTGGAAATGCATCTCATGATTATTAAGTTATCTTCTATCAACAGATAAGTTTTGGGTGTGAGAATATTTTCCCTTGAGTATCATTAAGATGATGTCTTGTTAGGATTATTTGAAATCCATTGCGAATCCTTCTGGAAAGCATTAATACATACCTCTAATGGGAGTCATCTACTATAAATGCACTCTATAGTGGATGATAAAGTGTAAGTCAATATGTTATTTGTTTATTTTTTTTAAATAATAAAATTATATCATAATACAATTTTAACCGCATCCCATGTCAGTGTATTGATCCCGATCAAATCATGGTGACACAAATATACATCAATCAACACGTTTTTTGAGTGATTATTCCAATATTACTACTGAACACAGCCTTCTTGGATTTAACATATTGACCATATGAATTCCATCTGACCTTGTATATGATACCTTTGTCTTTCTCCATAATTATTTTTTCTAACATCATCAAACTATGATGCTCATGTTCTTTCTATGATGAATTTCCTTCGTCACCTAACATTTTCCTAGAACCAACATCATCAATATGTTCCTCTGGAGCGGTTGCGTCAGCATTAGCAAATGGTTGTTGCACCACTGCACTAGGAGTAACAATAGGTTCACAAACCTATTGTTCCTTTCTATATGTAGCACCAACATGTACAGAAGGTCACTCATCTACACTACGAGCATATGAAGGTTGAGAGACATGTTATTCCTTTGTATGGGAAGTACGAACTTCTGTTGAAGTCATTATCTACAGAAGTGGATTACATTTAATTTAGATTAGATAAATGCAGAAGCGAATGGATAATAATATGAGGTAACATAATGTATATTAATAAAATGTAACCCCATTATTGAACTCTATTTTTCTTTTTTAAACGATGGTGGGATTTGACCCCGCTATCGATGATCCAGATACCTTCATTGTGGTCTCCTCTAACATAAGAAATTTTGTCTAAATTGGGACTATTGTGAAGTGATTATGATGTCTGAAGGAAATGTTCATCCTTAGTTGAACATTAATCTAACCCTTTCAGTGGTTTTAGATGATAACAGAACAATTGACCACATTCTATTTTTGGAATCTATAACATAAAATACTTGTACTGCCTATTATTCCATTATAAATAGTTCTTCTTTGTAATCTTTTTTACTGAAATAAACTTTTATGAATCACAATTTATCTATTTTAATAGAACCCTTGTTATCAACCCACTTTCATTGAAAAATTATCCCACAGAATGTTGTTTAATCTAACACCCATTTTTGTTTCTTGATGCTAATGTATGAAATATTTGTGTAAATTGGATTTTTTTTATTTATTCTAGAAACATACATCACTTCCTCCATGAGTGTAACTCAACTATTTTTCATGGTAATAAATTCATCATTCTCATTTTTATAGAATGTATAATTATTAATTACATAACCATTGTCAGATAATACATATATACATTGTCCTCCAGCTAGCCATCAAATTCACTTTGAAATTGAATCAATATTTTCATATGAATCCTTTAAAATATGGTTTAAAAAATCATATAAACTATAGATTATGTATATATTATATCTATATTTCATCCCTTTATGGAATAAAATGCCTACAAATTTATTTATGGGTTTTGACATATTGGGAATCCTCCAAACTGTTATGAAAAACATAAAGGTGGGTATACTCAAGATCTATAATATTGATTGTAAAAACAACTCTTCCAAAAATTCATTCACCCTCATGTCACCCAATGTGATCATATGTTGGTAGTACAATGTTTTCTAAACTAGACAAGTATTCAGTACAAAATTCAAGGGCATCCTCAACAATATATCGCTCCTCAATACAACCCTCTGGCGAACATTGATTTTTGATATACCCTTTCAAAACCTTCATATACTATTCAATGAGGTACCTAAATCTACAGTGTATAGAACCACATTGTTGAATCTCTCTCACCATGAAAAATGTCAAATGGACAATCACATCAAATAATTTTCACGGGAAGAAGATTTCAAATTCAATTAATATTACTATAATTTATTTTTCAATACTCAAAAATTTCATCGGTTCTATAACATTAATTAAAATAGCTTTAAAGAATAAAAACAATTGGAATATATATCAAGAATTCTTCAGAAAAATGCAATGAACAACTATTGGCATTAGATCTTGCATCAAAACATAGTAGTCATGTGATTTCAGACCCTTTAATATTAAATTATTCATTTACATGATGTTCTTGATATTAAATGAATACCCCTTTGAAACCTTTACATTATTCAAGAAGTTAAAAAAATTATATTTCTCATTATTGGAAAGGGTGTAAGTAGAGAGGGGATTAAATGTTAGTGTTTCACCCCTCACTAGTGCCAACTCTTCTCATATTCCCATGTCAACCATGTCTAAATTTTACTTAATTCTATCCTTTTTTTTACTATATTTAGAAACATGTTGATAACATAATCACATATATATTTTTCAACATTTATAACATCAATAAAGTTTCTAAGCTACTGACAATTCCGGTATGGTAATTCCAAAAAAATTAATATCTTTTTCCAACTAATTTTCATAAGGTTCTGTGAAAATGGTTTTCCAAAATTATTTTCACCTCTTTTTATTTATAAAATATTTGATCACCTGTTAGTGGAGATAGTGTTGTATGTTCTTCTGAACATCCATCGAATGATGTAGTCCAAGATCTGTACTTATGTCATTGAGGTAAAAATCTGTGATTTCCTAGAAACATAGTTTTTTTAAATGATTCGTACTAATTGACTGTGTTCCATATTCGCATATGGGACACTAATGAGTTTCATTAATTCTATATCCTACAAAATTACAAAAGTAGGAATGTCAATTATGATCATGTACCACATGGATCTTAACATGAAATCATCATTTATGTAAGAATCATAGAACATAATGATAAGATCCCACAATAATTTCAAATCCTCGATCAATGGACATAAATAAACATCAATATCATTATGTGGTTGTTTTGGTCCTAATATTATCATTTGTAACATGATTTCTTTTAATTTAATGCATAACCACAGTGGCAGGACATAATTTACCAACATAACTGGCCATGTAATGTGACTGCTACTTTTAAACCCAAAAGGATTCATTGTATATGTAGATAGTTCAAGACGAAGGATTTTCTGCTCGTTTCCAAAGTCAAGATACTCATAATAAATTATACTCAATTGAGGAGAGTCTACATGGTGTTGTAGTTTCCCTTCTTTATTTCTTCTGTATGTGTTCCTTATCAATTTACCTGAAGTCTCCTAACTTCTATATTATCACCAAGTCCTTCGAATGATAGGAAAGAACCCTAAAATTTACAATGGACCAGATTCATCATCTTTATATCGAGAACAATGAAGATTTTGGAATTCTCTATGTGATCATTTATCCTTGTGTGATAGTATAATGTTATTTGGGAGGGTGTTTTTTCTTTTATAGATCACACCCATCAAGTGTAGCATTCCTTTTGTGTTGTATGTCAGCTTATGTAGTTCAATGTCTTCTAGGATCATGCCATTCAAGAGAGAAAGTAATTCCCTAAAACATGTGTCGCCCCATACATTTCCCACTTTTAAATTATATAGCTTGAGAATAGATGAAAATAATAAATATTTAGTGAGACCACCCTACAATGGCGTCTTTGTATAACTCTTTACCTACAAAAACAATTTTTTGTCATCACAAAGTTCATAATCAACTATACTTGTCATTTCCAAAATATGATCATCATCATCATTCACATCTATAATCGAGTTCGCGATATAGTATTCTTCATTGTCCACACTTGTATTCATATCAAATAATCCATAGAATTCAGTGATATCCCACCCACTAGCTATATTCTCTTTTTCCCCATGTTTATTACAACATTTATAACTTCGATCTATTCCATAAAAAATAAAATTTTCATCCATATCCATTGGTATAACTTTTCTTTAATAACAATAGTTTAAACAAAAATAAAAGATTTGGGAAGGGTCATATGCATGATCTTTTGCAATCATGATTAACCCTTTCCCTCTATCTTTATACTCTTTTGTCAAATTATTGGCATCCATCCCTTCTTTATTCATATCCATCCTATTTGATTTGGTGATATTATTATTTTTCAAAAAACAATACACAAAACCTTAATATAAACATTAACCAAGTATGAATAGACTATAAGTCTCTTTTTAATAGTATTTATCAAATCACTATTGAAATCCCATTTAAAACAAAATATTTAGACAAATTCCTCTTTAAAATAACATTTCATTTTTAAAATAATCCAATCAGATTTAAACACTATTTCTCAAAACCCCAATTTGTGTTTTTAAAATCATTCAAGTATAATTCATGACCTCAAAATCAAAATTATTTGAAATGAATGACAACAATTTATATTTTTCAAATTTTCATTTAAAAATTCACACACCCCTTGTAAAAATGAAAAAATCATTACATACACAATCAAAAAATTCACATCCCTTTATGAAAAATATTAGGTGATTTGACAAACACTCGACATGAAACCTATGTCCATGAAAACTGTTTAATTAGTTTTGATACTATTTAAAACAAAATAAATGTATGTTGAATAAATAAAAAATTTTAAGAAACAATTCAAAACAATTGAATCATTTTAAACGTGCCACTTAAAAATTTACAAAAATATATAAATCCCAATATAGGAACTTTACCAAGGATATATGAACCAAAAATAACTAACATTTCATAAAATATAAATCTATAATAGTTTTATAATGTATTTAATGATTAAATAGTATAAATCCAATATTTTACTCCTGAAATATTTCTAAAGAGTTTATATGTGATTGATAAATACATAACTATCACTTGGAAAATATACATTTGATCATAAAGTCATATATCTTCAAAGTGGGTAATTATCTTCCACTTGATGCTTGAATCATGTACAACCTACAACTGTTCCTACTAATATGTTACATTAGAAAAAATTCACCATTATCAATTGTATACATTAAGTCAATGTTAAAGGACTATAGTTACCCATACATTTTCTTTTATAGATGATTCATTTCACTTTGTGATTAAATATATTTAAATCACTTATTTTAGTGTCTTCCAATAACACCTCATGGAAAGCACCACAATTTCCAAATATAGAAAAGCATTTGGGATGTTTCGCTTATGAGTTTTTAACTATCTGGAACCAAAAGAAACCACATGACCATCATGGCCTGGAACTATTCAAATCCTAACTCCTGATACATCATAATTTAAGACAAAATCATTACCCACCTCATTTATGGTTATGATTTTTGTTTTCATCAATCACCCATTATGATCTTAGAGGGATCTCCGATGAACATCAAATTAAATGAACCATACAACATTCTTGGTTAAGGCCTTCTAAGAGAATCCAATCAAGAAGAATCACGGTTGACGCACTAGTAATAAAATTGAACCCCTAACAAAATCACCATAATAAAATTCTTATTTCATGTTCTAAATATTCTTGTTCAATGCTTTTTCTTCTCAATGAGTATACCAAAAACACCCATATCACATGTTTCTTGTTTATGTTGTCTTGCATTCTTACAGTAAGTATCAGTTTTTCATCAATTTTCAATGACATCGAAAATTTCATGGAAGTCACCCCATTGAAGATGTGGACTCTCTGCCACTTATTTCATGTCCAACTAAATCCTTTCACTTTTAATTAATACAAAATAACACTCCTACTTTTCAATCAATAAATCTTACATTCCAAAAACATTTTTTCAATAAATTGAGTAGAATACCTTAACAAATCTCCATTAAAATATCCATATTTGGAAAACTACAACTTTTATTCATAACTACTAGAATACATTCCATCTCACCACCAACTTCTAAAAAACATATCTTTCAAAATTTCTACATCTATAGGATATTTCAGTAACTACTTCATATATAAGAAATTTTAGTCCATATTCTAGAGACTCTCTGTTTGGTTTAATTCGTCAAAAAAATAGTAAGGATTTACATTCAAAATATTATTCATTCTTGAAGACTACTTCATGTAGACTACAAGATCATATAACTCTTTAACATGGGATAAAAATTAAATCCATACAACACATGGTGTTTTCCAACTATATTTTAGAACTGATGTACTCATTCCCCTTACGATATTTGGATAACTGTAATGTATTGAATTTTCCATGTATTATTTTTTAAATAATTTTTGGAATTATTACGAGACCAGGAATAGTGAAAACACATCATCATGTGTCCCGGTGTTCCCAGAATGGGGGTTCTGAACTATTATTTATGTTAACTGAGTCCACACTTGTGCGTGGTTTTGGAAGTTTCCAAATGGATTCCTGGATTAAAAATATGAGGGCACCATTACGTCTGGAATGATGACTTTAACTAATAAGGTTTCTAACCTCAACCGGCATCGGTCGAGGGAAAAAGATAATTTTAGGACATTTTCAAAAAATAAAGTAAAATAAATGTAAAAGTTTATTTTATTTTTTTGGAAACATTCACTTCAGCGAAATGAAAGGGAAGTTGTTTCAATAATAAATGCCATGTCATAATGACCCTGAAACAGCAACGCTAACTCATTAATGCCGCAATGTAACGGCAGCAACTCAGCGTAACAGAATGCTGAAATGTGTTCCCTCTTTTTAATGGGTTAATCGAATGTTGCTTGTTGGCAAAAGCTGGAGAGAAACTCTAGAGAATCCTTGGCTCCTTGGAGAGAACTCTCGTTGAAGAACGATGATGAATCAATGCATTGAATCACTGCACCATGAAGTTGAAGGATCTTGGTGACGATAGAGGAATGACCCCCCCCCCCTCCACTTTGTCAGCAATCGAACCCTTCATGAGGTTGGGGTTGTTATTTCAATTCTCCTTTCCCTATTTATGATTTTTAACAGCAAATATGGATCAACCACAAACATGTTGATCCGTGGATTCATACGTTTCTGAGGGAGGTAATTTTTGGGGATGATTTCGGGGAATTAATCCATGTTAAATTGTTTTTTGATTCTTCACCACTTAATACAACTAACAGGAGTGGTTCAACGCCGTGACAAATGACGGAGGAGGTTCGTTCCTCGATTTTCTGATTGGATTTCTTCCCCCGTTTATTTTTCTCGTGCATTGATTGTGTTTATCATGGAGTGAAAAAAAACGGATCGTTGCACAACCGTTTTGTGACACAACGATCCCAACATGAAGATCTGACATCACGACGTCCTAGTGGAGGTGCGATTGTGATGGCGTATAGAGAATCGAATCGGATCAGAAGAGATCGGTCTTCGAGTGTTCTTCGTGCGGAAGGATCGAAACACGTTTTTGGGGCCTATCGGAGGCCCGAAAACAACAGAGATGACCTCGGGACATCAGGGAAACCTGGATTCCGGCGTTTCAGGGAGATCAGAAGGCCGGATCGACAAACGAGGCATCACAAGGGCGTGGCAGCGAAAGTCCACAATTATAGAAAATTTACAGAATACACGACGTGTACTTCCGAAGAACACATCGTGTAATACCGACTGTGGTGGCTATGGTTTTGGAGGTCAGAGAGGAATCACATAGCATGTAACCTTGGTCACATGTCCTGTTGGACTTTCCCCGAATCTCGGAGTGTGTTTTGTAATGTATTTAGACACGGGATGGACTACACGGCTTCAGAACACAGTGTGTACTCTCTATGCATCATGGCAGAGGCGGCTATGAAGGACTCAGTGTGTATCCAGGCAATACATGGACACGGGATGGATTACATGACCGTGTAATCCATCACACAGCCAAGAGAGCCCAGTAACGTGGGTCACCCCATGTACCGATTACACAGGTTGGAGTACACGGGTTGAGGATCATGTACGGGCACATGGCCAGCATACATTGAGGCGACCCCAGTCACTCGGACATGGTGTGTACATAGTACTACCCTTCGTGTTTCAACTTTTATACACAACCAGCCTTATGAAATGGGCCGTTGTACATGGAAATTACTTGGGGTCAAACAACATGGCATGTAACTTTTCTACACACTAGGTACTTTTTGGAAAATGGAATGGTCCTCTTGTCCATCGAACCTTGGACATGTTTCACTTGTCTTAGTGCCCCTTCTACCTATTCCCCTAAATGTCAGACATCTTTTCATTCAACAGTAGTATTATCCCATAAAAATGACTTTCTATGAGAGAGTTGGCATCCCTCCGAGAGGCCCAGTGCAAGATCCTCTATCCATTCCCGACCCTAGGTTGAGTTAGGCATCGACGTGACCAACTCTACCAAAAACTAATCCTCTACCTAGTTAGTGAATCTAGACGAGTCTCGGTATCCAGCATGGCCCGGAAATTGATCCTCATTTGTGTATCATGATCTTTACAACTCAAGAGTTTGTCTCCCGTAATGAGTGAATCTATCTCTCGTGATCTTCCCACCTAGAAGATTGTCTCCCATAATGAGTTTAACTACCACTCATGATGTTTCGCAACATACAGTACTTCTCTGACGGACGTCCACAAAGCTACCAAACTCATGGACTGTGTTCTCCTGGAATGAGTGCTTCGTGGAATCTTCAAACTGAATCCCTAGATGGGTGTATGCAGTTTTTTGAATTGTTTCTAGACCACGGGTCTGAGTTTTGGGTATATCTTGATTGTGATCTCCTATTAAATGTTCATTAGACATATACATTGTAGAGTTGACATTTCTTTTCCTTTTTGTACTACTTTGTGTTTTTGGGGTCCTCTACTAAGTATTGTTATACTCACCCATGCATGGGCTCTGCCCACATGTGTCTTGTATTGTGTAGATGAGCAGCCTTTTGATAGAGTCTATGGAGGACCAGGACAGGAATGATCTTTCTGAGTTCCCTATGGGCTGAGGGGTTCCTTCGACTATTAGCAGCAGTCCGAGTACCTCTTTGTGTTTACATATTGGACTGTGTAGTTTTCATACTCTTGTTTTTTGTGGGATTATATTCTGGCCCAATTTACTTTCAGTAGTTTACATCCTATTGCACTCTATTGGTTGGGTTTAGTGATAATCATGCATTTTGTTCCTTAGTGGTTTTTACATTTCAGCACTTGTGGGCATGGAGAGGTATGTCTGTGTACAGGTTCTTAGTCAATGCCTCCCATGTTAGTAATATTCCTACTCGGTGCTAGTCACCAGCCCCTGGCCTATTGGAGGCGGGAATGGGGAGTCACGTCACGGGCCCCACTGGGATAGGTCATATCATAGTGGTATTGATGGTGGTTTGTTCTTCCTTATGACCAAGAGTCTATGAGATTGCTTTGGGGAAATAGTGCTCAGTGTGTTGAGATCAGCTTTCAGGCCAGATCCTCAAGTGTAGGAGCAGCGGCCGACGAATCCATATACCAGGACTCTGATAACCTTTTTTTCGACTCGGTACATAATAACACTAGTTGCGGGGAAATAAAATAATGGTACATATATCATATAAGAATGGCTTTTGTTTTTCATATCCTTTATGTCAGCTGTTCAGATATATCAATTGACCATGGTACATGTTGTTTCATTACAGGATGCCTCTGCAACGCATACCCACTAGGATTCTGCAGCACGATCATGATGATGACCACATAAGTAGCGAGGCTTCGATACAGGGACCAGTTCCCCAGGTGTTTCCATCAGGTGGTGCACCTAGTATGCCATCACCAGTGGAGAAACCAATGGTACCTATCGTACCAACCTATGAGGAGCACAGGTTGAGCGTGCTCCATGAGTTCCAGATACAGAGACCCCTTAGGTTCAGATGTGATCCCAACCCTCAGGCGGCTGAGGACTATGTTAAGGTGGTGACCATTGTTTTCCATCTAGTGAGGAAACCATCAGACCAGATGGTGTTCCTAGGGGAAATCCTTCTTTAGGGTTTGGTGGGACGATGCTGGAGTCAGACCACACAGACTCACGACGAGGAGACTCTTTCATGGATAGAGTTTGAGTGACTATTTAGGGAGGAGTTCTCTCCAGTTATGCTGAGAGACGTACACATCTAGGAGCTTCTTCTTCTCCAGTTGGGTACTTTGATAGTAGCTGACTATTCATCGAGGTTCTTCAACCTCGCCCGGTAGTCAATGGATTTGGTCAGGGATCAGTACATCAGAGCTCAAACCTTCAAGCGAGTTCGAAGAAGAGATATTCAAGCTAGTGTCATGGCTCTATGTATTTTGACTTATGCTGTAGTGATCGAGCAGGATTTTGTGATCGAGAGCTTCTTGGTTGAGCCAAGACAGCCGACCACAATAGCAGGCAGATAGGTGCGGAGGCCACGATAGTAGAGAGCCAATGTCGGACACAGGGATCAAGACATGAGAGACATCAGAGGAGGACCCAGGACAAGGGATCGATAGTACATGGCTCTCAGGCTGGATCCAGTCATCATAGGGTGAACCAGTGGTATGCATGCAATGGTAGGGGACATCTCACTAGAGATTGTCCAAACCGTTGAGCTGATGATAGGGAAGCGGTGGATGGACCACCATGGTAGAGGTAGAGAGCGGGGTAGAAAGACCCACTAGGTGGAGAAAGTGGTAGAGGAGCAGTGAGATCTATAGGTGGTGGAAGACAATTCGACATACTTCCACCACCACACTTAGGAAGTCCGCATCAGGCTCAAAAAGTTGGGGGACAAGGGTGGGGACAGCTGCATGCGGTTGAGGCGTACGTCTCAGGGGCTCTAGGGATGATACGAGGTATGATATATATCTTCTATACATTAGCTGATGTACTTACAGATACAGGTTCCAGTCATTCCTTCATCACCACATGTCTTGTGTGGAACCTTGAGATTTCGGTTGAACCATTGACTCGATCCTTATGCCTAGAGAAACCTGCGGGAGGAGACTCGATGATCACACGCCTTTTCAGATAGTGTGATCTTACCCTTGGAGGCAAGATTTTCATTTGGATCCTCTTGGTGTTAGCATCTAGGCCTTACGATGTCATTCTCGGTATGGATTTTTTATCATCGGTCCATGCCCAGATTGACTATTTTAGGTGAAGAGGGTGGTGTGTTCACTGTGATGGGACGAGGTTTTCCTTTATCGGAGAGAAGGATACCCAAGAAGCACAGAATGGGTTCACACATTGGAGGGTGAATCTGATCACTCATTAGATGGCTAGCATTACCCTCGGATTAGTTGATGTTGTGAGCACTCAGTTCCCAGTAGTAGTGGTGGAGTATGAGGACGTCTTTCCTGAAGATATTCTAGGATTACCTCCTCACTGAGAAATTCACATCTACATCATCTTTCACCCTAGGAAGACACCAATTTCCTCACCAGTATATCGAATAGCTCTCATAGATCATTGGGAGTTGAGGGTGAAGTTGAAGGATTTTAATAGCAAGGGTTTCGTAAGACCCAGTATTTCACCCTGCGCGGACCCAGTCTTGTTTGGAAAGAAGGTAGATGAGAGTTTGAGGTTGTGCATGGATTACCGGTGCCTGAACCTGGAAATGGTGGAGAACAAGTATCCATTTCCAAGGATCAACGACCTCTTCGATCAGTTTAGTGGGGCACAGTGGTTTTCAAAGGTTGACCTTCGATCATGTTATCTCCAGTTACGAGTGTGGGATAAGGATATAGTAAAGATGGCTTCTAGATGCTGAGATAGTCACTATGGGTACTTGGTGATGCCTTTTGGAATGAAAAACTCCCCCATAGTGTTCATGGGACTGATGAACCGGATCTTCTAGCTGTACATGTGGACCGGTTCATAGTGGTCTTCATTGACGACATCCTTGTGTACTCTGCATTAGAGGAAGAGCACGTGAGACACCTGCAGATAGCTCTAGACGTACTCCAGGAGCACCAACGTTATGGGAAGCTCTCGAAGTTCCATTTTTGGATTTAAAATGTCCTCTTTCTGGGACATGTCTTCTCAAAAGATAGAGTAGTTATGGACCCAGCCAAGGTGGAGGCAGTGTTAGCATGGGAGCCACCTCGGAGCGTGATGGAGTTGCGAAGCTACCATGGGATGGCATGATTTTACCGGAGTTTCATTCCTGGTTTCTTCCGAATAGCACCACTGATGATGGCCTTGACTAGGAATGGGAAACCCATTAGGTGTAAGGAGAGGTGACAGTAGGCTTTCGAGCAGTTGAGATAGATTTTGACGAGTGCCCCAATATTGAGAGTACCGGAGGATGGTGTCGATTACATAGTTCTCTATGACACATCAGGAACCGGCCTGGCTCCGTCCTAATGCAGAGACAGGCAGTGATTTCTTATGGTTCATTCCATATTAGGCCACATGAGAAAAACATTGCAACCCATGATCTCGATTTGGCAGTGCTAGTATTCACGTTGAAGATGTGGTGACACTACCTTATGGGAGAGAGGTTTATCATCTACTATAACCACAAGAGCCTCATGTACATATTTTCGCAGAAGGATCTGAATCTGAGGTAGAGGTTTTAGCAAGATTTACACCATTACTACGATTTCAAGATCATCTATACTTCTAGGAAGGGAGAAAAGGTGGTGGATTCTCTTAGAAGAAGTTCGAGCTCACAACTGTTGAGTGAGGCAACAGAGCAGTTGGCTTCATTGTAGATATCCTTCGTGGACAGAGAGGATACAACTTACCTACAGTAGATTGTTGTATCCCCTCCACTCTTACAGCGGGTTAGGGAGGCGCAACTAAAGATTTCGAATGTGTGGATTTACGTGCTCAGTTATCCACAGGACATGGTCCTGATGGATATTTTCAAAAGTGGGAAGCACATACTTATTTTTAGAGGACGCACTGTTGTACCAGTAGCATTGCAGTAAGAGGTCCTGAGGGAGTTTCATACATCCCCCTTGGCGGTAGATCCTGAAGTGGCAAAGATGTATCAGGACCTCCTATGGCAGTTCTGGTGGTCAAGCATGAAGAAGGTAGTAGAAGAGTTCATTTCTTAATGCATCACATGCCAGCTGGTGAAGGCTGACCACCAGGTTTCAGTGGGATTAGCTCACCCATGGATGTTACAAGGTTGAAGTGGGATGGAATATTGATGGACTTCGTGAAAAACATACCACGTACGTCCAAGGGTCATGGTTCCATCTGGTTGGTCATTGACTGACTCACCAAGTCGTCCCACTTCCTAGCTATCAGGGAGAAGAGTTCTGTAGAGAGAATGGGATGCCTCTACGTGTAGGAGATAGTTCAGCTTCATGGCATCCCTTCAATGATAGTCTTGAATAGAGATTCCCACATTACATCCCAGTTGTGGATGGGATTGTTGGAGGTCTTTAGGAATCAACTATTCTTGAGCATGACATTCCATCCCCAGACCAATGGTCAGACGGAGAGGACTATCCAGGTTATGGAGGATATGTTGTGAGCCTGTATCTTGATCTTTGGTCGTAGTTGGGAGGACCACCTACCACTGGTGGAGTTTTCATATAATAACAGCTACCACTCCACCATTGGTATGGTACCGTTCGAGGCATTTTATGGGAGACCCTTCCAGTCACCGCATAGCTGGACCGACCCTAGAGAGTCAGCACTCAGGGGTCCCAAGTTGGTGTGACCTACCACGGAGAAGGTGCAGATCATCTGGGAGCATATGAAGACTGCATAGAGCTGGAAGAAGTATTATGATTACAGGTGACAGAGAAACTTGGAGATTGAGGAGGGAGACCATTTCATTCATCGTGTCTCACCTAAATGAGGGTTATGGAGATTTGTCCAAGGCGGCAACCTATCTCCCAGTTTGATCAGACCTTTTCAGATACTTCGTAGAGTTGGCGAGGTGGCATACCACCTAGCTCTATCCCTGCAGTAGTATCGAGTACATGATGTCTTCCATGTATCTCAGCTGAGAAGGTACGTTCATGACCCATCACCTATCCTCGATGGGGGTGAGTTAGACATTGAGGATGGAGTGACCTTTGTTGAGTACTTGGTGGAGATCGAGGATCAGCAGGAGAGGATCCATCGTGGGTGATTGATTACCTTGGTTCGCATTTGGTGGTAGTATGAGAATCTTCAAGAGAGCATATGGGAGAGGGAGGCTGAAATCAGTTCCTAGTACCCACATCTTTATGAGTAGTCTTATTTTGGATTTTCAGGGATGCAAAGCACCAAAGTGGGGAGAATGTAACGTCTCGGATTCTCCATGTATTATTTTTTAAATTTATATGGAATTATTAGAAGACTAGGCATAGTGACGACACATCATTATGAGGCCTAGTGATCCTAGAATGGTGATTTGAACTTTTTTTAAGTTAAGTGAGTGGGTCCTTGTGCGCGGTTGTGGAAGTTTCTAAATGGAAGCCCAGATTAAAAATCTGAGGGCATGTTGCTTCAGCGACAATGAATTTACCTAAGAACGTGTCTAACTTCGACTGGAGCGGGTCGAGGGAAAGTGTTAATTTTCTGACCTTTTTAGTAAAATAAAATAAAATAAATGGAAAAGAATATTTTATTTTTTTGGAAACATTTTCTACAACGCAATGATAGGGCAGTTGTTTCAATAATAAATGTCACATCATAAAGACCCTGAAACAGCAATGCTGACTCATTAATGCCACAACGTAATGACAACAACTCAGTGTAACATAACACTAAAATGCGTTTGATTTATTAATGCATTAATCTAATGTTTATCCGTGGAAAAAGATAGAGAGTAACTCTATGGAATCCTTGGCCCTTTGGAGAGAACTCTTGGTGATGAATGACGACGAATAAAAGTTGTGAATCGTTACGCCAACAAAGTTGAAGGATCTCGGCAATAACATAGGAACGACCTCCCCTTCATCAGAAATCGAACCCTTCATGAGTTAGGGGTTGTTATTTGAATTCTCCTTTCCCAATTTTTGATTTTGAACAACACAGGTGGATCAACCATGAATATGTTGATCCGCAGATTTGTAGGTTTTTGCGGGAGGGTTTTTGATGGGATGAATTTGGAGAATTAATCCATGTTAAATTTTTGTTTGATTCTGATTCATTTAAGCCTACTAACGGGATCAGATCAACGCCATGAAAAACTATGGCAGAGGTTCGTTCCTTGATTTTCGCATTGGATTTATTCCCCCTTTCTTTTCCTCGTGCGTTGTTCACGTTCATCATGGGGATATGAACAACGGATCATTGTGCACCTATATTGTGATGCAATGATCCCAAATTGAAGATCTGACGTCACGATGACCAAGAAGAGGTGTGATGAAAATGGAGGACGGTGAATTAACTCGTATCGGAAGAGAACGTTCTTCGAGTGTTCTTCGTGTGGAAGGATTGAAACATGTTTTTGGGGCTGATTGGTGGCCTGAGAACAAAGGAGAAAACCTTGGGATGTTGGGGAAACCTAGATTCTGTAGTTTCATGGTGATTCGATGGCTGGATTGACGAATGGGGCAGTATAGAGGCATGGTGGCAGAAGTCTATGATTCGGTAATATTTCCAGAATATACAGCATGTACTTCCGAAGAACACATCGTGTAGTACCGGTGGTGTCAGATAGGTTTTTGGGGGTCAGAGAGGAAACACATAGTGTGTGACCCTGGTCACACATCGTGTTGGAGTTTCCATGAAGCTCAGATTTTATTTTGGAAAGTACACAGACACGGGATGGACTACACGGCATAGAAAAATGGATTGTACTCCATATGCATCATGGAAGAGGAGGCTACATGGGACTCAGCGTGTATACTTGGGATACACGGACACGGGATGGAGTACATGACTGTGTACTCAATCACACGGCCAGGGGAGGCCAGTAACGTGGGTCACCCCGTGTACCGATTAGACGGGTTGGAGTACACGGGTTGAGGATTGTGTACAGGCACATGGCCAGTGTACACAGAGCCGACCCTAGTCACTCAGACACAGCATGTACATAGTACTATACACCGTGTACTAAATTTTCTACATGACCAGCCTTACGATATGGGTCTTTGTACACGGGTAGTACCTAGGGTCAAACGACACGGCGTGTAACTTTTCTACACGCCGTGTACTTTTTTGGAAAATGGAATGGTCCTCTTGTCCATCGTATCTTGGACAGGTTTTGTTTGGGTTAGTTCCCCTTCTTCTCGTTCCCCTGAAGGTCTGGCATCGTTTCCTTCAACAGGAGTATGATCCCATCAAAAGGACTTTCCCAGATGTAGTTGGCATCCCTCCAAGAGGCCTGGAGCAAGATTCTCTACCCATTCTTAACCCTAGGTATAGTCAGGCATCGACGTGACCAACTCTACTGGGAATTTATCCTCTACCTAGCTGGTGAATCCGGATGAGTCATGGTATCCGCAATGGCCCTGGCAGTGATACTCATCTGTGTATTGTGATCTTTCTCACTCAAGAGTGTGTCTCCCGTAATGAGTGTATCTATCTATCATGATCTTCCCACTCATAAGTGTGTCTCCCGTAATGAGTGTAACTACCACTCGTGAGATTTTTCGATTAACATTACTTCTAAGACATACGTTATCAGAGCTACCAGACTCAAAGAGTGTGTTTTCCCGGAACATGTGCTTTGTGGAATCTTCAAACTAAATCCCTAGACTGGGGTATGCGGTTGTGTGACTTGATTCTAGACCATGAGTCTGAGTTTTTGGTATATTTGGATTGTGATCACCTATTATATGTTCTGTAGACATATATTGTATAGAGCTGACTATGCCTTTCCTTTGTCTGCTGATTTTTGTTTTTTGGGGTCCTCTACTGAGTATTGTTATACTCACCCCTGCACGAGCTCTGCTCACACGTGGCATGTCTTGTGCAGATGAGAAGCCTTTTGATATAGTCCAGGTAGAATGGGAGAGGACCTAGCATTGTGAGTTCCCTACAGGCTGATGCATTCATTCGGCTATGAGTAGTGGTCTCAGCACCTCTTTGTGTTTACAAGTCGGACTTTTCCATTTTCAAACTCTTGTTTTTGGCCGGCTTGTATTCTAGCCTGTTTTACATTCAGTGCTTTAATTTCTTCTGCACTCTGTTAGTTGGGTTTAGTTGTAAGCATGCTTTTTTTCCTTAGTGGTTTTTACATTTAAACACTTTTGGGCTTGGAGATGTGTGTGTGAGTATAGGTACTTATGCAATGCCTCCCATGTTAGTAAAATTCCTACTCAGTGCTAGTCACCAGACCCTTTCCTATTGGAAGTGGGAATGGGGAGTCACAGCGCGGGCCCCACTGGGACGGATCATGACAATGACATTGTACTACATGTTGTTATTCTTTATCATTAAGGGGATCACAATTTTCTGATGCAAAGTGATTGCATTATAATTATCACAAAACATCACTCCTCCCCTTGAATCAATTTAATCTCTCTAAAAAAAGGCGTCATCGAACCGATTATTTCCAATCCTGAATTGTATCCATGTAATCAATGTTCATGGAAGATATTGTAACTACTATTTAGAATAATAGTATATATTTAACTATTATTACCCCATAATTGAAGGAAAAACCTATTGTACTCTTTAGGTAGTCTATGTTTCCAAAAAAATCATTATCAATGATACATTTTACAAAATTTTTGCATCCTAAAGTAATTATTAATATATTTAAACAAATTATGATACTAGATAAAACAAATCATACCTTTGTAGTGTTCTTTCACCAAACAATTCATGCTTTAATTAAAAAATTGTCCAAATTTATAGACCAACCTATAGTATCTCATCTACCTATGGAATAATGGGGAAGAACCCCCCATTAAAAATACAATCACAATAAATTTTCCCATGAAAAACTATAATAACTCTCATCTAAATCTTTCAGTAGTGGATAAGCCCAACATACAGAACAAATTGATCACGACTGGAATTTCTAGCATTCCAGATCAAAGCCATACAAATCCACCGCACGAAGACCAAAAATGATGTACCTATAGAGATTTAAAAAATTGACCAAGCATCATGCAGTGCAAGATGAAGGATTCTCAGTGTCATGGAAGAGCAGGGCTCATGTGACGGCAATGCGGAGGAGGGCTCACATGGCAGTAGAGTGGGGCTTCACAGTGATGGTGGAAGATGGTTTCATGGCAACGCATTAGGAGGAGAAGCCAGTGGCAGTAGAGGAGGGAGATTTCTAGTAGTGGAGGAGGAGGATGAGGATTTGTAGTGGTAGAAGATGAGAAAGAGGAGGAGTGGGAGGGGGAGGGGGAGGGGGAGGATAATATGGCGGCGGCGGCGTTATGTTATGGCTTCTGTGAGAGACTGAGGCATGTGAAGGAAGGTGAAGATTATTAGGTGTAATTTCTAAAACCAGGGGAAGAATTTATCATTACTAGCTAAAAATTACTAACAATGGTTTGTTTTATCTGTGCTAAATTAGAAAGGGATTATAAAACATGTTGTTTCAGTGCTTTTTTTAGTACTAATAATGATAGGCCTTTATTTATTAGCACTGATAAAACTATAATGATAATATATTACGTATATATTTATATACATTTATAAAATTATATGTATAATAAATATATATATATTTATAATAAAAACGACAAATAAAAATACATTTCATTATATTTGTATATATAATAAATATATAATTATTTATAATTATATATTTATTTATAATCATAAATTTATAGTAAATACATTTTTTATATTTATAATTACATATAATTAATATCTTTATTATATGTTTATAATTATTTAAATATATCTATATTTATTTAGAATTATAATTGTCAATAATTTTATATATTTATTTTAATTTTATAATTTTTTTTATTTATATATAAATTTATTTATATTTACAATTATAATAAAAATATATGTCATAGATATATATTTATAACGAATATATATTTATTTCATAAGTATTTCTTAATTATTTTAATAAATATATTTTTATATTTAAATAATTATAAAATTCTAATAAATATATTTATTAAATAAATATATACAATTAAATAATATATTTCTAAATATATACAAATATTTACAAATATATATATATATATATATATATATATTAATTACACATAACTATAAATATATATATATATATATTTAAATACCTATGAAATTAATATATATATATATATTTATATTAATTATATATATTTTTAGTAATTTCATAATTATATAAATATATATATTTATATTTAAATAATTATAAAATTATAATAACCATAATTATAAATAAATATTTATTTATTTATAGTCATAAATATAAATAAATATATATATATATATAACGAAATTAAAATATATATATTAATTTTAATTTTATAATTATTTAAATATAAATATTTATTAATTTAAATAATTATGAAATTATAAAATATATATTTAATTAATATATTCATTTTAGTTTCATAGGTATTTAAATATATATATATATATTTATATTCTTATTTTGACAATAGAAGTATAATTATATATTTATAATTATACATATAAATATAATCAAAATAATAATTTTAATTTTAAATTTATATACATATAAACATACTATTTATACTTATAAATATAAATGTTTGAATATGTGTATAAATATTATTATGTATGTATATATATACATATATATATATATATATTCATTAAAGACAAATATTTATTTAAATATATGTACATATTTATTTACATTTATAATTATAAATAAATGTATTTAACATGTGTTCGTATATAATTATAAATATATTAAATATATTTATCATTCTAAAAAATATGGTAATTTCATATTAATTTAAATATTTACAGTTATATATAATTACAATTATAAATATATTTTAAACCTTATTTATATATAACTAAATATTTATAATTATAAATAAAATAAATACATTTATTATTTAAATATAATTTTCATGATTTTAAGTATTTATGAGAACATAAAAGCTTTATGGGAACAAGAATGAATCATATACACTAAGTTTAGTGTAGATCCTAAAAAACGGGTCATCATATATATGACCAATATAAATAGTAATGATGGTGTAATGTATAAATGAACATTCATGATGAATACATAACGTATATATGGATGGAATTTATATTCACACGTCAATTGACCTAATTCAATAGAAACATATATTTATTTAAATATATATTATATAATTTAAAATTATAATTATAATAATACATATTAATATAATTATAAATATAAATATATAAAAATAATTTATATATATGTGTTTATATTTAATTATAAACAAATAAATATCTAAATATTAAAAATATATTAAATATATTTATTATATAATGAAATTTAATATATATATATATATATTTATAAATTATTAAAATATATATTAATTATAAACCTTTTTATTTCTTTAATGTATATAAATAAACATTATTTTTGAATATAAAAATAATAATTCTATATAAATTAATAATATTTCTTATTAAAAACATCTATCAGGCCTAAACATAGCGCTGATAAATATTCCCGTGATGAATGTTTTTTAGTGATGATAAGAGGTAGGTTTATCAGTGATTTTCTCTAGCACTGATAAAAGAACCCCTTTATCAGGGATTTCGATTTAGTGCTGATAAAACCTAACGTATACATTGCCCAAATCTGTGGTAGTGTCACCTCTGGTTTCAGGTAGGTAACCCTTTTTTAAGTATGTAATGCATATGTGTGAAGTTTGAGACGGTTTGAGAACCGTTTGGATTCTTTTGTGGGGTTTTCTAAAGGTGAACGGTTTGGAAAAATCATGAAACAACTAGAGGGAATTGTGCATTATGAGACATGGGCTAAGGAGAAGGCGCACAGGCAAGCGCATAGTTTTTCCAAACCGCGCAGCAGCCTAAGAGAAACCAGGTAACCTGAGATGGTGACCTTTGATATGGTTGGTGCATGGTTATACTTACTGTGTGATCGAACCATTTGAGGCATCCATTTAGGGCAGTAAATGGCACACAGTTAGCATATGGTTTGCCTAACTGTGCAACTAACCATGAAAGGTTTAAAAACAAGATCCACAAAAAGTGGATCAAGGTCAGTTTTAGGTTTTGACACCTCATTTTTCACCTAAATCGCCCCGACTAGATATTATATCCTCCCAATGGAAAATTAAAATTCTCCCATCAATCTAGAGGCAATCTGAAGGCTTCTCTTGTTTATTTTAAGTCAAATTATCACAATAAGTGATAGCTCATGGTAGTTCTTGATGGTTTTCCATAAATTTAATTATCTCCCTCTCCCATTTTCTAAGATCCATATCCTCTATGGATAGATATATGGTTCTTGATCCTGATATGGGTTTGATTCAACCTTTTGTTATTAGGGGAAGCGATCTAAGGTAGGTTTTTTGAGATTCAACCTGGTTTTATTATTGTTTGAGTTTCATTTTTCGTTTTCATCAAAAATCTTGGGTTGGGTGGTTTCCCTCTCAACTCCCCTATTTAGAACACAAATACTTGATTTCAAATCAGATGTTTTATGTGAAATATATTGTTCCTTTTTTTTGTGAAATGATTCATGGAAACCCTCTTTGGTGATGATTTATGCAATTGTCCAAATTGGGTGTTTCAACAAGGATTGAATTTTGTAACATGATTTTAAAATGTTAGTTTGATTTTGTTGCATGGAAATGTGTTTTCAAAAAAGGATAGTTTTATTGAAGTGGTTTGGTTTATTGGTTTTCAAAAAAGATTGGTTTAATTTAAATGGTTTATTTGATTTGTTTCAAAATATATATATATTTTTATTGAAATGGTTTATTGGAATGTTTTTCAATGGCAATTTTTTTCATTGAAATGGATTAATCATGATTGTTTTTTCATTGGTTTGGCATGTATTAAATGTATTGTACAAGTTTTAGTTGGAATGGTTAATGACAGAAATATTAATCATAAATGGAGTGGGATAGATAATGGTCGTGAGGTACCACCATGAAAAGAATGGATAATTAGCAATTATTTTGGTTGGATAATAGTCATAAAGTACAACCATCAAAGGGACGGGTTAGGAAGTGAAGTTCCCAGATCAAGGATACTCCATTAGTGTTTTTTGTGTTTTTTGTGGTTAAATGTAATATAATGGGATTTTATAATTGATAAGTGAGAATTTGTCGATTGAATTTATTGGGTTCATTCCTTGGTTATGACTTTGATTTGTAAACCTATTTTGGTTTGAAGTCTATTTAATTTTTAAATGGCTTGTATTTGATATTAACAATTTTAAATGGTTTTATATAAATTGATTTATATAAATTTTATAACATGGTATATCTTACTAGAATGAGTAGTGAATTCATTTGTGGAAAACCTACAAAATTTCAATACCCAACCTAGCTTTTTTACATTGGTGTTTTTGCAGATATTTTCGATCGTGATGCAGACAAGGGAAAGGTATCACACTTATCTAGTAGTGCTTTATGATACATGTTTTATTATATTTGAATCATGGATCATGTTTTGATCTATAGAGGTTTTCTAAGGTGTCTTTTATTTATGTTGGGTTAGTCTTCTGTTTTGTAATTTTTTATTTATAGTCTTATTTTGTGGTACATTTTAATTGTTTGGTTTTGATATTGATATTATTAAACTGAGTTAGTTTTCATTATTATCAAGAATCATATAGTGGTTTTTGTTATGTATCTTATAGATTTAGTTTTTTTATTTTTTAATTGAAAATTATCTCCCACCTTCTAATGAAGACCATGGTTTTTATCGCCTACCTTTGGCACCTTAGGGATGTCGCTTAAGGATTGGTAATTTAATTTCACCTTACAAGCCAATGGGAATGGGTGGAACATTACATGATGTATCAGCTTGGCCCTTCAAATATTTTTGTAACAAGTGGTCATCATTTCTGTTAGTCATAGAGTTAAAATTCATTCTTTTATATTCTAGATATGGGATAACAACAAATGAGTAGGATTTATGGGACATGAAATTTATAGCATAAAAAGAAGTAGCTAACCTTTTTATGTTGAATTTTAAGTTACCATAGATATGGTTACCTAAGTGGTCTGTAGAAAATTATCGTATTTGGAATCTCATTTTCATGGGTTTAGCCAATGAGATAATTATTGCATGCATTTTAGAATTGACCTCACATTAGAATTGAACAATTCATTTTGAGAAATGATTTAAGATTTTTTAAAAATGAACAGATGATTTAAAATGATATAGTTGTTTTTAAATGAGATAATTTGAAAAAGAAATTATATGGATATTTTTAAAATGGTCCAATTTTCAAAATAATGTTTAAATTATTTAAAATTTATTGAACATGGGAAATGTTGAATTTTGGAAATCCTTGTTGTGATAGTATGATTTTATAGATTTTGAAATTTGTTAAGACTTTACTTCATCGATAATGAGACTTATGGAGTGTGTTTTTATTGAAATTTAACCCGGTATCCATCGTATGAACCAACTAGTGGAAGCCATTTAGAATTCTATTGTACCTGTGACATAAGTGAAATAACTTTTGGTTAAAAGAATCATTTAGGCTTTTCAAAGCATAGGGTGGTGACTACAACTAGTTAATCCTTTTATGATATAAGTACCTTATTGATATCCAAGTGGAGGAAGTTCGGTTTTCATTACTAGAATATGTGAAAACACTAACACTAAGTGAAAGGGGAATAGGGACACATATTCTCAATTATTTAGAATACATGATAGTCAAGAGAAAATATTAATTATCATTCCTCTAAGAGCCAATAGGAAACTATAATATCTCAAATTTTGTTCTATTAATTATATGAAGTAAGAGTGTATGGAGACACCTTTATCATGTCATAATGACAATAAGTTAAGGAATATTCATCACTACTGCTATATTTTTCTATGGTCGGGTGTTTAAGACACTTCTCATTTGTCGTAGATGTCATCTGCTTCAATGAGGTAAGTGTAGAAGAATACCCCTCAATAGTTGAATAGAGCCGGCTATGGTGATAATAGGAATACCATAACTCCTTGGTAATTGCAATCACAATAGTGAAACAAGAAGAAAAAAGTTTTGAGAGAGAAATTATACAAAGCTTGGTAGGTTATTATGTATAATTATTCTATACTATCTATGGTGGGAGGTATAATTATTTTTAATTATCCCCATATGAATGCTTTGTTTAATATGGGTGCATATTATTCCATTATTTCTTCTCATGCTTTTTACATTTTGAGTACAAATGTTCAAATGATACATTCTATGATAAAACATCATTCCCCACTTGTTCAAAGAGGATATTAAGCTTTTGTGTATAGATCATGTTCTATAACCATTGATAGAGCTGATTTGTCATGGGATTTCTCTATGCACGAGATGGATTCCTTTGATATAATCCTTAGTATTGATTGGTTGACAACATTGTTACCTTACAATGACATTTATTCCTGAAGGTCCGTTTTTACGACTGAATATGGTGTCAAACATCTCTTTTGAGGAGACAAAAATGTAACGTTAGGTGAAACATGGTTGTTGGAAATATTATTTGAAATTATCTCATATTAATTGAAGTGAAAACCTTGTAATTGACATAATTTACTTATACTAAAACTTTTTAAGTAGTGGTTGAGTAGTTTCCAGATCTATTTCTCAAAAACATCTCTGGGTTTCCACCTATGATAGAAGTGGTGTTAAGATTGATCCCCTTTTGGGGACAAGTCATATTACCCTTTATTCCTCTAGAATTAAAGAAATTTAATGAAGGGAATTTAATGTGTAGTTGGAAGAGCTGTAATGAAAATTGTTCATTCAGCCTAGCATATCTCTAAGGGCAGTGCTAGTCCTATTAGTGAAAAATGCATATGGAACACTATAACTGTGTTTAGATTATCGTAAGCCTAAAAACATTTGGATAAATAATTAGTATCCACTTCCATGCATTGATCATTTATTTAATCAATTGAGGGGAGATAAATGGATCACTAATATAGGCATGTAATGAGGATATTATCAATTGCTCATTTTGAATGAGTATATTCTAAAGACAGATATCAAAAGTAGATATGGCCAGGATGAATATGTGGTAATTCCTTTTCACCTTAAAAATAAACCAGAAGTGTTTATTGAATTTATTAATTATAAATTTTAGAGATATTTGGGTATTTTATAGTGGATTTCATAGGTGGAATATTGGTAGATTCAAGGGAAAGGGCTGAGCTTGAGTAGCACTTTGCGACAGTGCTCGGAATCTTGAGGGATAATCATACATATGCCAAGCAAACATAGTTTTATTTTCCATAAAAGATATGCATTTTCTTAGCTATGTAATATCTAAAAGGGGGGTTTTCAATGGATCCAAAAAATAACTAATATATTGACTCTTTGAAACTTCCAAATAGTGTCTTTAAGTTATAGAGTTTCCTTGGTGAAGCTAGTTATTAACGACTCTCTATTCATGACTTATTTGGACTTTATTCACCTATAACAGCTTTAACTAAGAAGAATGCTCCATTTCAAAGGGATAAGGAGTTCTATATGTCTTTTAAATAGATAAATGTTCTCCTTACATCAACACCAATATTTATTTTTTTGGAATCAGGATAGGGGTACGTGGTGTATTATCATTCATTTTCATTAGGGTTGGGATGTGTTGTCATGTAGGGAGACCATTTTGTTGCTTCTATCTCATGATATTTATAGTTTCACAAGAAGAACTAACCCACACAAGATTTGGATTTAGATATTTTATCCCATTCTTTGAAGACATACAAATAATCCAGTAGTATTTATTGAATTTTGGTTTGTTGGTATGAAATGGAGAGTATCTTCGTTCGCTTAAAGATGCATAACGTGACAATAGGTTAAAGAAATGCATCAATGACCAGTAGCTATATTCCATTATTAACAAATTCATTTGTGCAAAATGGGATCATATAGCTATGGATTTTGTAATAGGTCTCCCAATAATAGTTTGGAAATGAAATTCCATATCAGTGATAGAGGACTGACTCCCAAATTTTAGAATATTTCATACCTATTCACGAAACTCATACGGTGGAGGAATTGGAAAATATCTATATCAGAGAAGAGGTAAAGAAGAATGGAAACCCATTTTCAATAGTCTTTGACATAGATCTATGGTATCTGTCTCTTTTTAAAAAATCCTTCAAAATCATTGTGAATCAATTGACTATGTGTACAGTGTATCTTCTTGAATCAATGGGAAATCCAAACGGATGATACATATGATGGAACACATGTTGGGGGATATTATAATGGATTTTGGTGGCTATTGGGAAGAAAATGTAACATTGGTGGATGTTTCATATACCATTAGCTATCAGGCATCGATACAAATGGATTATTTTGAATAATTGTACGGGTTTCCTTGTCATTGTCCAATTTGTTGGGTGGAATGTGGTTAGACTTCACTTTTTGGGCCAAGTCTTATCCAATAAACAAAATAGAAGATTTAGATAATCATTAAAATGGATGGAGAAGGAACATAGTTATCTGAAATCATATGCATATCATCATCGATGGTCTTTGTTGTTCAAGGTGACTATTCAAGTGTTCTTGAGGATCTCTCAAAGGATTAGAAATCATCATATTGGGAGGTAAGGAATGTTATCTCCAAGATACAAAGGCACTTCTGAGATACTTGAATGGGTTGGAGAGTTGAATATCAGTTGGAATTAACACCACTATTTAGTGTAGAGCAAATTGTGTTTCATTTATACAGGTGTAAAAAGTATCAGCTTGATCATGACCATGTGATTCAATGGAATCACATTAATCAAGATTCAGATGCTTCATTGTTTCAAATTATAGTGTGGGTTGTAGATAGGTAAGGGAAAGACTTTCCTAGAAATAGAATTTTACTAGTAACAGTTTTGTGGAAACCCAGTCATATTTATGAAGAGACATTTGAATAGAAAAATTAAATGGTCAGGAAATGACCGGAATCTTTTTGTGATAGCGTTGGATTTCTAATTTCCAGGGATGGAATGGCCAATGGTTTGGGGGGGGGGGGAATTTATCACCCCCAATTTCAAGTAAGTAACCCTTTCTTTGTGAGTTTTATGTATGAAAAGTATATAGGTGAAGTTTGAGAGGTTTTGAGGACATTTTTGAATGTTTTGGGGACTTTCTAAAGATTTAGGGTCAGAGCATGTTTTGGGAAAACATTGCAACACCTATATGAAACTGTGAATTGTGAGACAAAGGCTAAGGATAAGGTTCATTGGTAGGCTTACGGTTTTTTCAAATCATACGGAAATCTAGGATAGACAATGAAACTTGAGATGGTGAGACTTGTCCTGGTTAGTGCATGATTTTTCTAACTATTCTAGCCAACATTCTGAGGCCTCCCCTTAGGGAAGTAGCTGGAACATGGTTTACCTAACCGTGGGACTAACCATGTAAAATTTAAGAACGAGATATTAAAAAGTTGATCTGGGTCAGCTTTATGTTTTGACAACTCATTTCCCCCCAAATGTCCCTAATGTGATATTTTAACCTCCCAAATAATGCTTTTCTTGGTGATTTGAAGCCATATTCTAGTGGTTAGTGATCATTCTTGGTAGTTCATGATTTTATTCTATAAATATGCATTTATACCTCTCTTATTTTCATATATCTATATCTATTGTGGACATATATAAGGTTGTTGATGCAATTCATGTTTATATTTTTCCTTTTTCGTTAGTGTAAGAGATCTATGTTGGGTTTTTGGATATTCCACTCGATTTCGTTAGTGTTTGAGTGTAGTTTATAATTCTCATCATAAATTATGAGGTAGGTGTTTTCATGCTTGACCCCACTATTTATAAACAGAATGAATTATTTCAGATTTTATGTTTTGTGTAAAATTGATTGTGAATTCGTTTTTAATTTATTTATGGAAACCAGCTTTGGTGAAGATTTATCGAATTTCACAAATTGGGTGTTTTAGAAAAGGTGAATTTTGTAACATGATTTTAAAATTTTTGTTTGGTTTTGATGTAAAGAAAAGTGTATTCAATAAAAAGGATATTTTTATTGAGGTACTTTGCTAAATAATTCAATAAAGGGTTGGTTTTGTTGAAATGGTTTATTATTTTCCATTTTAATAAAATATGATTTTATTGATATGGTTTTATGAAATGTTTTCATTGTAAAGCTATTTTATTGAAATGGAATAAGCACCCTAATTTTGGAATTTTTTGGCATGGTTTTGGAATGGTTTGAAAATTGTGGTTTTGGCTTGGTTAATGTCTTAAATGGTTTTGGATAAATGAAATGGGATAGATAATGGTCATGAAGTAACACCATCAATTTAATGGTTAATAATGATTGAATGGGATAGATAACGGTTATGAAGTACCACCATCAAAGGTCTTGTCTAGGATGTGAAGATCCACAATCAAGGTAACACCAAGTGTGTGTGTGTGTGTGTGTGGTTAAATGGAATAGAGTGGGATATTCCAATTGATAAGTGAGAAGTTATTGAATTACTTGTTTGGACACCTTCCTTGGTTATCACTTTGGTTTGTAAAACTATTTTTTTATGAAAAATATTTTACATTTAAATGGATTTCCTTTGATATTAATGGTTGTAAACTATTTAATATATATTTTCTAACATGTTATATGCTAGTGACATGAGTAGGGAAGTCATTTGGGGAAAACATATTGTGTTTCATTAATCACCCCTTCGTGGGGACATGGGTGATTTTGTAGATATTGTAAATTGGGATATAGTCAATGGAAAGGTATCAAACATCTATAATAGTCCTTTTTTATAATTGGGATTTTTGGTGGAGCTGGTATATAGATCTTTTTTAGATATATAGATTTTTTCTTAAGAGTCATTTGGTTTTTTGGGTTTGTCTTCCGCTGTGTACTTTGATATTTTTAGTAATCTAATGTGATACTTTATTATGGATGGGTTTTGAAATCAATGGTATTACTTTCTGTTAGATTTCATTTTTATCATGAAACATGTAGTGATTTTGGTTATGGATTGTATGGTTGTAGTTGTTTTTTTTCATAACGAAAAATTTTCAACCACATATTAATATTGCCCTTCGAATTTATTTCCAGCCTCTAGAACCTTGGGGATGTTAATAAAGCCAAGTAACATTCTTCCACCTTTCCATCCTTATGGGAAGGGGAGGACATTACAATATAATTCCCAAAATAGTAATAATATAAATTGGTATGATAAACCAGGGCATTATATTTTTTTCAATTCTCATAAAATTCATTTTAGAGAACATAAAATTGATTATATTACCTAAAATATAATCCTTGATATCATTATAGATTATCACCATAGATCATTTATCAAATAAAATAAACAGTAATATCGAATGAATGAATTCACCATTAATTGGGAATTTTGTATGAAATTTCTTATCCTAATAGCAAATATTGTGCTTCATTTTCAGAATGTGTTAGTGGTCTAAATCTATTCAAATAATGGGAATTTTGAAACATATTTTTATTCATGAGTAAATTATATTTTTATATGAGAAGTTTATTAGTGATATATGTTCATTATCTTGTCCATTGAAGGCCACCAATGATGCTATAAGAATTTTTAACAATGTTTAAATGAACATTTATAATTGGAAGACACTTTAAGGTGAAATTTAAAAATAAATTCTTACTATCTGTCACTTCTCGTTACAAAATCTTATATACCCTTGCTTCTAACATCATATATCTATGAGAAATAATAATGGGATTTCTTGTATCCTCATCACATATATGATATGTATCATAAAAATTTTATCAAAAAATATATGTTTTCATGGATGAGGTAACTTTTTATTTTAAAAATCATGTTAACTAGTAAATAGTTAATGAAAATCTTCATTTAACAGTCCTTCTACTAAATTAATATGATTTGTTTACTATATTTTATTTTTCTTGTTTATATAAATCTGTTTTTTATATGGTCTTGTAAATTCTACTTGAATTAGTCTAGTTTTACTAAAGTAATTATACAGGTTCCCTTACCAATATTCATTTTACTATGTATAGGTTCTACTTGAATAGTTATCTCATAATCCATGGTATTATTAGGATAATAAATTTGAAATTAAACAATATATTCCCGTGAAATATGAATTTTATCATAGTGATAGTTTCTTGCCTCAATATCAATTTCTCTATATTTTATCCTTCATTATATATAATGCATATTTATTATGAATCAATTTTTTTAGATTGTTGAACTTTTTTAAGTATTTGTATGGAATAAAATGATGATTTAGGGTATGTAATGATATTTCCTTATATAAAAATTTGATTTTATGTTTTTACTAATAAAGACAATATATTCTTGATATAAAATAAAATTACACTAAAGGAATAAAAAATAGACTTTTTAGAGAATATTCTATCAAATATTATTTAAGATAATTTTTTATAATTTAAATATAAAAATTTCAATGCTACTTGTTTTCACCAATAATTAAAATTACTTTTCCTGAGTTGACCATTTATTATTTCTTGTTAAGTTTTATATAATGTGTTGAACCTTATTCAAATAAAATATCCCCAAGAGATGATTTGATAATGTGTATACATATGAAAATGTCATTTATAAATTCACCAAGGTTATAGGATTTCCATAATGTATTAATATATCACATGGATTTTTTGGAATTTGTAATATCCTCGGCCGACTATACTTGAACAACGCCAAAATAAGACTATAATTAGACCTATAGTACGTATATCCTTATTATTGAGTCTTCTGATTAGATTCGTTTGATTGAATATGTAATGTGGAGGAAACCACATAAATTGATTCTCTTAAGGATTTGGGACAAACTTAAATAAAATTCAGCATGTATGATTTATACAACACACATATCCTAACCCATAAGAATAAAACTAGTACCCAACAGTGAAGAAGAAAAACACTCACTCATTTAGATCTCAAGTAGCACAATTATATGATTCTTATGTAATGTGATTTGAATTATACTACTAGAATAAATTTCTGAGAATCTTATTGAACTATATACAAATAAAATCATCAAATCATATTTATATAACATAGTTTAATCAAATACTTCTCCAGGGACACCTATAATTGGATATAAATATCTATGTAACATAATCTCACCATGTTAAATGTAGAAACACAATAAAGGTGTGCAAAAAAATATATAGTTATATGTTATCCATTATAAATGAAACATAATAGAGTTTTTAATAGGTCATACACAATTAAGAATCCTGATTTAAAAAATAATAATTAATGTAATAGTATCACGATGTTATAATAAGTGATCTTCATGTGTGATAACATAACCATATATCAGGAGAAAATATGTATATATATATTATGATCTAAAAAATATAACATAACCATATATCAAGACATTATAAATATATATTTAAATATATAAAAATATTCATAAATATATATATTAATTACATATAGTCATATATAAATATATATGTTTAAATACTTATGAAATTAAAATAAATATATTAGTTATATATTGTTTTTTGTAATTTCATGATTATTTAAATATATATATATATATTTAAATAATTATAAAATTATAATGATCATAATTATAAATATATTAATATTTATTTATAGTCATATATATATATATATATAATGAAACTAAAATAAAAATATTAATTATAATTTTATAATTATTTAAATATAAATATTTATTTATTTAAATAATTCTGAAATTATAAAATATATATTTAATTAATATATTTATTTTAGTTTCATAAGTATTTTTATATATATAATTTTTTTATTTATATTCATATTTATGACTATAGAATATAAATATTTATTTATAATTATACATATAAATATAATAAATATATTTATTTTAATTTTATAATTATTTACATATATACATATTATTTATACTTGTAAATATAAATGTTGTTATATATGTATGTATATACATACAAATATATATTCATTAAAGAAATATATTTATATAAATATAGGTACAAATTTATTTATAATTATAATTATAAATAAATCTTTTTTAAAGATATTCATATATAATTAAATATTTTAATCGTTTAAAAAATATAATAATTTCATTATAATTTAAATATATATATATACAGTTATATATAGTTATAATTATAAATATATTTTCAAAATTATTTATATGTAAATACATATTTACAATTATTAATAAAATAAATAAATTTATTATTTAAA
Organism: Viscum album; assembly: GCA_963277665.1. Lineage (NCBI taxonomy): Eukaryota > Viridiplantae > Streptophyta > Magnoliopsida > Santalales > Viscaceae > Viscum > Viscum album. The sequence continues at coordinate 2,094,666,729 of OY728142.1, forward strand.
TATATTTATCATTATTTTAAGTATTTATGAGAACATATTTGATTCATGGGAACATGAATGAATCTTATGCACAATGTAAAGTATAGATCATGAAAAAAAAGACATCATATATATGGCCAACATGAAAAGTAATGATGGTGTAACGTATAAATGAACATTCATGATAAATACATAAAATATATATGAACATCAATTATATGGACACATCAATTGACCATAATCATTAGAAACATATATTTATTTAAATATATATTATATAAATTATTATTATAATTATAATTATATATATTTAATATAATTATAAATATAAATATATAAAAAACATTTATATATATAATTATATATAATTATAAACAAATAAATATATAAATTTAATAAATTTAATAAATATATTTATTATTTATTGAAATTTATTATATATGTACGAATTATTCAAATATATATATTAATTATAAATTTTTTTATTTGATGTATACAAATAAAAATAATTTCTAAATATAAATATAAAATTTGTATATAAATTAACAATATTTTTTATTAAAAACTTTTCAGTGCTAAACATAGCGCTGATAAATATACCCTTGATCAGTGCTATAAAAGAACTGATTAAGGGTACACCTTTATCAGTGCTTTTTAGTGGTGATAAGTTGTAGATTTATTAGATATTTTCCCTAGCACTAATAAAATCCCACATTTTATCAGGGATTTCTATTTAGCACTGATAAAACCTGACAAATTTCCTTCTCAGATCTGTGGTAGTGTCACCTCCAATTTCAGTTATGTAACCCTTTCATTATGGTTTTTAAGTATCTAATGTATATGTGTGAATTTTGGGACTTTTTGAGAACCTTTTGGAATATTTCTTTTGGTTTTCCAATGGTACACAGTTTGGGAAAATTGTGTAACACCTTCAGGGAACTATGTGTTATGAGATATGGGCTAAAGAGAAGGTCTATAGGCAGGTGCATGGTTTGTCCAAACCGTGCAACAACATAGGAGAAACCATGTAACATGAGATGGGGTTCTTTGGCATAGTTGGTGCATAGTTTTTCTAACTATATGATCCAACCATGTAAGGCATCCCCTTAGGGTAATAGACGACACACAGTTAGCGCACAGTTTGCCTAACTGTGCAACTAACCATGCAAGTTTTAATAAGTATATCCACAAAAAGTGGATCTACCTTAGTTATATGTTTGGACCCCTCATTTTTTCATGTAAATGGATTTAACTTGAGATTTTATCCTCCCAAAAAAATGTAAGCTTCTCCCATGAATTGAGAGGCAATATGAAGGCTTCTCATGGTGATTTGGAGCCAAATTCTCACAATAAGTGACAGTTCTTGGCTGTTCATGATGGGTTTACTTAAATATAATCATCTCCCTCTCTCTGTTTCTTAGATCTAGATCCTCTATCGATAGATATAAGGTTCTTGATCCTAATCATGGTTATATTCATCCTTATTGTTTATAGGGGAAGATATCTAAGGTGGGTTTTTTGAGATTCAACTCGGTTTTGTTGGTGTTTGAGTTTTATTTTTCATTTTCATCATAAATCATGGGGTTGGTGGACACACACTCAAATCCTCTATTTAGAACTTGAATAATTGATTTCAAACCAGATGTTTTATATGAAATAAATTGTGAATGTTTTGTGAAATGATGCATGGAAACCCAATTTGGTGACGATTTATGTAATTGTGATAATTGGGTGTTTCAGCAAAGAGTGAATTTTGTAACTTGATTTTATAATGGTGATTTTAAAATGGTGATTTTAAAATGTTTGTTTGATTTTGATTCATGGAAAAGTGTTTTCAATAAAGGTATAGTTTCATTGAATTGGTCAGATAAATTGGTTTTCAAAAAAGGGTTGGTTTTAGATAAATGGTTAATTTTATTGGTTTTCAATAAAAATTTTGTTTTATTGAAATGGTTTGTTAGAATGTTTTTCAATGAATATATGTTTCATTTAAATGTATTAAAAATGATTATATTGTCATGGTTTTTTCATGGTTATTAAATTTATTGTAAAGGTTTTTGTTGGAATAGTTAATGACATAAAAGTTTTAGCATAAATAGAGCAATATGGATAATGTTCATGAGGTACCACCATCAAAATAATGGTTAATTATGAATGCTTTAGATGGATAACAGTTATAATGTACAACCATAAAAGGGATGGGTTAGGAAGCGATGTTCCAACTTCAATGTAACACAAATCGTGTTTGTGTGTGTGTGTGGTTAAATGGAATAGAATGGGATATGCCAATTGATAAGTGAGAATCTATTGACTGAATTTGTTGTGTTCTTTCCATGGTTATGACTTTTCTCTGTAAACCTGTTTTGGTTTGAGGGCTATTTTCCTTTCAAATGTATTGGATTTGATATCAATAGTTGTAAATGGTTTTATATAACATGATTTATATAAATGTTATAACTTGTAATATCATACTAAGTTTCACTACCCACCCTTACTATGGCACATTGGTGATTTTGTATAATTATATCATGATCATGATAAAGGAAAGGTATCCCACTTCTCTAGTAGTGCTTTATGATACTTGTTTTTTTTGGTAGATTTGAATCATGGAGCTTATTTTGAGCTTTAATGGTTGTCTTATGAGTCTTTTATTTTTGTTGTGTTAGTCTTCTATTGTGTAATTTTTTATTTGTAGTCTTATTCTATGGTACTTTTTATGGTTTGGTTTTGATATTTATGGTATTATGGTGAGTAATTTTTCATTATTATCATGCATCAAGTAATGGTTTTGGTTATCAATTTTATAGTTGTAGATGTTTTATTTTTTAATGGAAAATCATCACCCACATTTTAATGAAGCCCTTGTCTTTTATCACTATCCTTTGGCACCTTATAAATGTTTCTTAAGGATAGGTAATTTCCTTTCAACTTACAAGAAAATGGGAAAGGGTGGGACATTACAAGATGTACCATCTTGGTCCATCCAATCATTATGAAACAAGTGGTCATCTGTTCTATCAGTCTTATAGTTGAAATTTATTCTGGTCTATTCCTATATTCTGGAGACACTTATTGTATTTAGACTATCATTTTCATGGGTTTATCCAATAAGACAATCATTTCTTACATTATAGAAATGACTTCACATAAGAATTTCATATTTCAATTTGAGTAATGATTTTTTATTTTCTGAAAATGTAAAAATGTTTGAAAAATGTTATAGTTGTTTTGAAATGTGAGATTTTGAAAAATAAATGATTTGGCTATTTTTAAAATGTTCTTATTTTCAAAATAAAGTTGAAAATTTTCAAAAATGATGAAACATGGGAAATGTTGAATTTTGGAAAGCCTTGATGTGATAGTATGATGTTTTAGATTTTGAAATTTTGTATGCCTTTAGATTCTAGAGAGTGAGACTAATGGAGTGTGTTTTTATTGAAATGTATCCTAGTATCCATCATAGGAATGAACTAGAAGAATCCATCGAAAATTTTACTATACCTGATGCACAAGTGAAATAATAGTTGGTTTAAAGAATCCTTTAGGATTTTGTATCCATAGGGTAAAACCTTCAACAAGATTCTCTTTTTATAATATATGTACCTACTTGAAATCCTGGTGGAGGAAGTATAGTTGTATTCACTAGAAGATGTGAAAATTCTAACACTAAGAATAAGGGGAATATGGACACCTATTCTCAAGGATGTAGAACACATGAGAGTCAGTCACAAAGTTCATGCACTCTTCCTCTAAAAGCCAATATAAAACTAGAATATTTAAAATTTTGTTTTCTTAGTTATATAAATCAAGAGTGTACGACGCCACCTAGATCATGACATAATTATAAAAAGTTTGGAAAAATTTAGTACTAAAACATCATTTTTCTTATGTTAGGTGTTCAGGGCACTTCTCATGTGTCTTATATGTCATATGGTTCAATGATGTGGGGGTTGAAGAATAACCCTCAATATTATAATAGATCCTACTATGGTGATTATAGGAATACCCCAACTCCTCGGGCTGTGCAATCACAATAGAAAAAACAAGAAGGAAAATATTTCAAGCAAGCAATTATAAAAATCTAAGAAGGTTATTATGGATGATTAGTCTGGAATATCTGTGGGGGGTAAAAGCCTTTTTAATTATACCATTATGAATGATTCGTTTAATATGGGTGCATCTGATTCCTTTATTTCTTCTCGTGTTTCGATTTTCTGAGTTTAAATGTTGAGACAACATAATCTATGATAAAACAACATTCTATACAAGGTGAAAAAAATATTGAGCCTTTTTGTGTAGTTCATGTTCAATAACCATTGATAGAGTTGATATGACATAAGATTTATCTGTGCATGAGATGGATTTAATTGATATAAGCCTTGTTATGGATTGCTTGACAACATTCCAACCTTACATCGACTTTTATTCCTGAAGGGTCAGTTTTACGACTGAATATGGTGTCGATCATTTATTTTGAGGGACAAGAATGTAAAGTTATATGAAACATGGTTGTTGGAACTAGAAATTGGAATTATATCATATTAATTAGTATTTATGACCTTGGAATTGATTGACTAGATTGGGACTAACAGTTTTCCAGTAGTGGTTGAGCATTTTCAAGATTTTTTTTTAAAAACATCTCAGTATTTCTACCTATATGAGAAGTGGTGTTTAATATTGGACCCCTTTAGAGGATACGTAATATTTCCATTCTATCCTATAGAATGAAAGAAATGGAATTTGGTGAAGAAAATGTGTAGTTGGAAGAGCTATAATGAAAAGGGTTCATTCAGTCTAGCACATCTATGAGTGTAGTGGATTTCCAATTTCTGATAAATAAGGATGGAACCATATGATTGTGTATTGATTATCATAGCCTAACCAAGGTAGATTAAATAATTAGTATCCACGTCCATGTATTGATCATCTATTCAATTAATTAAGGGGCGATAAATGGTTCTCTAAGATAGACATGTGATTAGGATATCATCAGTTTCAGGTTTAGAAGGAGAATACTATGAAGACAACTATCAAAAGTAGATATAGCCATGATGAATATGTGTTAATTCCTTTAAACATTAAAATGAAGTAAAAATATTTATGTAATTAAATAATTTGAAGTATCACATATATTTGGATTTTTGGATAGTGGTTTTTATAGATGACAAATTGGTAGATTCAAGGGAAAGGGCTGATCAAGAGTAGCACTAGGAGACAATGCTGGGAATATTAAGGGATCCTCATACATATGTCAAACTATCAAAGTGTGATTTGCGCATACATGATATAAATTTCCATGTCCATGTAATCTCTTAAAGGGTTTTTTTATGGATACAAAAAAATAAATAATCTGTTAACTATGTGCAAACATAAAATAATGTATTTGAGATATAGAGTTTCCTTGGTTAAGCCTGTTATTACCGACTCTTTATTCATGACTTATTAGGACTAGATTCACCTATAACAGATTTTACTAAGAAGAAATCTCCATTCCAATGGGATGAGGAATTCCATAAGTATTTTCAAGAGATAAATGTTCTCCATATATCAACACGAATCTTGATTTTTTGGGAATCAGGAAAGTGGTATATGGTGTATTAAAATTCATCAGGATTAGGGTTGGGATGTGATATCATGTTGGGAGAACATATTATTGCTTACCTATCAAGATAGTTAATGGTTCATGAGAATAAATACCCCACACAAAATTTGTATTTATCTATTGTATCACATTATTTAAATACTTGGGAACATTTTCCCTTTGGTGAGAAACATACTATGTTCACGGATCATAAGTGCTCGAGGCATATTTTCTCACAATTAGATTTGATCTTAGGGAAAAAATATTGATGGAGTATCTCAAAAATGTTTTACATTAACATGATGTATAAATCGTGTAAGGAAAATTAGGTGGAGGATTATTTAAGGAGAAATTCATATGCCCATTTTGTAGAAGAGGCTTCTGATCAGTGGAAGTTGATATCGGTGATAGGATGCATGAACATTGAATGTGAAGATAAAGGCGATGTTGTGGTTTTGTTTCCAATTTCATTGGATCCTAGTCTAGAAATTATTGTCAAAGAGATATAGAAATATGATTTACAAAGTGAGGTGAGGAGGTCAAAACACACTAGTGGGAGACCATTGGGGGCTAGAGACTGGATGGAATTTCTGTGTTGTAGTTTAGAAATCAGATGGTCATACCAATTGATTATCAGGAATAAATTTTTTCATGCATACCACTATTTGATATGGTCTATTCATCCTGAAATACATAATATGTATAAGGCATTGAAATAATAGTTTTGGTGGGTCTGTATGAAATATAGAGTGTCTTTGTTTTCTTCATGATGCTTAACTTGTCCATAGGTTAAGGCAATGAGTCAACAACTAGTAGAAATATTCCCTTATAAACCAATTTCTAATTCGATATGGGAGAATATAGCTATGGATTTTATTACAGGACTCCCAAGAATGGTATAGGAATTAGATTCCATATTGGTGATAGTGGACAGACTCACAAATTCAGCTCATTTCACCCCTATTCATGAAACTCATACGATGGAGGACTTGGAAAAAATCTATATCAGAGAAGTGGTAAAGTGGTATGGAAAACAAGAATAAATATTCTTAGACATAGATATATGGTTTACATATCATTTTCAAAATCCCATAAAAAATTCCTTGGTAATCAATTGACTATGAGTATGGTGCATCATCCTTGGATGAATGGGTAATACAAACAGCTGATACAAATGATGGAACACATGTCAAAGAATATTATAATAGAATTGGGAGGCTAGTGGGAAGAAAATATACCATTAGTAGAGTTTTAATATAACATTATCTATCATGAATTGATAAAAATGGAATATTTTGAAGCATTTATGGGTTCCTTTTCCATTGTACACTTTGTTGGGTGGAAAATGGTGATACTTCGCTTGTTGGATTGAGCCATATCCAAGAAACAATGGAGAATATTTAGTTGATCATTAAAGTGCATGGATGTAACGCCCCGACCCCAGATACCCAGAGTCGGTGCATTATTACGTAACATTGGTATGATCAGAAAATATCAAGTCTCGAATGACCGATTAGTTTAGTAGCCTTGGAAACAATAGATACATTCATAAATGTTACATTACATTATAAATTGAAAAACTAAAATAACATGGTCTCCATAGTCCACACTCATATCCCCTTCAGACTATCCCTGTAGGTCAGTCATAAAATATTTCTTCACATCCTGGGAAAAATAAAACATATAAAGGGGTGAGGTTTGATGCTCAGTAAGGATAATAATATAGAGGAAACTTTCTTAAATAAACATAATCATTTAAGGAAATGTATGAGTAAAACAAAATACTTTTAATCTTCAACTTCAGCATAATATAGCAAAAATAAAATGAAATAATTTTATTTACATATTCACTTGGATATTCTACTAGTCGAATAATCACATGTAATATCAATAACCACTTTCATAATGATGGAATGCATAATGCCAGACTACCATAACCACATAGTCAGGGCCTTGTGCCAAGACTACCGATAAGATTTTGTGAACGCCTTTTTCCAAGACACTAGTTTGTCTCATGAGACCTAACGATGCATCGAAAAGCTATAGTGGGCTCCACCCGTCACTTATTAAGTCTAATGCATTCCTCATATGAACATGTTTAAATATATCATAAACCATAACATAATCATATCAAATAAAACATGCATAAAGTAAACATATAATTTCCACATTTCAATCACAAGATATCAACAAAACACATTGATAAAACCATTTTCATTTCAAAAATAAAAGAAAAGTAATACTTGGTATTTATTTTTCATTTTTTTTAAAACGTTATGGATTGTAGAGGAAGCCGAAACTCAAATAATGGTCATGACGGTGGAGAAATCATTGTCGCCGCATACATACGACAAAAAACATTCCATTTTATCATTTAGTAAAATGATTCGTATAAAAAATATTCCTTTTGAATAAACTTAAAAGTCAAAGGGGTTTATACACCATATAAAAGATAGTTGTGTGTAAAACAAAATATGCCTCAATGAAAGAAGATTGAGACGAAGTCCCTTACCTCGTGTCCGACTTGATTCGATCATTATTTAACCTCTTGAATAAAAAAATAGAGTTAATTTATACTTCCTTAAGAAAAATTTTCGAGTTCATTATTCCTTTTATGTCACTTATTACCATGTTATGAACATTATGTAATTATTTAAGTTAATAACGGTCATTTTGTCGATCTTTGGTACTTGAGTCAAAAATAAACTTCTTATAATTACAACTTGTTCATGTGGTAAAATATCCATTATATCTAGAATTATATTCATGATTTAGATATCATATATATCATATATATCTAGTATATACATTCATTTATAATATTACATAACATTTAGAGGTAATAAATGAAATGCACCGTTCATGGATACGGTAAGTCGTACGTACGCATGAATGCAACTTTCAGTTCTAATTCGTATTTAATGGAATGATATAAAGGTATATTATAATTCCAGTATAATATCATATATAATATCATTTACTCCATCCTTTATACGTCCCACATATGTCATTAACGATTCAAATCACTTTGAGGGGGCGTTAGTCCGCACTTCCTAAATTGAAATTATCGCCATTACCCATAACAGAAATCATAAAGGTATGCAATAAATAAAAAATAAAAAATCACAAGGAAAAAATAAACAAAATATATATCATATATTAATATAGTGACATCTTATTGGCCACCATGAGAGGTGTTAAAATAATATTGAACAATCATCGTTTCGCGAGGCAGTAATTCGCCACCCACAAAATAGTATGTTAATTAACCATTAGACGAAAGTGTGTGTAACTGTAAACCAAATTCATCTAATAAAAACATCCTATTATATTTAAGATACTGGTTTTGTTACAATATAATGGAATAATAAGAGTTTAAGGGGTTGGAGAAGCAAAATAAAAAAAAATAACATAAGAGAAGACATTACCTTAAAATCAAGTAGCTCTTTTTGATTTGAGCCAAAGGCTTCCTTGAGAAGACTTTTGCCCAAATTTAGGCTTCTAGGAGTAATAGAGGGAAGTTGAGAGACTATTTGGTTAGAGTTTGGCCGAGCCAAATGGCATTGAAGGAGTGAATAAGGTGGTAGAAGTGGGGTCCTTTTATAACCGGAGAGGAGGGGCTGTTTTGGAAGGATTGAAATGTTACTTTATTAAGAATTTTTTTTTCGGATTTTAAAGGTCCCACAATGATATATTTCAAGGATAAGGTGATAAGGGTTCGAAATACACCCATAAAATAGGATTTAGACAAGTTTAAATCTTAGATTTTACTTTATCTTTTCATTTTATTTAAATCATTCATTAATGTGGAAATCGTTGCATCATCATGGTGTCATAAATAAATTAATTAATTTAATGTCTAAAAATTATTAACAAAATACTATGATGTAGGAAATATTATTAGATTTCCAATTACTATTTATAGTCAAAACTATGACTTGTATAACTCCATATAAAAATTGTTTTAGTAAAACAATACATGTTTGTGACACTTTTATTTTTACTTTAAATAAAAAGTTATTAGTGTCATTTTCTTACCCAAGTGGCTCCATGGGGCCCCCAAGTTGACCCATGGATTTTCTAGGTCGTCCATGACTCATCCAATATGTGTAGGACAAGTGTAAAGGTAATTTCATATTATTATATCATTATATTTACCTTAAATTACACTAATTACCTTTAATCGCGATTAATAGAACATAAAAGTCACTATTCACCAAAAATTATTGTAATCCAATTGAACCATATTTTACTTCTTAATGACAATTATGTATGTGGGATTTTTGAAATTCAAATAACAGAGGTTGTAGAATTTCATTTAAACGAAAAATCAGTTATTTAACTACAACTTAGTGGTTTCATTATTCATCAAAAAATCGATGTTTTTCAGAAAAATACCAAAAATTCACACTAAGATATATTTCATATTCCAAATTAAAAAATGATTTCCATTTTACCAAATTCAAAACATAAATGTTGCATTAATTATTTTTATATTTAATTCCTGTTGTCAAAACAAATAACGTGTTTTTAAGAAACAATATCTATTAAAAGATTAACACTCGTTTATGTCCAATTTCAAAGTGAAATTAATTCTAATGACCACCATTGGATAAAATGGAAAAATTATATTCTAATTATACATTAAAACCACTCAATAGTATAATTTATCACTATAAAATATTTTGATTAAAAATGTTTTTTTAAGAATTATTCACTATTCATCGAAATTTGGATGTTCTTGGAAAAATACCAAAAATTCAAAATATGCTAATTTCAATATTCTGAATCCAAAAATCAAGTCCATTATGAAATATAAAATTTATATAATTTCAAAAAGTGGGTATTACTATTCATAACGGCTACTTTGATTGGTCGCGGTGTGTTAGAACTTGAGGTTGCGTACAACACACGCTGCTCTATTATTCAAAGAGAACCATACCATGGAAACTTAGGGTTTTACATTCTACCCTCCTTCAATAAAATGTTTCCTTGCAATTTGAAAATTTTCTTCAAAAATTAAAGGCTGAAAATAAAAAATACATTTGTGGAAAACCCATATCGAAAATAGGGTAAATAAAAATATAACTTTAAAAGAAAGAAAGAGAAGTACAATGGTAACCTGAGATAGCCCATACTAGGATTCTATGAAAAAGTGGATATGGAGGTGAAAAAACCCATCAAGGTCTAATGGAGAGTTGCAGAAAACAGGATTAGGAGAATGTTAACTACAATAAAATCACAAACTTGTGATTGGTTAAATGGTCATTGATTCTCCAGTAGGAAAAGTTAACCGACAACATTTTTATTTTAAGTTACCTTTCTTAATGTTAAGGAATTTATTTAGGATATTTATTAAGAACATAAGGAAATATACATACTTGACATGTTGACTTTCATTCTTTAATAAAATTTTACCATAAACCCATCTTTCACTCTAAAAGGTAATAGAACTCAAAAATTTTCTAGTTATCCTAATTGTATAAGGTTCCAAAAATTAACACATACCATTTAGATTAGGAAAAATATTTTCTAATAACCAGAGACTTCCTATAGGCTAGTGGTAGGTAATAAAGGCCTATCGCATTATGGTTGTGGGTTCGATTCCTACAGGTTTGTCCGACGCGATGGGTTATCCCCCGACCTGCAGGTTGTCCTTTTCCTAAAACTATAGTATTATAATATTACAAAAATAATCTTCATAAAAGTTTTAACCATAAACAATATTATCCAAATTTCAACTTAATCCATTCCAACCTTTATTGTTATCCAAAATACCTATGTCCAGAATTTCTCTAAAAGGTCTCTAAACTCCAAAATCAGTTGTAACATCAGATTCCCCAAACAAAGTAAAGTCTCCATTATTGTCACATACTAAAAATATGATTACCTTCATCATATTAAAACCTTAATGAAAACAACAAGTACTCCACTACAATTGTAACGCCCCGACCCCAGCTACCCAGAGTCGGTGCATTAATTACATAACATTGGCATGATCACGAGAAAGATCAAGTCTTGAAAGACCGATTAGTTTAGTAGCCTTGGAATAACTAGATACATCCATAAATTTTTACATTACATCATAAAAAAAACATCTTGTCTTCATATCCCCTCATACTATCCCTGCAGGTCATTCATAAATTACTTCTTCATAATCCTGGGAAAAAAAAAACATTGAAAGGGGTGAGCTCGGATGCTCAGTAAGGATAACATTATAGCATAAGCTTTCATAAATGAGCATAAACACTTAAGGCAATTTATAACTAAAACAAAAGCCTTTTAAACTTGAACTTCAGCATAAAATGGCAAAGGTAAAATGAAATAATGCCATTTACTTACTCACATGGATATTCTACTAGTCGAATGATCACATGAAATATCAATAACCACTTTCATAATGATGGAATGCATAATGCCAGACTATCATAACCACATAGCCAAGGCCTCGTGCCAAGACTACAAATAAGATTTTGCCAAGGCCTTGTGCCAAGACACTAGTTTGTCTCATGAGACCTACCGATGCATCGAGGAGCTATAGCGGGCTCCACCCGTCACTTATTAAGTCCAATGCATTCCTCATATGAACAAGTTTAAACATAACATAAACATTCGTATTGAAACTAGCATACGAAATGTCAATACTTTTACCACAAACCTTGAATGGTATAAAAATAGCACATCCACAGTCAAACATAACTCATTCGATACAATATGGAAGATTGTATTGTATCACATTAACCATAATCAAGAATAATGAAGGATGTTGACATAGATGAAAATAATCATCAAAACTATTTGAGAGAAATATCCCCCTTTTCTTGAAATCATTTAAAAGTCACACTATTTGTCAAAAAGCCATTTAAAAATAGATTTTTGAATCAAAGTATCCCATACCACTTTGAAACTTTTTAAAAGGATTTTTAATTTTAAAACTTTAATGTCCATATAAATAAATCCTTAAAACCATTTTTAAAATATGGACATTAATGAGCATGATTTAGAAGAATAATTCTTTAAAACATTTAAAAATGGTATTTTAGTTAGAGTTTCTAACCAAAAGAGAGACACTTGAATACAAATAATTGAGGTAATCAAAACATTGTAATATCATGAGAATAAAGGAATTCATGATATACTATGTCAAAGTACATTATATACACCACATAAAAGTGATTTGGTGTATATCATCAAAGAAGTCTCAATGGAATGTAAATTGAGATGAAATCTCTCATAAAGGTTGTATCCTTTTGTTAAGGATAAATCAACGACATAATTATGTGTGACAAATATAAATACACTAAATATGATTGGATATTTAGTGTAAATCAATCAAAGTATATTCACACATATTCTTGTAAAATCAATACTAACGAATTGGATGTTTAACTCAATAAATGGAGAATGAGTTAAAATTACTCTTATCAAATTCATATCAATAACTTGAGAATTATCAATGGAGTGATTATGTGTATCAAACTTATATCCACAGGAATGGGAGTGGAAATTATGACATAATCAAATGAATAGTGATTCCACACATAATCTTGGGGTAATATAATCAATGAAATATGCGTAAAGCCAAATGAGTGGAAGTTGAAATCTCAAATTCCCTTATTGATTATGTAACTTAAGAAACATACACCCATGAAAGAATTATCATACCATGATGATGTAAATACCCATAAATTAAAGTATATTACACAATGAATACGATCATGGGCAGTACACATACACCACATGCAATAATTAAGTGGTGATCAATGGAATTCTCACGGAATTAAAAGTGAGATAAGAAAACCCTTACATTGTACTTTTTCCTTGGTCGATGGTAGGTTTACCTCCTGTATAATGGTGAAATAATTGTTATTGAATAATAAAAGAATCATTTACTTTAATATGATATCATATATGATCTTTTATCATTGATTTGTTAATAATATTTTAGAATTATCGTCATTTCGGGTGTTAACGGGTTCATTTTACTTTATATTCTTTGTTATGTGAGACATATTCGTTATTAATGGGATGTATATTATTCATATACAGAATGGTATCAGGTTCTTAAACATCATTTTTAAATCATCAAATTATACGATGGAGAATGAATCTCATCGCGTTCGTGGAGACGGTAGTCCGTACGTACGCACGAACGCTACTTCTATTTAATTTTTATTTTAAAAGAATCGAATCCAAATTATACATAGGTATATTACTATTCCAGTATAATATAATATTTTATATATGTTACTTAAGTTCATTTACACCATCCTTTATACGTTCCATGTGTGGTATGAACGAGTCATATCATTTTAAGGGGGCGGTAGTCCGCACTTCCTCAAATGAAATTATCGTATGTATATACAACATGAAACGAATAATGATATGAAATAAAATGGAATTACAGAAGCTTATATATAAAATATATATCATTAATATCATATTTAATTACAGTTCCATCCTAATGGCCACCATGAGAGGCGGTAAGATGTATTTGAACAATCATCGTTTCGTGAGGCGTTAGTTTGCCATCCACAGAAACATTATGTTCATCATCCATTAGATGGAGTTGTGTGAATGTGTAGTTTGAATACTTCATATAACAACATCCTATTATATTGAGGATACTGGTGTTGTTATAAAATAAAGGAAATAAAAAGATTTTGGGGGTTGGAGAAGCAAAATAAATGAAAATACTTTAAGAGAAATTGTTACCTTTAATTTAGGTAACTCACTTTGGTTGGAACCAAAGGACTTCTTGAAATGCTTTCTGCCTAAGGGGAAGATTCAAGGAGGAGGAGAGGGATGTGGGGAGCTTAGTTGGGCAGAGTTTGGACGAGCCAAGTGGCTTGAGAGGTGTGAGGAAATGAGAAGGAGGAGTGCCCTTTTATAAGAGGGGTGAGGGGCACCTTTGGAAAAGCTAGAAATATTAATTTATAATAAATTCATATTCGGTTTCCAAAGGCTCCAAAGTTGACTATTCAAAGGCTGAGGTGGGGATAGGTCGAAACCAACTCATACAATAGAATTTAGACAGGTTTGGGTACTTATATTAACCTTATCTTTAAGTATTAACTCTAAGTTAATTAGTTTCACTTTTACAATGTCTCTTTGTATTTTTATATAATATGGTTAATAAACTTACTATATACATCCAAGAGACCCCCAAGTGGTCCATTAATGATTAACCTATCATAATATAAGTCTCTTGGCCGAACCTTAGATTTTTAGGAATTTAATATCAATTAATAATATAATATTTGTTTTAAGAACTCTTTTATGTCAATTTTGACACTATTCAATAGTTGATTTTTTTGAAACTCATAACAGATTGATTACTTCGAAAAAAGTCAATTAAATCAATCCTAATATATCATATTATCCTAGAAAATTAGTTTAATTCATTAAAAGTTTCATATTATATTTATTTGGGTGTTTATAATATCAATTATTTTAATTTTTCACTATTATAGTAATTACTGCATCATCATTGTGTCATAAATAAAATAAATTATTTAATGTCTAAAAATTATAAATAAAATATCATTATGTATAAAATCTTTTTAGCTTTCTAATGAATATTTATAATCTAAAATCCAACATATATAACCCTATGTAACAATTGTTGTTCTAAAAGATATATGCTTGTGTCATTTTTGTATTCATTTTAACTAAATTAAAATAAAGTGTCATTATCACTTACAAGTGGATCCATGGGGTCCCAAAATAGACCCAAAGATTCCCATGGTCGACCATGTATCAAACAATAGGGTTAAGACACGTTTTAGGGTAATTTAGTATTATTATAATATTATTTTTTTTAACCCTTATTTACCGAATTTACCCTTAACCATGGTAAATAAAATATTTACCGCAGTAATTATTCAAAATGTCTAAAAATAAAAGTTACCTATTTACACAATTTTGACATCCTGATTCCAAATATGGAATCCATTTTCCTAAATTCAAAACACAGAATTGGCAGAAATTAATTTAAAATTAAATCCCGCTGTCAAAACAAAAAGCGTGTTTTTAAGAGATAATAACTATCAAAAGATTGACACTCGTTTATGTTCGGTTTAATTGTAAAATTATGTCCAATGACCAACATTATATTAAATGGTAAAAAATATATTCTAAATATACTTTAAAACCACTCAAATTCATAATTTATCACTATTAATTATTTTGATTAAAAAAGTTGTTTTTAATTAAAATTTAGTAATTTTCACTATTCATCAAAATATAAAAGTTATCCGAAAAGTACCAAAATTTCACCCTAGGATAATTTCGATATTCCGAATCCAAAAATGAAGTCCATTTTTAAATATAAAATATATATAATTTCAAAAATTAGGTATTACTATTCATAACGGCTAGTTTGATTGGTTGTGGTGTGTGTTAAAACTCAAGGTTGCGTACAACACACGCTACTGTATTATTCAAAGAAAGCGTACCGTGGAAGCTTGGGATGTTTCATTTTAAATTTTTGATATCCCCATTTAGTCAAAAAGTTTAAAATATAGTATTTAAAAAGGGTTCACTATTAAAGTTGATAAAAGTGCAATACTGAAAATGAATTTGTTCTTGCATTATATCTAAGAAACTCATAATATGGATTCTAAAATTATAAGGATTATATAAACATTAAAATTTATCTAATACTATTCATAACCTCTTTTAAACGGCTTGTTTGGTAAGTCATGGTGTGATTGAACATGGTGTTGCATGTAGTGAAAGTTATTGAATTATTTTGAAGAAATAACACACTATGAAATCTTGGGGTGTTACATTCTCCCCTCGTTCAATAAATTGCGTCCTCGCAATTTGAAATTGTTCTTCGAAAAAAAAAGGTTGAAAATAGATAATATATTTGTGGGAAAACCCACATCGGAAATTGGGTTACTAAAGTTTAGTCTTAATATGAGAAAAAGAGAAATCAAAGGGTCACCACCAAATTATGATCTCGATTAGGAGAACATTGGTGGCAACTAGAGACATATAATTGGAGGAAAAACATAAATATTTATAGGTGGTGATTGAGGTCATCAATCACAAACAAGTGTAAAATTGAGGTCCTTATAATCATCAATCTATGATGATTTGAAATACCATCGGTTCAACAAAACATAGGGTATTAGGATAACACGTTTTTGACGTTTCAAAATATCTTAGTTGAAATCCCACATCGAAAAATGAATTAATGAGGCCTCTATTTAAAATAAAGAGTCGAAAGTATGAAGATTACCGAAAATAACACATACTAGGGTTCCATGAAGGAAAATATGGATATGGAGGAGAAATCTAACCATCAATTATCTGATGGAGAGTGGTAGAGAACATGGCTATGAAAAGGCCAAAAATCCCAAAGCCATAAATTTGTGATGATTTAAGGTACCATCTAGGACAAAATTTTTGTTCTATGTTTCTTTTATTAATGTTGGGGATTTTATTTATGAGATTGGCTAAGAACATTATGAGATATACTTAAATTTTAAGTAGATTTTCATTCTTTAATAAATTTCCACCACTAACTCAATTTTTTTTTAAACGATGAGTATTCAAGAAGACTTGGTCACATTGGAAGAGCTAGAATAAACTTCTATAGAATCACATGATCCATGCAGGATAAACCATATATTAATCAAAACCAAAATGGTTATTGAATGATCTAATGATCCCCCAAAAGGATATTCATTGAGATAAATATGCACTAATCTTAATTTCTAAAATTAAACCAACAATACCCCAAAGTTAAATAGATACCATTCAATAACCAATTGTCCTTAAAATTCTTTAATATAATCCAAAATAATATTGAAACCCAAAACATAGAAGAATTTGATTATGTAGTCTCCCATGTTACATTGTATCTCCAAATTACATCAAATACTCTTAAAGTCACATACTTAAAAGTAATCATCACATATTCTCTGTTATAGGTTAATCATTTCCATAAATAACCCAAATCGCTATAAATCAACAATAAAAATGTAGATAAAAATCCACCATTACTCTACAAATGAAACCTCATTGTATTCTATTTTCCTTGGGCATATAGTGTTCCTAACAAAACGAACATCTTCCAAAATAACATTTATCACTTAATCACCAAATCATTTTCCTATACCAAGGGTATTCATTTGATAAGACATAAGAACCCAAATCATCTTATTATTGATCAATAAAATCATTTAACAAAAAAAAATAGCCACACTAACCAGGGACTTCACGTAGTCCAGTGGTAGGCGATAAATCCCAATCGCACTTTGGTTGTGGGTTCGATTCCCACGGCTTTGTCCGACGCGATGGGTTGTCACACGGTCTACGTGTTGTCCTTTTTCAAAAACTATATTTTATAATATTACCAAAATGAGATAAATTCCTCAAAATAACATAATTTAACCACAAATGTTATATCATACTTTGCATTTTCTTCCCAAATTATAATAACTTATCATTTTCTCAAACCCCAATGATCATATAAAACCAAATGGTTATTTATACCTATATCCACAAGAGAAGAGACAATTCTTCCTCAAATATCATTCTCACATGGCAAACTACGGGGTTACAAATACAAGAGAAAATTATTCCAAAGCAAACCCATCAACAAGGAGTGCTAATACTTTTTAAATTTTTCTCCAGCCATTTATTTCCACATAGCTTCTTCTTTGACCAAGAAAATATCCTATAAAATAGGACATTCACTCGGGTAATGGCCAGGTCCCCTACATTTACGACAAATGACTGTAAATGGACTCTTGGGACCATTTTTATCTTCTTCCATAGTACTCTTCATTTTTCTTCGGCAATTCTTCACTTTATGTCCTTCCTTCCCGCACGTAAAACATTTCGTTGTCCCATTGCGACACTTTCCTGGGTGTCTCTTTCCACAATTCCTGCATGATGAAAATTGAGGTTTCTTTTCTCCATGGTCTCCATTGCTGGAGATCTTATCATTTATCACCTTTATCTTCCTTGTTGAGTCTGGGAGTTGGTTAATATATATGTTGTTGATCATATTTTTGGAAAACTGATTTGGCATAAAGACGATATCTTTCACGCCTATCAACATTCCATTTTGTTGCTCATTGCCACCACTTTTCCCAACTTGTACATCATTCTCAAAGTCACTATGACTTCCTTGGAATCCAGCCATTGACTAAAACCAGAAGGCATTGTGTGAGTAATAGTAGTCGTAAAATCATTTAGAGATTAAAATGTCACCATATTCTCAATTTGAAACATATTAGGATTAACCAAGGTCATTTTCTCTCATCTTATGTATATATTACTTAAATCGGTTTGTAAAGAAAATGTAAATTATCCTAAGCATATTCCCCGGGAGTGTCGTAACCAAGAGTGCAGCAAGGCCCGTTGTCGTGCACCAGTTCCCGTTCGAGTCTAGCTCAAAGCGGTGTTTTCGGGTTTTATCCCTAGGTACATCTGTGCCAGAGCCGCCTCTACCTGCTCGTATCCAGACAGGGATGTATTTCTCGGAAAACTCACAAAATCTTTACAATACCAAAATTCTAGGAAGTTTTTTTTATACTAATCCTCAAAGTTCATCTTAGGTATACGTGCTCTAATCAGAGTTTATCTAAATCTAGCTACCAAGGTTTGTACTAAACTTCCTCTGATACCAACTGTAACGCCCCGACCCCAGCTACCCAGAGTCGGTGCATTAATTACATAACATTGGCATGATCACGAGAAAGATCAAGTCTTGAAAGACCGATTAGTTTAGTAGCCTTGGAATAACTAGATACATCCATAAATTTTTACATTACATCATAAAAAAAACATCTTGTCTTCATATCCCCTCATACTATCCCTGCAGGTCATTCATAAATTACTTCTTCATAATCCTGGGAAAAAAAAATAAAACATTGAAAGGGGTGAGCTCGGATGCTCAGTAAGGATAACATTATAGCAGAAGCTTTCATAAATGAGCATAAACACTTAAGGCAATTTATAACTAAAACAAAAGCCTTTTAAACTTGAACTTCAGCATAAAATGGCAAATGTAAAATGAAATAATGCCATTTACTTACTCACATGGATATTCTACTAGTCGAATGATCACATGAAATATCAATAACCACTTTCATAATGATGGAATGCATAATGCCAGACTATCATAACCACATAGCCAAGGCCTCGTGCCAAGACTACAAATAAGATTTTGCCAAGGCCTTGTGCCAAGACACTAGTTTGTCTCATGAGACCTACCGATGCATCTAGGAGCTATAGCGGGCTCCACCCGTCACTTATTAAGTCCAATGCATTCCTCATATGAACAAGTTTAAACATAACATAAACATTCGTATTGAAACTAGCATACGAAATGTCAATACTTTTACCACAAACCTTGAATGGTATAAAAATAGCACATCCACAGTCAAACATAACTCATTCGATACAATATGGAAGATTGTATTGTATCACATTAACCATAATCAAGAATAATGAAGGATGTTGACATAGATGAAAATAATCATCAAAACTATTTGAGAGAAATATCCCCCTTTTCTTGAAATCATTTAAAAGTCACACTATTTGTCAAAAAGCCATTTAAAAATAGATTTTTGAATCAAAGTATCCCATACCACTTTGAAACTTTTTAAAAGGATTTTTAATTTTAAAACTTTAATGTCCATATAAATAAATCCTTAAAACCATTTTTAAAATATGGACATTAATGAGCATGATTTAGAAGAATAATTCTTTAAAACATTTAAAAATGGTATTTTAGTTAGAGTTTCTAACCAAAAGAGAGACACTTGAATACAAATAATTGAGGTAATCAAAACATTGTAATATCATGAGAATAAAGGAATTCATGATATACTATGTCAAAGTACATTATATACACCACATAAAAGTGATTTGGTGTATATCATCAAAGAAGTCTCAATGGAATGTAAATTGAGATGAAATCTCTCATAAAGGTTGTATCCTTTTGTTAAGGATAAATCAACGACATAATTATGTGTGACAAATATAAATACACTAAATATGATTGGATATTCAGTGTAAATCAATCAAAGTATATTCACACATATTCTTGTAAAATCAATACTAACGAATTGGATGTTTAACTCAATAAATGGAGAATGAGTTAAAATTACTCTTATCAAATTCATATCAATGACTTGAGAATTATCAATGGAGTGATTATGTGTATCAAACTTATATCCACAGGAATGGGAGTGGAAATTATGACATAATCAAATGAATAGTGATTCCACACATAATCTTGGGGTAATATAATCAATGAAATATGCGTAAAGCCAAATGAGTGGAAGTTGAAATCTCAAATTCCCTTATTGATTATGTAACTTAAGAAACATACACCCATGAAAGAATTATCATACCATGATGATGTAAATACCCATAAATTAAAGTATATTACACAATGAATACGATCATGGGCAGTACACATACACCACATGCAATAATTAAGTGGTGATCAATGGAATTCTCACGGAATTAAAAGTGAGATAAGAAAACCCTTACATTGTACTTTTTCCTTGGTCGATGGTAGGTTTACATCCTGTATAATGGTGAAATAATTGTTATTGAATAATAAAAGAATCATTTACTTTAATATGATATCATATATGATCTTTTATCATTGATTTGTTAATAATATTTTAGAATTATCGTCATTTCGGGTGTTAACGGGTTCATTTTACTTTATATTCTTTGTTATGTGAGACATATTCGTTATTAATGGGATGTATATTATTCATATCCATAATGGTATCAAGTTCTTAAACATCATTTTTAAATCATCAAATTATACGATGGAGAATGAATCTCATCGCGTTCGTGGAGACGGTAGTCCGTACGTACGCACGAACGCTACTTCCATTTAATTTTTATTTTAAAAGAATCGAATCCAAATTATAAATAGGTATATTACTATTCCAGTATAATATAATATTTTATATATGTTACTTAAGTTCATTTACACCATCCTTTATACGTTCCATGTGTGGTATGAACGAGTCATATCATTTTAAGGGGGCGGTAGTCCGCACTTCCTCAAATGAAATTATCGTATGTATATACAACATGAAACGAATAATGGTATGAAATAAAATGGAATTACAGAAGCTTATATATAAAATATATATCATTAATATCATATTTAATTACAGTGCCATCCTAATGGCCACCATGAGAGGCGGTAAGATGTATTTGAACAATCATCGTTTCGTGAGGCGTTAGTTTGCCATCCACAGAAACATTATGTTCATCATCCATTAGATGGAGTTGTGTGAATGTGTAGTTTGAATCCTTATTATAACAACATCCTAGTATATTGAGGATACTGGTGTTGTTATAAAATAAAGGAAATAAAAAGATTTTGGGGGTTGGAGAAGCAAAATAAATGAAAATACTTTAAGAGAAATTGTTACCTTTAATTTAGGTAACTCACTTTGGTTGGAACCAAAGGACTTCTTGAAATGCTTTCTGCCTAAGGGGAAGATTCAAGGAGGAGGAGAGGGATGTGGGGAGCTTAGTTGGGCAGAGTTTGGACGAGCCAAGTGGCTTGAGAGGTGTGAGGAAATGAGAAGGAGGAGTGCCCTTTTATAAGAGGGGTGAGGGGCACCTTTGGAAAAGCTAGAAATATTAATTTATAATAAATTCATATTCGGTTTCCAAAGGCTCCAAAGTTGACTATTCAAAGGCTGAGGTGGGGATAGGTCGAAAACAACTCATACAATAGAATTTAGACAGATTTGGGTACTTATATTAACCTTATCTTTAAGTATTAACTCTAAGTTAATTAGTTTCACTTTTACAATGTCTCTTTGTATTTTTATATAATATGGTTAATAAACTTACTATATACATCCAAGAGACCCCCAAGTGGTCCATTAATGATTAACCTATCATAATATAAGTCTCTTGGCCGAACCTTATATTTTTAGGAATTTAATATCAATTAATAATATAATATTTGTTTTAAGAACTCTTTTATGTCAATTTTGACACTATTCAATAGTTGATTTTTGTGAAACTCATAACAGATTGATTACTTCGAAAAAAGTCAATTAAATCAATACTAATATATCATATTATCCTAGAAAAATAGTTTAATTCATTAAAAGTTTCATATTATATTTATTTGGGTGTTTATAATATCAATTATTTTAATTTTTCACTATTATAGTAATTACTGCATCATCATTGTGTCATAAATAAAATAAATTATTTAATGTCTAAAAATTATAAATAAAATATCATTATGTATAAAATCTTTTTAGATTTCTAATGAATATTTATAATCTAAAATCCAACATATATAACCCTATGTAACAATTGTTGTTCTAAAAGATATATGCTTGTGTCATTTTTGTATTCATTTTAACTAAATTAAAATAAAGTGTCATTATCACTTACAAGTGGATCCATAGGGTCCCAAAATAGACCCAAAGATTCCCATGGTCGACCATGTATCAACCAATAGGGTTAAGACACGTTTTAGGGTAATTTAGTATTATTATAATATTATTTTTTTTAACCCTTATTTACCGGATTTACCCTTAACCATGGTAAATAAAATATTTACCGCAGTAATTATTCAAAATGTCTAAAAATAAAAGTTACCTATTTACAAAATTTTGACATCCTGATTCCAAATATGGAATCCATTTTCCTAAATTCAAAACACAGAAGTGGCAGAAATTAATTTAAAATTAAATCCCGCTGTCAAAACAAAAAGCGTGTTTTTAAGAGATAATAACTATCAAAAGATTGACACTCGTTTATGTTCGGTTTAATTGTAAAATTATGTCCAATGACCAACATTATATTAAATGGTAAAAAATATATTCTAAATATACTTTAAAACCACTCAAATTCATAATTTATCACTATTAATTATTTTGATTAAAAAAGTTGTTTTTAATTAAAATTTAGTAATTTTCACTATTCATCAAAATATAAAAGTTATCCGAAAAGTACCAAAATTTCACCCTAGGATAATTTCGATATTCCGAATCCAAAAATGAAGTCCATTTTTAAATATAAAATATATATAATTTCAAAAATTAGGTATTACTATTCATAACGGCTAGTTTGATTGGTTGTGGTGTGTGTTAAAACTCAAGGTTGCGTACAACACACGCTACTGTATTATTCAAAGAAAGTGTACCGTGGAAGCTTGGGATGTTTCATTTTAAATTTTTGATGTCCCCATTTAGTCAAAAAGTTTAAAATATAGTATTTAAAAAGGGTTCACTATTAAAGTTGATAAAAGTGCAATACTGAAAATGAATTTGTTCTTGCATTATATCTAAGAAACTCATAATATGGATTCTAAAATTATAAGGATTATATAAACATTAAAATTTATCTAATACTATTCATAACCTCTTTTAAACGGCTTGTTTGGTAAGTCATGGTGTGATTGAACATGGTGTTGCATGTAGTGAAAGTTATTGAATTATTTTGAAGAAATAACACACTATGAAATCTTGGGGTGTTACAACAATCCTTATACATATCACATTATTCTTATAACCATAATATAGTTCTTGAGCCAAAAAACAGAAATACAATAATTATTCCACTTCCACTGTAGTACTAGCATAAGATTGGCCTTGATCCCTTGGCCTTTTCTAAGGTATGTTTCCCTGATGCTTAGGACATTCATATGCATAATGCCCCATTTCCCTACAATTATAGCATTCTACATTGATAGCCTCTTTCTTTCCCTTGCAATAACGAGCCTAGTGACCTTTTTCTCCACATTTATAACAAACTCTCATTCCTTTTAGGAAAGTACCAGTGTGATTCTTCCCACAATTATCGGATAATGTAAAGTCCTTCTTTAAATTTTTTCATGTATCTGTCTCTGGTTCCATCGTTCTTTTCTTGTCTTGCTATATTTTTTTGTCATAAGATTTAGAGAATTCTTTTTCTATCTTGATAGCACGTGAGACAATATCTTCTTACGATGAGAAAGATTGAGAGACTAATGCTCGATGGAGAAATGGTTTTAAACCATCAAAGAAATGATTAATCTTACTTCTTAGGTTACGTATATAATCTACTGCATGCCTCGCTAACCTTGTTAAGTTAGCCTCATACTTTGCGACATTCTCATCCTCCTTTTTTCTCAGACTCAGAAATTGCCTTTCCATATCTTCTCGATGGTCACGAGGAAACTATTTTTCTAAGAAAATCTCTTTGAACTCCCTCCATTACATATTTGATACTTCATCATCTTCCTTTGTGTTTTCAATAAATGACCACCATTGATCAACATCTCCAGTGAGGTGGTAAACTGCCGTGATAACCTTTTCCCTTTCACTACTCCCCAATGCATGGAATATTTTCTCTAAGGAATTTATTCATTGATTAGATACTAAGAGATTTGTACTCCCATTTAATATTGGTGTTTGTTGCCTCATGAAGCAGTCTAACATTGATCTTCCACGTTGCAGATCAGGGTGCTCCATACGAGTAAGTTTATTATTCGTAGCCTGAGTTAGTTGTCCCGGTATGGTTATAAGTTGATCAGAACAAGTTGTATCACCATCTCCACTATAATTATCTTGAGCAGGAGGGAAATCCGTACATGGAGTGCATGCATTAATAAGGTTTCCATTCCTTCCACTAGGTGCTATTTCTAAAAAATGGCATAAACTAGACCAGTTTATGAATCAAAATACATAATTTCAAAGTTGTAAATCACTTAACATAAATTGAACAGTTTATGGATATAATACATAATCATAAAAATGTTTTCATTGAGGAAGTATATACTCATAAACCCTTCATAATGGTGTGTAAATAAAATGGGAATTATCCTATACATGTCCCCAGGAGTGTCGTTACCAAGAGTTCAGTAAGGCCCATTGTCATGAACCAGTTCCCATTTGACTCTATCTCAAAGCGGTGTTTTCGGGTTTTACCCCTAGGTACATCTGTGCTAGAGCTGCCTCTACCTTCTCATATCCAGACAGGGATGTATTGCTCCGAAAACTAACAAAATCTATATAATACCAAAATTCTAGGAAGTTATTCTATACTAATCCTCAAAGTCTATCTTAGGGATATGTGCTCTAATCAGAGTTTTTCTAAATCTAGCTTCCAAGGTTAGTACTAAACTGCCATTGATACCAACTATAACGCCCCGACCCCAGATACCCAGAGTCGGTGCATTATAATGTAACATTGGAATGATCACAAAAGATCAAGTCTCTAAATAATGATTAGTTTAGTAGCCTTGGAAACACTAGATACATTCATAAATGTTACATTACATCATAAAGTGAAAAACTACAATAACATGGTCTCCATAGCCCCCAAACATATCCTCTTCATACTATCCCTATTGGTCAGTCATAAAATATTTCTTCACATCTTGGGAAAAATAAAACAAAGAAAGGGGTGAGCTCAGATGCTCAGTAGAGATAACAATATAGAGGAAACTTTCATAAATAAACATAAGCATTTATGGTAATCTATATGTAAAACAAAAGCCTTTTAAACTTGAACTTCAGCATAGTATGAAAAAAATAAAATGAAATAATGACATTTATATATTAACATGTATATTCTAATTGTCGAATAATAACATGAAATATCAATAACCACTTTCATAATGATGGAATGCATAATGCAAGACTATCATAACCACATAGTCAAGGCCTTGTGCCAAGACTAAAAATAGGATTTTTTCAAGATTTTTTCCAAGACACTAGATTGTCTCATGAGACCTACCGATGCATCGAGGAGCTATATCGGGCTCCACCAATCACTTATTATGTCCAATGCATTCCTCATATGAATAGGATTAAACATATCATAAACCATAACATAATCGTATCACATAAAACATACATAAAGGAAACATAAAATTTCCACATTTCAATCATGAGATATCAATACAACACATTGATAAAACCATTTTCAATACGAAAATAAAAGAAAAGTAAAACTTGGTATTTATTTTTCATTTTTTAAAAGATGTTATGGCTTGTAGAGGAATCCGAAACTCTAATAATGGTCACGGTGGTGGAGAAGTCATTGTCGCCGCATACGCACGACAAAAAAAACATTCCCTTTTTTCATTTAGTAAAAATATTCGTATAAAAAAAGATTCCATTTGAATAAATGTAAAAGTAAAAGGGGTTTATACACCGTATAAAAGAAAGTTTTGTATAAAACAAAATATGCCTCAACGAAAGAAGATTGAGACGAAGTCCATTACCTCATGTCTGACTTGACTCGATTGTTCTTTAACCTCCTGAATAATAATCTAGAGTTATTTTTTACTTGATTCAGAACCTTTTTCAAGTTCATTATTCCTTTTATATCACTTATTACCTTGTTATTAAAATTATGTAATTATTTAAGTAAATAACAGTTGTTTTGTCGATCTTTGGTACTTGAGTCAAAAATAAACTTCTTATAATTACTAGTTGTTCATGTGGTAAAATATCCATTATATCCAAAATTATATTCATGATGTAGATATCATATATATCATATATATCCTGTATATACAATCATTTATAATATTACATTACATTTATAGTTAATAAATGAAATGCACCTTTTCATGGAGACGGTAAGCTGTAAGTACGCATGAACGCTACTTTCATTTCTATTTCGTATTTAATGGAATGATATAAATGTATATTATAATTCCTGTATAATATAATATATAATATCATTTACTCCATCCTTTATATGTCCCACATATGACATTAACAATTCAAATCACTTTGAAGGGGCGGTAGTCCGCACTTCCTAAAATGAAATTATCACGTTTACCCATAACGAAAATCATAAAGGTATGCTATAAGTGAAAAATAAAAAAGCACAAGTAAAACATAAAAATAATATATATCATATATAAATATAGTTATATCTTAATGTCCACCATGAGAGGTGTTAAAATAAGATTGTACAATCATTGTTTGGTGAGGCTGTAATTCTCCACCCACAGAAACAGTATGTTATTTAACCATTAGACGAAAGTGTGAGTAAGTGTAAATCAAATAGTTCACATATAAACAACCTATTATATAGAAGATACTGGTTTTGATACAAAATAAAGGATTAAGAAGAGTTTAAGGGGTTGGAGAATCAAAATAAAACAAAAGAACATAAGAGAAGACATTACCTTAAAATCGGGTAACTCTTTTTGATTTGAGCCAAAGTTTTCCTTGGGAAGACCTCTTATAACGACCCGGCCTTTTCATAAATTACTATTAAATCATTTCAAAGATAAACAACATAATAGTATTACACATGGAGGATCCAAAGGTTTAGTGTCTTGGGAAAACTAGGACTACACATAACAAGTACAACATCAAGAATAAAAATTCATTTAATCTCTTCTTCTATAGCTTCTTAGTAGCACTTGTCCTCTCCTTAGTACATGTTGTCACCTGAGGATATATATAAAAAGGGGTGAGCTAAAATCCCAGTAAGAGGATATATAAGAACAATATAGCATGGGGTGAGCATAATCATGACATAGGAAGAAGATCTTGAACATGAGAGGAGCATAAACAATAAACTTGAAATGTGGCAAAGCATAAAAATGAAACATCATGTCTTAGTGGTTAACTACCACACATATTTTTGAACAAATCTAGAATCATTTTAACGCATCATTTCACATTTAATCATGATATTCATCAATTTACCAAATTCATTGGAGCGCTATATAATTCCGGGCGCACCCGTCACATTTAAACATTCATATTGCGCTATATAATTCCGGGTGCACCCGTCACATCATAACATTATAATTATCTTGCTTGACACAAAGAACACATATCAAACATGTACATAAATAACCCATGGAAAAGAATGGGTTTCATCTCATAATAACACATTCATATGCTTTGGGTTCCCAAAAGAAAGAGGGAACAACATACTTGATATAAGAACCATCAACCTTAAATTAGAGGTAAAAGGTGAGATCTTGAAAGAAGAGTTCTTTTGGAAAAAATTTTGATGGACATAAAAAACCAGTGAAAGACATGTATATCCCAGAAAATTAAAGGAAAAGATGAACAAAAGAACTTTGAGGAGTAACCATATCAAAAATGGAGTGAAAGAGGGAGAACCCGAAGGAAGAAAATTGGGTTCGAGATTTCCCCTTACCTTGTACTCGAATGCCTCCTTCTCTTTAATGTCCTGTATAATGACATTATATTCATTAATTGGAAATTCAAGAACCTTTTATACATTAATAGGGTTCATTCTGGTTTCATATTATGTTCCTTTGGATGACTTATAGAGTTTAAAAACATTGTTCGGGGATGTTCTTTTTCATGGTTTTCTTGAGCGGTCCACTTGTATTCTTAATTTGATGTTTGGGTAGATCATGGGTAAACATACAGAACTGATGTGACATGTAATTAATGATATTACAGAATCTTGAATGATTTTATAATGAGTTATATTAGATCCATGTGGCCGAATTATTAGATAAGAATTAAATGAAGATTATTTGGGCTAATTTGAGTGGTTTTTTTATCACAACCAACTCATTTTAACTTTTCACTTCGTAGAATGGCCATAGGTTATTTGCAGAACATAAAATAGAACATAATACATATAAAACATTCTGGTTCAACCGTAAAAATGGTTTCATGACCAGATTGAAGGTATAAATGGAAGAATAGAGCATGTTGTTTTTTAAGGTGATAAATTATCACCACATGAACAACGTTCTCTTTAATAAAATAAAAGGAAGGGGGAAAGGGTGTGGGGTGATATAATATAACATTAGAATCATAATATTACATTATATATATAATACAGGATTTATAGAACAATTTGGATGAAGATAGATAGAGAGAGATCAAGAAAGGAAGTTGAACATGAAAGGAAATTAAAGGAGAAGAGAGAGAGAAATTACCTTTAGAATCCTTCTCTTGAGATCCTCTTTAAGGAAGCTAGGCTTGGTCTTTTGATGAGACCAGCAGATTTTGGACGTGGTGGATGATCTAGGGAAGGTTTTTGGGCAGAATTTAGAGAAGTCTTGGAGCTTGAGAGGTGTGAGGAAAAGAGGGAGTGAAGGGTGGCTTTTATAGTGGAGGGGAGAGGGGTTTCCTTAATATAAAATTGATTAGTTTATTAATTTCACCCAAGACAAGGAATAGTGAGTCTTGGATGACTTTGAATAGTAAATTTGACTTGTGAATTCAGGATTTGGGTGCTTACATTACTTGTGATGTCAGGAATAGTGGGTTTTAATTAAAATGTATTTATATGATAAATTAATGTATTCTACTTTTCATCAAAAATTCAAGTATCTCAGAAAAATCCCAAAATTTTAACCCAACCATTTTTCGACGTGTAGAATCCAAAAATGAATTTCATTTTTCAAAAATAATTTTCTAAATATTATTAATTTAATATTTAATTAAAATCATAATTTACTTAAAAAAAGGTTTTTAAAATTAAAACTGATTTTGCAATTCTTTCAAAAATTACTTAGGGTCTTATAAAATTATCTAAAAACTATTATACATTGATTCAATAATTTATGAATATATTTCAGGAAAGTAAATATTCTTTTAAATTAATTAATTAATTATAATTAATTATTTGTGACTTATAAAATACCAAAAACGTTTACTAAGGTCAAATTATCACTTTCTATGATGTCTAAATTTTATTTTATTATTCATAGGTAATGTTACTCTTATTTACTATTCATAAGGGTAGGTTACTATTCATAAGGGTAGGTTACTATTCATAAGGGTAGGTTACTATTCACCAAAAACTATTTTTGTTTCATTAGACTCTAAAAAATGTCTTGAACACAACTGTGTATGTCATATTTTTAAAATTCCAAACATAGGGGTGACAAAATTATGTTTAAAGGTCACTTATCACTTAGTAGTTCATTATTTTGTGTTTTTATGACATAGATATAAGAAGGGAATTTTCTATTGAAAATATTTGGGTCGTTACATTCTTCCCCCCTTAAGAAATTTCACCCTCGATATTTCACTTTACACAAACAGGTGAGGGTACTTCTCCTTCATTTCCTCTTCCGGTTCCCAAGTTGCTTCCTCAAACTTTTGGTTCCGCCACAACACTTTGACAAGGCGGGTTGTCTTGTTGCGTAGAACCTTATCAATTCGGTCCAGAATTTTTACCGGTTGCTCCTCGTATGAGAGATCATCTTCCAACTGTACCACCTCTGAGTTTAGTACATGTGAGGGGTCTGGAATGTACTTCCTAAGTAGTGATACGTGAAACACATCATGAACTTGAGCAATATTCAGTGGAAGTGCCAGTCGATAGGCCACGTCTCCTATACGATCAAGGATCTCAAAGGGGCCAATGTACCTTGGGCTTAGATTCCCTTTCTTCCTGAATCGCATGACTCTCTTCCATGGAGATATTCGAAGGAAGACTTTATCTCCAACGTCGAACTCCAATTCCCTTCGACGATTGTCAGTATATCTCTTTTGCCGACTTTGAGCAGCTTTGATGTGTTTCTGGATGACTTGAACCTTCTCTGTCATCTCTTGAAGAAGATCGGGACCAAGTAGTTTTCGTTCTCCAACTTCATCCCAAAAGGTTGGAGTTCTACATCGCTACCCATAAAGAGCTTCATACGGAGCCATCTGAATACTCGAGTGGAAGCTATTGTTGTATGAGAACTCAACCAATGGAAGGTGCTGATCCCATCCACCTTTGAATTCAAGAGAGCAGGATCTTAGCATATCTTCAAGTGTCTGAATAGTCCTTTCAGACTGGCCATGAGTTTGGGGGTGATAGGCCGTGATGAAATTTAATTCAGTACTCAAAGCATGTTGAAGGCTCCTCCAGAATTTCGAAGTGAACCTTGGATCACGATCAGAGATAATCGAGAGCGGAACACCATGCAATCTCACAACTTCCTTCACATATATCCTTGCAAGTTGTTCAAGGGAGAGGTCTTCCCGAATAGCGATAAAATGGGCAGTCTTGGTGAGTCGGTCAACCACAACCCATATCACATTATTTCCTCTTGACATTTTCGAGAGACCCATGACAAAGTCCATAGTAACATTTTCCCATTTCCACATGGGTATAGGCAATGGATGCATCATACCTTTGGACTTTTGCTGCTCAGCTTTAACTTGCTGACATATCAAGCACCTTGATATATATTTCGCAATCTCCTTCTTGATGTTATCCCACCAGAAGTGTTCTCGGAGATCACGATACATCTTGGTACTTCCAGGATGAATAGAGAAAGTTGAGCAATGTGCATTATCCAATATCTCCTTCTTTATTCCGGGTGATGAAGGCACACAAAGCCGCGTTCCAAACCGAATCACACCATCATCGTCGATATGGAACTCTTCCAGTTTCCCTTCCTTTACTGCATTCACCCTCTTTTGTATCTCTACATCATCCCTTTGTGCTTCCTTAATCTTCTATTGGATGGATGGTTGCGCAATCATTTGGGCAAGGTAGGATGTATCCCCTGCCCTTACGATTTCCAAATCCATCCTTTGCATATCCAAGAAGATAGGGTCTTTCTCAATCCTCAACATGGATAGAGTATCAGGTTCTTTCCTGCTTAGAGCATCAGCTACCTTGTTCACCTTTCCAGGATGATAGTGAATAGAGCAATCTTAATCATTGATTAGCTCTAACCATCTCCTTTGATGAATGTTGAGCTCCTTTTGTGTGAATATATACTTTAGGCTCTTGTGGTCGGTGTATATGTCACACTTCTCACCATAAAGGTAGTTCTGCCAGATTTTCAAGGCAAAAATCACGGCTACCAGCTCTAGATCATGCGTCGGGTAGTTCTGCTCATGGATCTTCAACTGTTGTGAGGCATAGGCTATCACATTATCAGTTTGCATGAGTACACAACCCAAGCCTTTCTTTGAAGCATCACTGTATATGACAAAACTTTTTCCACTTTTCGGTAGTGTGAGTACAGGTGCAGTGATCAGCCTTCTCTTTAGCTCCTTGAAGCTTCCCTCACATTCTTCCGTCCATACATACTTTACCCCTTTCCTTGTTAACTTAGTTAGCGGGCTTGACAATCGTGAGAAGTTTCTCACAAAACGTCGGTAGTACCCAACTAATCCAAGAAAAGTATGGATTTCTGTGACACTAGAGGGCCTGGGCCATTCTTCAATTGCCTTTGTCTTTGAAGGGTCCATATAAATTCCCTCACTTGTGATCACATGTCCCAAGAACGTGACATGATTCATCCAAAAGTCACACTTGCTGAACTTGGCGTAAAACTTCTCCTTTCTCAATGTCGCTAACACAAGTCTTAGATGTTCTTCATGATTCTCCTTGCTCATGGAGTAGATGAGAATATCATCGATAAACACTACCACAAATTTGTCGAGGTAATGTCTAAAGACTCTATTCATCAAATCAATGAATATTGCAGGGGCATTAGTAAGTCCGAAGGGAATCACCAAAAACTCATAGTGCCCATACCTTGTACGGAAGTCAGTCTCTTGAATATCTTCCTTCTTCACCTATACTTGATGATATCCAGAACGAAGATCCACCTTTGAGAAGTATTGAGATCCTCTTAACTGGTCGAACAAGTCATCAATCCTTGGGAGAGGATAATTGTTCTTTCTGGTGATCTTGTTGAGTTCCTGATAATCGATACACAGTCGCATGGTACAATCCTTCTTCTTCACAAAGAGCACTAGCGCACCCCAAGGTGATTCACTAGGGCGTATGAACCCTTTGTCCAGATGCTCTTGCAGCTGCTTCTTTATCTCCTCCAGTTCGATAGGAGCCATCCTATAGGGGCACTTTGAGATAGGAGTAGCTCCAGGTATGAGTTCAATTGAGAACTCTACCTCACGATCCGGGGGATTTCCGGGTAACTCTTCGGGAAATACATCACTGTATTCCCTTACGATGGGAATTTCCTCAAGGTTGGAACTTTCCCTTGACCCAAACATTTGGTCGAGGTATGCTTCTTCATAGGGAATCATCACCCACACCATTGAAGGATTTCTCAAAGGAGATTCATGATCTTCCTTGCATTTGTAGAGGAGCATGGGATGGTTCGGAATATGAACATATATTTCCTTTTCCAGACAGTTGATATGTGCTCTATATAACGAGATCCAATCCATTCCCATTATAGCGTCGAATTCCACCAAGGGAAGTGTTACGAGATTTTCCGGAAGAATATTCCCAAATACGTCAACAGGAGAAGAATCAAACAATTGGGTTGCAATGATTGCACCACTTGGTGTTTTTACAGATATCTCTACTTCAAGGTTTCGGGGCTTCGATTCTATAGTTCTAGCAAACTTGCAAGATATAATGGAATGTGTAGAACCAGAATCAAATAAGACTTTTGTCATTCTTGAGTGAATAGGAAGTGTACCTTGTACGACTTCATTATCATGTTCCACCTCCGCAGTAGTGATGGCATAAGCCTTCCCTTGTTCCTTTGTCTTTGGTGGTTGTTGGCGCTGATTACCCTCGAAAGCTCTTGGTTTATTGCACTGGTTTGAATAGTGCCCTAGCTCCTTACAGTTGTAGCATTGAACCACGAGTGGTTCTCTCCTTTCATCGGCTACATTATCCTTACTTTTCATGTCTCTTCGACACTCGTGAGCTAGGTGTCCTTCTTTCCCACACTTGAAGAATTTACCCATCCCTTTGAGGCAGTTCCCATTGTGCAACTTCCCTCATTTTTGGCAAGTGGGTCGTTGTGTTTTCTTCCCATCTTTATCACTAGATCCACCAGCTTGAAACTCCATCTTTCTTTTCTTATCACCATAGCCATGGGACCATTCTACAAACTCCATCTCCACTTTGAGAGCACACCGAACAACTTCTTCATAACTCCCAATGTCTCGAATTGCAAGAGACTTTCGACGATGTGTTTTTAATCCACTAAAGAATCTATCAATTTTGCAATCATTGTTGATAACAAAACCCGAAGCATACCTTGTGAGCCTTGTGAAATTTTCTTCATAGGTTGTGATAGATTCTCCTTCTTTTTTCTTGAGCTCTATGAATTCTATCTCCATCTTCGTGTGAAGAGTTCTTGGGAAGTACTTATTAAGAAACATTATCTTAAAGTCTTCCCATTACATCTCTTCAATTTCCTCCCTTGGCTTGGTGTTCTTAATCAAAGCCCATCATTGATCAGCTTCTCCATCTAGACGATAAACGGCTAGAGTCACCTTCTCCGTCTCAGAACAGTGAAGAACAGAAAAGATCTTCTACATGGAGTTGACCCACTGTTCCGCATCTAGTGGATCGGAAGATCCACAAAACGTCGGTGTTCGTTGCCGCATAAAACATTCGATAGCTAGATGCTCCCTCTTTGGTGAAGGAGGACGTTCCTCATTATTTTGGTTATTATTCATAACCCAGGATAATTGGGTAAGCATCGCCATGAAGTTTTGACCTCCACCTCCAAAATCATTGGGGATGTCGTTCGGGCAATCGTTGCATTGGCCTTCGCAAGAGTTGTTGGCCTGATTTCTCCTGGTTCCCACCATTTTCTAAAATAGAAAAGGTTAGAACAAAACATAAGTAAACAAGTCATGAATAACTTATCCTTTTAAACAATTATACCGAAAACATAACATATGGGATCCCTAGGTAAATATCCTTGTGTGAATATTTGTACTTAGTCTCATGCTAGAGGTTTTCTTTAGGGTTCACTAATCCTAATTCCAAAATTAACTAAACCTTTCCTTTGATACCAACTATAACGACCCGACCCTTTCTTACATTACTATTACATCATTTCAAAGATAAAAAACATAATAGTATTATGCATGGAGGATCCAGAGGTTTAGTGTCTTGGGAAAACTAGGACTACACATAACAAGTACAACATCAAGCATAAAAATTCATTTAATCTCTTCTTCTATAGCTTCTTAGTAGCACTTGTCCTCTCCTTAGTACATGTATCCAGCTAGGGATATACATCAAAATGGGTGAGCTAAAATCCCAGTAAGAGGATATATAAGAACAATATAGCATGGGGTGAGCATAATCATGACATCGGAAGAAGATCTTGAACATGAGAGGAGCATAAACAATAAACTTGAAATGCGGCAAAGCATAAAAATGAAACATCATGTCTTAGTGGTTAACTACCACACATATTTGTGAAAAAAGCTAGAATCATGTTCACGCATCATTTCACATTTACTCATGAGATTCATCTCTTTACCCAATGTATTGGAGCGCTATATAATTCCGGGTGCACCCGTCACATTTAAACATTCATATTGCGCTATATAATTCTGGGCGCACCCGTCACATCATAACATTATAATTATCATGCTTGCCACAAAGAACACATATCAAACATGTACATAAATAACCCATGGAAAGGAATGGGTTTCATCTCATAATAACACATTCATAAGCTTTGGGTTCCCAAAAGAAAGAGGGAACAACATACTTGATATAAGAACCATCAACCTTGAATGAGAGGTAAAAGGTGAGATCTTAAAAGAAGAGTTCTTTTGGAAAACATTTTGATGGACATAAAAAACCAGTGACAAACATGTATATCCCCTAAAATTAAAGGAAAAGATGAACAAAAGACCTTTGAGGAGTAACCATATCAAAAATGGAGGGAAAGAGGGAGAACCCGAAGGAAGAAAATTGGGTTCGAGATTTCCCCTTACCTTGTACTCGAATGCCTCCTTCTCTTTAATGTCCTGTATAATGACATTATATTCATTAATTAGAAATTACAGAACCTTTTATACATTAATAGGGTTCATTCTGGTTTCATATTATGTTCCTTTGGATGACTTATAGAGTTTAAAAACATTGTTCGGGGATGTTCTTTTTCATGGTTTTCTTGAGCGGTCCACTTGTATTCTTAATTTGATGTTTCGGTAGATCATGGGTAAACATCCAAAACTGATGTTACATGTAATTAATGATATTATAGAAGCTTGAATGATTTTATAATGAGTTATATTAGATCCATGTGGCCAAATTATTAGATAAGAATTAAATGAAGATTATTTGGGCTAATTTGAGCGGTTTTTTTTGGATCACAACCAACTCATTTTAACTTTTCACTTAGTAGAATGGACATAGGTTATTTCCAGAACTTAAAATAGAACATAATACATATAAAACATTCTGTTTCAACCATATAAATGGTTTCATGACCATATTGAAGGTATAAATGGAAGAAGAGAGAATGTTGTTTTTGAAGATGATAAATTATCACCACATGAACAACATTCTCTTTACTAAAATAAAAGGAAGGGGGAAAGGGTGTGGGGAGATATAATATAACATTATAATCATAATATTACAGTATATATATAATACTGGATTTACAGAAAAAATTGGATGAAGATAGATAAAGAGAGATCAAGAAAGGAACTTGAACATGAATGGAAATTAAAGGAGAAGAGAGAGAGAAATTACCTTTAGAATCCTTCTCTTGAGATCCTCTTTAAGGAAGCTAGGCTTGGTCTTTTGATGAGACCAGTAGCTTTTGGATGTGGGGGATGAGCTAGGTAAGGTGTTTGGGCAGAATTTAGAGAAGTCTTGGAGCTTGAGAGGTGTGAGGAAAAGAGGGAGTGAAGGGTGGCTTTTATAGTGGTGAGGAGAGGGGTTTCCTTAATATAAAATTGATTAGTTTATTAATTTCACCCAAGACAAGGAATAGTGAGTCTTGGATGACTAAGAATAGTAAATTTGACTTGTGAATTCGGGATTTGGGTGCTTACATCACTTGTGATGTCAGGAATAGTGGGTTTTAATTAAAATGTATTTATATGATAAATTAATGTATTCTACTATTCATCAAAAATTCAAGTATCTCAGAAAAATCCCAAAATTTTACCCCAACCATTTTTCGACGTGTAGAATCCAAAGATGAATTAAATTTTTCAAAAATAATTTTCTAAATATTATTAATTTAATATTTAATTAAAATCATAATTTACTTAAAAAACAGTTTTTAAAATTAAAACTGATTTTGCAATTCATTCAAAAATTACTTAGGGTCTTATAAAATTATCTAAATACTATTATAAATTGATTCAATAATTTATGAATATATTTCAGGAAAGTAAATATTCTTTTAAATTAATTATTTAATTATAAATAATTATTTCTGACTAATAAAATACCAAAAACGTTTACTAAGGTCAAATTATCACATTCTATGATGTCTAAATTTTATTTTATTATTCATAGGTAATGTTACTCTTATTTACTATTCATAAGG
The DNA here is from genome assembly GCA_963277665.1 of Viscum album. Lineage (NCBI taxonomy): Eukaryota > Viridiplantae > Streptophyta > Magnoliopsida > Santalales > Viscaceae > Viscum > Viscum album. The sequence continues at coordinate 2,094,704,513 of OY728142.1, forward strand.
GTAGGTTACTATTCATAAGGGTAGGTTACTATTCATAAGGGTAGGTTACTATTCACTAAAAATTATTTTTGTTTCATTAAACTCCAAAAACTGTCTTGAACACAACTGTGTATGTCAGATTTTTGAAATTCCAAACATAGGGGTGACAAAATTATGTTTAAAGGTCACTTATCACTTAGTAGTTCATTATTTTGTGTTTTTATGACATAGATATAAGAAGGGAATTTTCTATTGAAAAACGTTGGGTCATTACACTTCTGCCCAAAGTGAGGCTTCTATGAGTAATATAGGGAAGTTGAGAGAGTATTTTGGCAGAGTTTGGATGATACAAATGGCTTTGAAGGTGTGAATAAGGTGGTAGAGGTGGGGGCCTTTTATAAGAGGAGAGGAGGGGCTCTTTTGGAAAGATTGAAATGTTACTTTATTATGAAATTATTTTTGGATATTAAAGGTCCCAAAATGATATATTTGGAAAATAAGGTGATAAGCGTTCAAATTAAACCCATCCAATATGATTTAGACAAGTGTATGTTTTAGATTTTACCTTATCTTTTCATTTTATTTAAATCATTCATTAATGAGGTAATCACTGCATCATCATGGTGTCATAAATAAATTATTTTTTTAAATGTCTAAAAATTATAAAAAAAAATACTATGAAGTAGAAAATATTTTTAGATTTTAAATGAATATTTATAGTAAAAATATGACTTGTATAACACTATATAATTTTTTTTAGTAAAACAATACATGTGTATGACACTTTTATTTTTTACTTTAAATAAAAAGTTATTAATGTCATTTTCTTACCCATGTGGCTTCATAGGGCCCCCAAGTTGAACCTTGGATTTTCGTGGTCCTCCTTGACTCATCCAATAAGTGTAGGTCAATTGTAAAGATAATTTCATATTATTATATCATTATATTTACCTTAAATTACACTAATTACCTTTAATCGCGATTAATAGAACATAAAAGTTACTATTCACCAAAATTTATTGTAATCCCATTGAACCACATTTTACTTCCTAATGAAAATGATGTATGTGAGATTTTTGAAATTCAAATCACAGAGGTTGTAAAATTTCATTTAAACAAAAAATCTGTTTTTTAACTACCACTTAGTGGTTTCACTATTCATCAAAAATCTATGTTTTTCAGAAAAATACCAAAAATTCACTCTAAGCTATATTTTATATTCCAAATTAAAAAATAATTTCCATTTTACCAAATTCAAAACATAAAAGTTTCATTAATTATTATTATATTCAATTCCCACTGTCAAAACGAATAACATGTTTTTTAGAAACAATATCTATCAAAAGATTGACACTCATTTATATCCGATTTCAAAGTGATATTAATTCTAATGACCATCATTGGATAAAATGATAAATTATATTCTAATTATACTTTAAAACCACTCAATAGTATAATTTATTACTATAGATTATTTTGATTACTAATGTTGTTTTAATTCTTTTCACTATTCATTGAAAATTGGACGTTCTCAAAAAAATACAAAAAATTCAACATAGGATAATTTCGATATTCCGAATCAATAAATGAAGTCCATTATGAAATATAAAATTTATATAATTTCAAAAGGCGGGTATTACGATTCATAATGGCTACTTTGATTGGTCGCGGTATGTTAAAACTCGAGGTTGCGTACAACACATGCTGCTCTATTATTCAAAGAGAAACATACCATGGAAGCTTGGGGTGTTACATTGGAGACAGAACAAAGTTATAAGATTAATATGAAGATCATCATCGACCGTTTTTTCATTCATGGTTACTATTCAAGTGTTCTTGAGGATCTCTCCATGTATTGAAAATCTTCATTTTGGGAAAGAGGGAACATTATCTCCAAGATACAAAGGCACTTTTGAGATATATGAATGAGTTGGAGAGGTGGAATATTAGTTGGAATTACCACAAATATTCTGTGTAGTGCATAATGTGTTTCATGTATCTTGGTTGAAAAAGTATCATCTGGATCTAGACCATGTGATTCAATGAAATCTAATTGAACAAGAGTCAGATCCTTCAGTGCTGCACATTCTTGTGCAAGTTGGGGATAGGTAAGGGAAAGACTTTCCTGGAAAAAGCATCAAAATAGTACTTGTTTGGTGGAAACCCCATCATAGTTATGAAGAGACATGGGAATAGAGGTAAGAAATGGTTGAGCAATGACCTTAACCCTTTTGGGATAGCATGGGATTTCTACTTTCTAGGGACGGAATGACCAATGGTGGGGAGAATTTATCACCCTCTATTTCCAGTAAGTAACCCTTTATTTATGATTTTTAAGTATGTAAAATATATGGGTGATGTTTGGGAATGACTTTGGAACTTCATAATTGTTTTGGGGACTTTTTTAAGATTCATGGTTGGAGCATAGTTTGGGATTTTCTTGCAACCCCTATAGGAAATAGTGCGTAGTGAGAAAGAGGATAAGGATAAGGTTCATGGGCATGAGCACAGTTTTTTAAAACCATGTGGCATTCTAGTAGAATTTATGCAACATGAGATATTGAGATTTGGCATTGTTGGTACAAAATTATTCTAACTATACAAGTGAACTATGCAAGGCTTCCCCGTAGAGAAGTAGCCGGAACACAGTTTCCCTAACTGTGGGACTAACCATATACAATTTAAAACCATGTTCAAAAAAAATATGATCTTGGTCAGCTTTATGTTTTGACAACTCATTTTCCCCCTAAATGACCCTAAATTGATATTTTCACCTCCAAAATGAAATGTAATTTTCTCCCATTGATCTGGAGGAAATCCTATGGCTTGTCTTGGGGATATGAAGCAAGATTCTAATGGTAAGTGATCGTTCTTGGTAGTTCTGGGTTATTTTTCTTATATCTACTTTTATCCCTCTCTATGAGTCATCAAAAATGATATTGTGTGGATATATATAAGGTTATTTATGGAAATAATGTTTATATTTGGCCTTTTATGTTACTGTAAGAGATATATGTTGGGTTTTTTGAGATTCCACTCAGTTTCACTGGTGTTTGAGTGTCGTTAAATATTATCATCCTAAATCTTGAGGGATGTGGCTACATGCTTTACCCCTCGATTTTTATATTGAAGGAATGAATTAAGATTTGATGTTTTGTGTGAAATTGATATTTAATTACTAATGAAATTATTTATGGAAATCCTATTTGGTGTTGATTTTTGGAATTTCCCAAATTGTGTGTTTTGGAAAAGAGTGAATTTGGAAACATGATTTTAAAATGGTAATTTTAAAAATGATTGTTTGATATTGATGTAAGGAAAAGTGTATTCAATACTAAGGATTTTTTTATTGAAGTAGTTTTCTATAAAAATTAATAAAGGGTTGGTTATATTGAAATGGTTTATTATTTTATTTTTTAATAAAAATTAGATTTTATTGAAATGTATTTTTGAAAGGTTTTCACTGTAATTTTGTTTCATTGAAATGGATTAAGAATCCTTGTTTAGGAATGGTTTTTTTCAAGGTTTTTTAATGGTTTTAAAATTTTGTTTTTTTTTTCCGATTAATGGATTAAATGGTTAAGGATAAATGGAATGGGATTGATAATGATCTAGAAGTAACCCCATAAAATAAATAGGTAAAAATGATTGAATTGGATGGATAAAAATTATGATGTACAACCATCAAAGGGATGGGCTAAGACATGAAGTTCCACTATCTAGGTAACAATAATTATATGTGTTTATTTGTGTGTGGTTAAATAGAAAATAATGGGATATTCCAACTGATAAGTGGGATATTTTGAATGACATTTTTTGGTGATTTCCTTGGTTATCACATTGGTTTGTAAAACTATTTTTTTACGAAAAATATTTTACATTGAAATGGCTTGGATTTTATATTAATGGTTGTAAATTTTTTAATATAAATTTTCTAACATGTTCTATCCTAGTGGCCTGTGTAGAAATTTCATTTGGGAAAAACCTACTAAGATTCATTAATCACCCATTCGTTAGCACATCAGTGCATTTGCAGATATTATCTATTAGGATATATTCAAAGGAAAGGAATCAGATTACTATAATAGTGCTTTGTGGTAATTTTGATGTTTGGTGGAGTTAGATCATGGATCTTGTTTAGATCTATTTAATTTTTCTTAGGAGCCTTTTAGTTTTTTTGGGCTTGTCTTCTGCTGTGTACTTTGATATTTGTAGTCTGCTGATGTTTTACTTTACTATGGTTGGGTTTTTATATCAATGGTATTACTTTATGATAGATTACATTTTTTTCAAGAATCATGTAGTGGTTTTGGTTATGGCTTGTTTGGTTGTATTTGTTTTGTTTTATAAGGGAAAATCCCCCCACCTATTAATGAAGCCCTTGGATTTTATTTACAGCCTCTGCAAACTTGGGGATGTCACTAAAGACCAAGTAAATTTAATCCACTTTTCCAAGCCAATGGGAAGGGGTGGGACATTAAATTATAGTTCCCAAAATACTAATAATATTAATTGGCATGATAAACCATGGCTTTATATTTTTTTCAATTCTCATAAACTTGTTTTTAGAGAAATTAAAATTGAATATATTCCCTAAAATATAATTCTTGATATAATTATAGATTATTATCATATGTAATTTATCAAATAAAATAAAAATTAATATTTTATAGAATGAATTCCCCCTTAATTGTGAATTTTGTATGAAATTTATTATCCTAATAGAAAATATTGTGAATCATTTTTTGAATGTGTTAGTGCTCTAAATCTATTCATATAGTGGAATTATGTAACATATTTTTATTCATGCGTAAATTTTATTTTTTTATTTAAATTTTATTAGTGATATATGTTAATCATGAAGTCCATTGAGGGCCACCAATGATTCTATAATAATTTTTATATTTGTTTAAATGAACATTTATAAATGGGGGACACTTTAGGTTGAAATTTAAGAATACGTTCTTACTATATGTCACTTCCTGATACAAAATCATACATACCTTTGAGTTTAACATCATATATCTTTGATAAATAATAACTGTATTTCTTGTATCCTCATCACATATGTGATATATGTCTTAAAACTTTTATCAAATAATCTATGTATTTATGGATGAGGATAATTTATATTTTAGAAATAATGTTAACTAGTAAATAGTTAATTAAAATCCATATTGAACCATACTTCTACTAAATGAATTTGATTTGTTAACAATTTTTTATTTTAATTTGTTATATAAATCTATTTTTTATATGTTCTTGTAAATTCAACTTTAATTAGTCTAATTTTATTAGAGTAATTATACAGGTTCCATTAAAAATACTCATTTACTAGGTATAGGTTCTATTCGAATAGTTATCCCATAATCCATGGTATTATTAGGAATATCATTTTGAAATTAAATTATATATTCCCTTGAAATATGAATTTCATCACATTGATAGTTTCATGCCTCCCTATCAATTACTATAGATTTTGTCCTTCTTTATATACGATTCATATTTATTATGAATCAATTTATTTAGAATCTTGAACATTTTTAAGTATTTATATGGAATTGAAGGATGAATTAGGTTTTTTAATGATATTTCCTTATATAAACATTTGGTTTCAGTTATTTACTAATAAATACAATATATTCTTGATATAAAATAAAATTACACTAAAGGAAGAAAAAATATTCTTTTAGAGAATATTCTAACAAATATTATTAAAGGCGATTTTTTATAATATACATATAAAAATTTCAATTCTACTTGTTTTCACTAAAAATTAAATTTATTTTTAATGAGATGACCATTGATTATTTCATGATAAGTTTTATATAATGTGCTGATCCTTATTCAAATAACCTATTCAAAAGTAATGATTCGATAATGTGTCTACCTTTAAAAATGTCATTTTATAAATTCACCACAGTTGTCAAATTTCAATAATTTATTATTTTATCACATGGATTTGTTGGAATTTGTAATATCCTCGACTGACTATACATAAACGATGCCAAATGAACAATCATTATACTTATAGTATTTTTATCGTTAATATTGAGTCTAATGATTAGATTAATAGGCTTGAATATGTAATGGGGAGGAAACCACATAATATCATTCCCATAATGATTTGGGCCAGCCTTACAAAAAATTCAGCATGGGCCATTTATACATAATACATTTCCAACCCCACAATAATAAAACTAGTACACAAACAGTGAAGAAAAACTATACTCGCACATTTAGATCTCTTGTAACAAATTTATATGTTTCATATGTAATGTGATTCGAAATATACTTCTGGAAAACTTTTTTGAGAATCTTAGTGAACTATATACAAATTAAATCATCAAATTTATACAAAAATATTTAATCAAATCATTTCCGAGGGACCACTTATAATAGGATATAAATCTCAATGAAACATACTCTCACCTTGTTAAATGTAAAAACACAATAATGGTCTGAGACAAAATATATAGTAATATGTTATCCAATATAAATGAATCATAACACAGTTTCCAATAGGTCATAAAGAATTAATAATCTTGATTTTCACAAAATCATAATTAATGTAATATTATCATGATGTTATAATAAGTTATCTTCATGTGTGATAACATAACCATATATGAGGACATAATATATATATATATATAATATGATCCTAAAAATATATTATATACTATGGTGTGAAGATATGAAATCATAATTTCATAATAATCTATTTTGGAGACAAATATAGGAATGACTAACATAGATACACATATAAATCCAATACAAATTTAAATTATTACTTCCAAGACCATGATAATAGTGTGGAGAATTCAAATGGAACCATGTCCCTGAATAACATAATAAAAAAAGGTAATCAAAACTGTAATGACCCGGCTCATTGACCAAGGTACAGATCATTAGTTTTTCATTTTTTTTCTTAAATGGTCCTAATAAAGTCACATAATTAATCTAAAGGGGTCATAAGAGTATATGGGGAGTTTTCAGAGCCTGGAGATCTAAAAAGGAGAAAACAGGTTGGGTCAGATGTTTTGTTAACAACCGTGCGACCCAATTTCATGACATTGTGGCCGGTTGCAGAGGTTTTCGAGAACCCGTATGCATATTCTATGCATGGTTAAGGAAATTATGCACATAAGATATGTAACGTGGCCATTGATTTTGTGGGGTGCGCTCAGTTTTCACGTGCTTTGGTAAACCATGTGTAAGAACCATGTAAGCTAGATTTTAAGGAAAATTAAAAATTTTCCCCTAATTTCCTTTTAATATCTAATTTCTTTTTTTATCCCTTATGCACACAGCAACCTCCCACATCATCCATGAGCTCTAAAAACCCTTCCCCCTTGAATTTTTTATTTCTCCATTATCCTGCATCATATCATCATTCTGTCAGTGGTGTTGGATGCCTAGAGGTAAGGATAACCTCATGCTCTCCTCTACCTTCGCTAAGTTCTCCCATCAGTTGAGATGTTTAGAAGAAGGCTCATTCCCCACTGTTTTTTAGTGAATTAAAAAGAAACTAAAATAAACTTTGATCTACTTCTAATATTATGTTGATATCCAATGAGTCATCATCTATGACACTAAGGTAGGTTGTCCCATAATTTTACATTTGAGATATGGTCATTTCATAGGTAAACACAAAGTGTCATGGATCAACATTTGTCAGGATCCCTGAATGTGTTGATTTCCTCATTTTTAATTGACCCTAGAGTGATGATTTAAGATAATTGATTAACATTTGGAGGTTTCATTATCACTGTTTCTCATCACAAGTACCCAATTGGTGTTCCACCCAAATTGGTCATTGTAGCCCAGTTTTACCAAAATTTCAATTATTGGTTATGGATTCTTGATTGGATTTTAAATGATTTTTCCTTTGTCTCATATGTATTCTAACTAATCCAAAACACCACATGCATTCTTTGACCTATATGTCTTGGAATTTCCAATTTGACCGTGTTACTATTTGACCTCTCATTTTTCCTTGATTTGAGCCCTTGGAAGTAGAGCTTTGCTATTAGGAAACTGGAATGGGTGTCATGTATAGGATGTCTAGGATGAGATAACCATAGAATATATAAATGAGATGGCTCAAATGGAATGGATTAATGGATGGAATGAACTCTCCTACATAGAGTTTTATAATAAAAAGGGTTACATAGAAAATTCTTGTTTAACATGAAATATTATAAGATGGGTTTCCTTACATTCCATAATGTGAGTGACTTTATCTTTAGTATGCTTGTTCTTTCTGTTATATGTGGGTGGGAGGAACATAGCCACTTTCCATTCAGTTAAATGTGGGTGGTAGGCACATATCCCCTTTCCATTATATGAAATGTGCGTGGTAGGCATATTGCCTCATGTCATTCTATAAAATGTGGTTGGTAGGCAAATAGCCTCGTGCCATTCGTTCAAATGTGGGAGGTTGGAATATAGCTTTTTTCAATTATATAAAATCTGGGTTGTATCCATAAATAACAGATCCATTATATTATAAGATGGAAGTATGCATTATATCCCCAATCCTTTTTGTACAATATGTTTTTATAATAGGTGACATGCTTAGACATTGCCAACATTAAGCTAAAGGAGGTAGACTCGCTAGGTATCCTTTGGGAACCAGAGTGGGATGGTAATTGTTTAATTTTTTCCCTTACTTTCCTTCAATTATCTACACACTGATTACTTATGAGCACCACTCAGATTACACATAGACACCATTAGTGGTGGCCAACTGAGATTTATCTCACACCCAATTTGAGCCACCATTTGATCCCGAGTAAACTGCATTACTATAGTAATAGATTGAAGAAAGAACCACTCTTATGGTTGTTTAATCTCTTTATTAGGTGGAGATTAGGAGCATAGGACCGGGCATAGGCTCAAGATGCTGTGGTGAAGTTTTTTGTATATTGTTTACATTTTTCCTTTTATACTTGTATGCATGTTTCCTCCTTTTATTATCATATTGTACAAGCATTTCGTGCATGCATAATTAGATCATACACTGCCAATGAGGAATTTCATTTATTATCTAGTATTCCACTTTTTACTTATTCTACGTTTTTTATTATCATTATGTTTTTGTATGTATCTATTACAGCGTTGAATACTATAACATGGTGGTAAAGTCTTCCTAATGATTTTACCATTAAAACCCTCACTTCTAGTCAGCAACCCCTAGCTTATGGGGAGACGCACCATATGTTATGTTGAAAGCCAGGTTCATGCATTGGTCACATGGCAGCTGGGTCTGGGATGACACAAAGTGGTATCAGAGGGTAGTTCTTTTCATTCTTTACTATTTTGAGACAATAGATTGGAGATTGGGAATTCGTGGGACTTTTTCACAATCCATGTTTGGGCATCATGGACCCACATATAGGATACAGACTAAGTTACATGAGTTATTTATATTATTGGTTCCCTTATTACTATTGATATCATTTAATTACTAGGTTCTTCAAAAGTATTTTGGTGTAATTGATATTGATGATATTGAAATTTTGATTTCTTTTTTTGACCAGATGAGATGAGGGATTTCTGTTATAACCTTCATCACAATAGAAACAAAATGAATATTCCATACAATTTTCCATGTCACATTTAAATTTTTTGGGAGCATTTCTTATTTCCCATTATTATAGCATGTTATATATATTCAAATGTGCTAACACTTTTCAACAGGATTTGAATCATTCAATGGTGTGACTAGTGTGTGCCACTCTCTGTTTCATAAGGTTTCTGGGCCCTTATACACTAGAAAATGGCATTCCAACTTGACCAACCATTTGAGGAATGATATAATCACTAGTATAAGCACAATTTTAAATGAGAATGGCATTCGTATGAGTGTTATATTTTGACTCATAAGGGGTATGGGCCCTTATGGGCTAAAAAAAGACATATCATTGAACTCAACTGATTAAAGTGACTTCTAATTTGAGAATAAACTTTTTACACAAGCCTAACACAGAAACATGACCTAAACCTAACATTTTTAGTGGGTAGGGGTGCTATTTTTTCTTATGGCCTCTTACAGTCTATTCTAATGTTTAGAACTGGATTTAAAAGCATAAAGAGAGGATTTTTTATTCTTTTAGAAAAAAGTTCATGCCTTTCCTAGATTCTTAAATTCTTTTCTATAAAGTTATAAATCTCTTCTAAGACATTAGTTTGGAATTGTTTCATTATTCCACCAAAATGTCCATTAATCGTTCACCTTGAAGGTGGTGATAACCATGTTACTAATCTGGTGGACCCTATTCCACCAGTCGTTCTTCCAGATGAGATACCTAGTGTCCATCCTCCTATACCCTATATTAGTAACTGATACCTAGTTTTGAAAGGTCTTCTTGTGTATGATGTAGAATATAAAATGTGGAGTATGACCTTCCCTGAGAATGGAATAGTTAACTCAAGTGTTCGAACAGCAGCATCCCCCTACATTCTTGATTCATGGTGGGTGTTTTGTTGTGGATTCCTAGATCAAGGTGATCCTTTCTACCTTTGAGAACTTATATATGCCTCCATAGTAGAGGATCAAGCTAGATACCTACATGCTATGTGACTCATCCAATAGGTAGTGGTATGTCATCACTGAAATCGTCCGAAATAGAGAAATGGATTGGGATGACTTCAAGATGGCCTTTTATGACTACTTCCTTCCCCAGACTCTGTGGAATGATCAAGCTATAGTGTTCATGAATTTGAAATATGGGACCATGTAATGCATGGGGTACTCATCCCATTTCACTAGGCTATAGAGTTTCTCTACATCTATAGTCGTTGATGACCTTATGGGGACATGGCGATTTCAGGATGGGTTGTGTTATTCCATCTGATCTTAAGTCAATGACTTTAGGTTGGTGACTATTTCTAAGATCGTTAACTATGCACTAATTATATAGTGGAATCTGAGAGATGATGAGGGTGAAAGCCATGGTATTTTGGCAGGGAAATATTCCAGTGGATCTTTTCTAGGAGAAATCAATGTTTCACGGAATCTCATGGAACTTGTGGTGTTTAAGCTCCTTCCACAGGTGGTTCTCCAATATTTCTCTAATGTGGAGTTCCAGGTCATTACAAGAGGCAGTGCATGTGAAATGAAGTTGAATACAAAGGATGTGGAAGGATAAGTCACCTCCAATGTTTCTAAAGATTTCTCCCGCCAGTGCCTAGTGGGAAATGATCTTCACCTACCACTTGGTCAGGAGTGGGGTCAATAAGATCATGATAGTCAAGCTACTGGAATACCACCGGTAAATTAGGCCTATTTGGTGGTCGAGGTAGAGTAAATCAGACATATGATTCTTAGTTCTAATAGAGTGATCTTGCACAGGGAATTCAGGCAGTGAGTCAGGTCTGTGGCACATGCAGTTCAGCCTACGTTGCAGGAGAAGAGTGTCAGACCTTCTACTATACGAGGTATCGTTCTATTATCCTCCACTATTGTATTTGAATTTTTTGATATAGGTTCTTCTCATTCTTTCATGTCTGAGGTAATCACTGAGAGTCTGGGTCTTTATGTTATGTGTTATCAAGGCTCCATGACGCTAGATACACCCTTAGGTATATGTTCAGAGGGTGTTTTCTATTTTCAATCTTGTCCCCAAAAGATAGATGGTTAAATTTTAGAATGGAACCTGTACATTCTCAAGATGACATCCTTCGACATAATCCCTGAGATGGACTAATAATTTTTCTATAGAGACAATATTTACTTATATCATTGGAGTTTGATGTTTACATCACCATAGAGAATTACACATGTGTGTAAGGGAGAATGTGATGTTTGTGCGAAATGAGTAGGACTTGAGTAGCAGAGGTTGGGCAGTCTTATAGCAAAAGTTTCCATCATTTATCTTGATGTTAATGGGATTAATCCCAACATTTTTCCTCTTATTATGGGGAACTTCAGATATTTTTATCTGAAAACTTCTATTATCTACCATCGGAGAGAGAGGTAGATATTACTATTAATCTGGTTCTTGGAGCATCACATGTGACCGTTCCTCCTTATAGAATGGCACCTAAGGAGCTTATGAAGCTCAAAAATTATTCAGAGGATCTAGAGGAGAATGATTTTATACATCCAAAAACATCTCCATTGGGATCTCCTATACTATTTTCCATAAAGGTGGACGGTACCCATTGGCTTTGTATGGATTTTTGTCAGTTGAATCAATTGTCTATCACGAATCGGTATCCCTTTCCTAGAATAGTATACAGCATTGAATGACTTCAAGGAGAAAAGGTGTTTTTATATATATATCAGAGTGGGGATATCACCAGGTGTGTGGTGGGACATTAGACATACCTATCACATATTTGAGGAGTAGGTATGGTATTCACAAGTACCTGGTTATGTTGTTTGGACTTACAAATGCACATGTTGTCTTTATATCTCTTATGAATAGGGTTTCACACCCGTATCTAGATTCAGTTTTGGTTGTCTTCATGGATGATATCTTGGAGTATTCTCACTTGAGACATGACCATGAAACTCATCTTAATATCATGATGAATATGCTAACAGAGCAACATCTCTATGCTAAGATCAGTAAATGCCTCTTCAGGATTGATAGATTCTACATCTTGGGTCATATCATCTCAAACTCAAGAGTTTATATTGACCTAGATAAATTGAGGGATCTGTTTTCTTGGAATAATCCTAAGAATGACTTTGATATCCAGATTTTATTGGGGCCTATTGGATACTATAGACACTTCATTCCTGATTTCTCATTCCTTGCATCACCGCTTTTGGGCTTAATAAAGTTGGGCATGAAATAAGAATGGTCATAATCTTTTGAAGCTTACTTTTAGGAGTTGAAGGGAAGGCTTACTTAAAATCCAATAATAATTCTTCCAGTTCCAGGTAGGGATTATTCAGTCAGTTTTGATGTATCAGGTAACAGGATCAGAGCTGTTTTGATGTAGGATGAGAGGGCCATTGCATATGGTTCTAATTAGTTGAGGCCTCATGAGCAAAACAAACCAAAACATGACCTCGAGATCAATATAGTTAGACATTACTTACACAGTTGAAGAAAATATTTATTAGGAGAGTATTTTATGGTGTTCACAAAATACAAGAGCCTCAAATATATCTCCACATAGAGACATAAAAATCTCAGGTAGTTCAGGTGGGTCGATTACCTATAATCTTTTGATTTAGAACATGCCTACACTCTAGGGAAAGGGAATTCTATAGCAGATGCTCTAAGCCTAAAGACAGAAACACATGCATTTTAAAATTATAATGATGAATGGAATATTATGGCATTATTCTCATAGATATATGTTATGGTTCCTGAGGACCATGGTCAGATTATCTTTGCATATTTTGCGATGACATAAATTCTTTTGGAATGAGTAAGGTTGTGACAACTATATGATCCTGAATGTCTTGTCCTAAGAGGGAGTGTCTCATATGACAACACATCTTCTCTTTGAATGGTCGATGGGTATGATACTCATTTATTTTGTGGGTGTGTTTGGGTCTGAACAGACATAAGAGACGAGCTGATGAGGAATTCCCATGCTTTAGTGTGGGTTGTTCACCCTGGTGTCTCCAAAATGTACTGAGATCTACGATGTCAATATTGGCGGCCCTGTATGAAACATGTGATAACCATTTTCATTACGTGATGTTTCACCAGATAGTTGGTGAAGGCAGAACACCAGCATCTAGTAGGGCTTCTTCAACCATTGTCTATTCCTGAGTGAAAATGGGATGATGTTTCAATGGACATCGAAACCAGACTACCGAGATCACCTCATGGAAACGGTGAAGAGTGAGTTGTTTTTGATCATTTGAGTAAGGTATCACATTTCTTACCTATTCAAGAGATATTCTATGTTAATGATCTAGGAAGACAATACATTAAGGAGGTGGTACATCTTCATGGAGAACCTCATTATATTATTTCTAAATGGTACATCCGCTGGTCATAATGGTTCTAGAAGGGGTTACAGAAGGCCTTGGGTGTGCATGTACTTTTGGGCACATCCTATCACCCTCAGAATGATGTGAAGACGAGGCATACTATTCAAGAGCTTGAGGATATTCTTCCTGCGTACTTTCTCAAATTTGGGGGTTATTAAGAGAAAGAAATTCCCCTTGTCGAATTTTCATGTAACAACAACTTCTAGGATACTATTGCGATGGATGCCTATGAAAAAATCTATGTTAGGAATTCTCTCTCTCCTCTATGTTGGTTGGAGACAGGGAATTATCTTTCCTTGGGCCTCATATCATGCCGGATACTTAAGAGCAGGTCTAACTGATTCAAAATCATATGTTGACAGCTTAGTTTAGGCAGTGATCTTAAGATAACATGCATCAGTGGCTACTTGAGTTTGTGGTTGGAGACCAGGATTTCATAAGTGTATCTCCCAGGTTAGGGCATAGACATTTTCAGAGGCATGGTAATCTATCACTGAGATCCTTTAGTCCCTACAAGGTTCTAAAGTTGATCGGACCAGTGGCTTACCAGTTGTCCCTTCCTTAGATATATCCTGTCGTGAATGGTGTCTTTCATGTATCTCGACTTTTTCATTATTATCGAGATCCATCCCATGTCTTTCATCCTGATGAGATTAAACTGGATATGGATGCTTCTTTCAAAGAGCATCCATATCATATTGTTGATCATAGAGTGAAGATACTCTGAGTTTTATTTTTTCCTCGTATATGGGCGTTATGGCAGCATGGCCAGGTATAGAATGAGACCAGGGAGCAGGAAGCAAGTGTATGATCTCAGGGGATTGAACTATTTGCTGAAAGTACCTCTTTACCCTCTATAAGGAAACATGGGGATGAGTTTCTTTAAGGGGGGAGGTTGTAAAGACCCAAGTATTTCACCAAGGTATGGATCATTATTTTTTATTTTTCAATGTCTCAAATTGTACAAATAATGTCAAATAATAAAAATAAAGTGGTCAAAAGAGCATCTGGTGTGTTTTTGGAGACCTCATATCTAAAAAGGAGAAACTATGCTAGGTTGCATGGTTTGTTTACAACCGTGAGACCCATGAGTATGGTCGTGTGGCTGGTTATAGAGGGTGTCCAGAACCATTCTCCATAGTCTGTGCATACTTAAGGAAATTGTGCACAATGTTCATGTGATTCTCCCAAGGAAAAAATGGGTTGTGCGTGGTGTGTACAAGGTTTGGAAAACCTTGAGCAGAAACTTTGTGAGACAGATTTTTGGGTAAAATTACGATTTTCACCGAATTTTATTTTATGTTATAATTTATCTTTCTTATCCTTTATAAGCATAGAATCCTCCCACATCTTCCAAGAACTCTCAAATCCCTTCTCCCTTCAATATCTTATTACTTCTTCATCTAGTGTCTAATCATCAGTCTTTCAGTAGCGTTGGATTTCTAGAGGTAAATCTAACCTCATGCTCTCTTCTTCCTTCGCTAAATTCCACCATCGGTTGCGATATATAGAAGTAGGATCTTTTTCCCTATTTTTAGGGATTCGGATAGAGACATAGTTATACTTTAAAATAATCTAAATCTGAGGTGGATACTCATTGATTCATCATCTATGTATCTATGTTTGGTGGTCCTATTGTTTTCTGATTCAGATTTGGTCATTTCTTAGTCAAACTCATTATGTAATGAGTTGGCCTTTGTTGAGATCCTAAAATGTTTTTATTTAATAATTTATAATTTACTCTAAAGTGATGATATTGGTTAATTGATTCACATTTAGTGGTTTCTTTATTACCCTTTCTCAGTATGGACACCTAAGGTGTGTTCCACCCAAATTGGCCATTTTGAGCCAATTTCACCAAAATTTCAGTTATGGGTTATGGCTTCAGAAATGGTTTTTAAATTATTTAACCTTTGTATCATGTGTATTTTGACCAATAAAAAACACCCCATGGGTGTTTGGACATATATGGATTTTAATTTCAAAATGGATCATCTGACTCTTTGACCTAGCCTTTTTCCTTGATTTGAGTCATCGTAAATAGAATTACCCTATTTGGAAATTGCAGTGGGTGAATTGTATAGGATGTCAAGGATCAGATATCCAAAAACCTTATAAATTATATAGATCAAATAAAATGGATTATGGGATGGAATGGCCCCTCTTATGTTGTTTTTTATCATGGATGGAATTTCATAATAATGTCTTGTTTAACTTGAAATGTTATAATATGGTTTTCCTTACATTCTATAATTTTAATGCCTTTATCATTGGTATGCATTTGAATTAAGTTAAATGTGGGAATTAGGACTAATGCATCGTGCCATTATATTAGATGTGGGTGGTATCCACATAGCCTCATTCCATTCTCTAAAATGTGGGTGGTAGGCCTAGAGCCCTATGACATTCTGTAGAATGTGGGTAGTAAGATTATAGCCTCATTCCATTCAGTGATATGTGGGTGGTAGACATATACCCTTGTTCCAATTTGTATAATTTGGGTAGTAGGCATATAGACCTGAGCCATTCTATTATAAGAGGGAGGTAGGAATTATATCCTTGATCCATTCAATACAATATGAATTTTTATGAGGTGACTTTATTAGGCATTACCAACATTGAGCTAAAGGAAGTAGACCCTCCAGGTATGATTTAGGAACCTAAGTGGGAGGGAAATTGTTTGTTTCTATTTTTCCTTACTTTCATGGTATTAGCAACGTACTGTTTAATTAAGAACGCCACTCAAATTACATTTTGACACCATTGGTTGTGGCCTGTTGATAATTTCTCACACTATATTCAGGCCACCTTTGGAACCTAAGAAGACTGTTTGGATACAGGTAAAAATAAAGGAAATAATCAATCTTCTGGTTCTTGAAACTTGTTCTCATGTGTATCTTAGGATCATTGGACTGGTGTTATGATTAAGATGATATGGGGTAGCTTTTTGGATTTGGATTACATTTTCCCTTATGTACTCGGGTGCCTATTTAATGATTTTGTTCCCATATTTTATTATCATGCCATGCATATGTACTTGGACCAGACACTAGCAGTGACAAATTTCTTATATTTTCCAGTATTCCACTATTTACATATTGAGTATTTTGATTATGATTTCTCTATTTTAAGTTTCTATTACACCGTTGTGTACTATGACATGGTGGTAAAGTCTCACTTCTAATATTACCATTAATACCCCTTCTGTTAATTAGTATCTCCTAGATTATGGGGAGACGTTCCAGGGGTCATTTGGTCAGTCGGTATTGGGCATAAGTTATGTTGCAGCCAGGTTTAGGACGTCACAAAATCAGTACTATGTATAACACAACAAACAAAGCTAAGTACATCATTACCATGAATAAAATAATGATCTCAGAAAATATATTGAATAAATTACTATAATGGAGGGATATATAATTTTAGTCCCATGCAAAATATAATGTTATATCCATAAATATTGTAACACCCCAAGATTTCATAGTGTGTTATTTCTTCAAAATAATTCAATAACTTTCACTACATGCAACACCATGTTCAATCACACCATGACTTACCAAACAAGCCGTTTAAAAGAGGTTATGAATAGTATTAGATAGATTTTAATGTTTATATAATCCTTATAATTTTAGAATCCATATTATGAGTTTCTTAGATATAATGCAAGAACAAATTCATTTTCAGTATTGCACTTTTATCAACTTTAATAGTGAACCCTTTTTAAATACTATATTTTAAACTTTTTGACTAAATGGGGACATCAAAAATTTAAAATGAAACATCCCAAGCTTCCACGGTACACTTTCTTTGAATAATACAGTAGCGTGTGTTGTACGCAACCTTGAGTTTTAACACACACCACAACCAATCAAACTAGCCGTTATGAATAGTAATACCTAATTTTTGAAATTATATATATTTTATATTTAAAAATGGACTTCATTTTTGGATTCGGAATATCGAAATTATCCTAGGGTGAAATTTTGGTACTTTTCGGATAACTTTTATATTTTGATGAATAGTGAAAATTACTAAATTTTAATTAAAAACAACTTTTTTAATCAAAATAATTAATAGTGATAAATTATGAATTTGAGTGGTTTTAAAGTATATTTAGAATATATTTTTTACCATTTAATATAATGTTGGTCATTGGACATAATTTTACAATTAAACCGAACATAAACGAGTGTCAATCTTTTGATAGTTATTATCTCTTAAAAACACGCTTTTTGTTTTGACAGCGGGATTTAATTTTAAATTAATTTCTGCCACTTCTGTGTTTTGAATTTAGGAAAATGGATTCCATATTTGGAATCAGGATGTCAAAATTGTGTAAATAGGTAACTTTTATTTTTAGACATTTTGAATAATTACTGCGGTAAATATTTTATTTACCATGGTTAAGGGTAAATCCGGTAAATAAGGGTTAAAATAAATAATATTATAATAATACTAAATTACCCTAAAACGTGTCTTAACCCTATTGGTTGATACATGGTCGACCATGGGAATCTTTGGGTCTATTTTGGGACCCCATGGATCCACTTGTAAGTGATAATGACACTTTATTTTAATTTAGTTAAAATGAATACAAAAATGACACAAGCATATATCTTTTAGAACAACAATTGTTACATAGGGTTATATATGTTGGATTTTAGATTATAAATATTCATTAGAAAGATAAAAAGATTGTATACATAATGATATTTTATTTATAATTTTTAGACATTAAATAATTTATTTTATTTATGACACAATGATGATGCAGTAATTACTATAATAGTGAAAAATTAAAATAATTGATATTATAAACACCCAAATAAATATAATATGAAACTTTTAATGAATTAAACTAATTTTCTAGGATAATATGATATATTAGGATTGATTTAATTGACTTTGTTCGAAGTAATCAATCTGTTATGAGTTTCACAAAAATCAACTATTGAATAGTGTCAAAATTGACATAAAAGAGTTCTTAAAACAAATATTATATTATTAATTGATATTAAATTCCTAAAAATCTAAGGTTCGGCCAAGAGACTTATATTACGATAGGTTAATCATTAATGGACCACTTGGGGGTCTCTTGGATGTATATAGTATGTTTATTAACCATATTATATAAAAATACAAAGAGACATTGTAAAAGTGAAACTAATTAACTTAGAGTTAATACTTAAAGATAAGGTTAATATAAGTACCCAAACCTGTCTAAATTCTATTGTATGAGTTGTTTTCGACCTATCCCCACCTCAGCCTTTGAATAGTCAACTTTGGAGCCTTTGGAAACCGAATATGAATTTATTATAAATTAATATTTCTAGCTTTTCCAAAGGTGCCCCTCACCCCTCTTATAAAAGGGCACTCCTCCTTCTCATTTCCTCACACCTCTCAAGCCACTTGGCTCATCCAAACTCTGCCCAACTAAGCTCCCCACATCCCTCTCCTCCTCCTTGAATCTTCCCCTTAGGCAGAAAGCATTTCAAGAAGTCCTTTGGTTCCAACCAAAGTGAGTTACCTAAATTAAAGGTAACAATTTCTCTTAAAGTATTTTCATTTATTTTGCTTCTCCAACCCCCAAAATCTTTTTTATTTCCTTTATTTTATAATAACACCAGTATCCTCAATATACTAGTATGTTGTTATAAGAAGGATTCAAACTACACATTCACACAACTCCATCTAATGGATGATGAACATAATGTTTCTGTGGATGGCAAACTAACGCCTCACGAAATGATGATTGTTCAAATACATCTTACCGCCTCTCATGGTGGCCATTAGGATGGCACTGGAATTAAATATGATATTAATTATATATATTTTATATATAAGCTTCTGTAATTCCATTTTATTTCATACCATTATTCGTTTCATGTTGTATATACATACGATAATTTCATTTGAGGAAGTGCGGACTACCGCCCCCTTAAAATGATATGACTCGTTCATACCACACATGGAACGTATAAAGGATGGTGTAAATGAACTTAAGTAAAATATATAAAATATTATATTATACTGGAATAGTAATATACCTATGTATAATTTGGATTCGATTCTTTTAAAATAAAAATTAAATGGAAGTAGCGTTCGTGCGTACGTACGGACTACCGTCTCCACGAACGCGATGAGATTCATTCTCCATCGTATAATTTGATGATTTAAAAATGATGTTTAAGAACTTGATACCATTCTGGATATGAATAATATACATCCCATTAATAACGAATATGTCTCACATAACAAAGAATATAAAGTAAAATGAACCCGTTAACACCCGAAATGACGATAATTCTAAAATATTATTAACAAATCAATGATAAAAGATCATATATGATATCATATTAAAGTAAATGATTCTTTTATTATTCAATAACAATTATTTCACCATTATACAGGAGGTAAACCTACCATCGACCAAGGAAAAAGTACAATGTAAGGGTTTTCTTATCTCACTTTTAATTCCGTGAGAATTCCATTGATCACCACTTAATTATTGCATGTGGTGTATGTGTACTGCCCATGATCGTATTCATTGTGTAATATACTTTAATTTATGGGTATTTACATCATCATGATATGATAATTCTTTCATGGGTGTATGTTTCTTATGTTACATAATCAATAAGGGAATTTGAGATTTCAACTTCCACTCATTTGGCTTTACGCATATTTCATTGATTATATTACCCCAAGATTATGTGTGGAATCACTATTCATTTGATTATGTCATAATTTCCACTCCCATTCCTGTGGATATAAGTTTGATACACATAATCACTCCATTGATAATTCTCAAGTCATTGATATGAATTTGATAAGAGTAATTTTAACTCATTCTCCATTTATTGAGTTAAACATCCAATTCGTTAGTATTGATTTTACAAGAATATGTGTGAATATACTTTGATTGATTTACACTGAATATCCAATCATATTTAGTGTATTTATATTTGTCACACATAATTATGTCGTTGATTTATCCTTAACCTAAGGATACAACCTTTATGAGAGATTTCATCTCAATTTACATTCCATTGAGACTTCTTTGATGATATACACCAAATCACTTTTATGTGGTGTATATAATGTACTTTGACATAATATATCATGAATTCCTTTATTCTCATGATATTACAATGTTTTGATTACCTCAATTATTTGTATTCAAGTGTCTCTATTTTGGTTAGAAACTCTAACCAAAATACCATTTTAAAATGTTTTAAAGAATTATTCTTCTAAATCATGCTCATTGATGTCCATATTTTAAAAATGGTTTTAAGGATTTATTTATATGGACATTAAAGTTTTAAAATTAAAAATCCTTTTAAAAAGTTTCAAAGTGGTATGGGACACTTTGATTCAAAAATCTATTTTTAAATGGCTTTTTGACAAATAGTGTGACTTTTAAATGATTTCAAGAAAAGGGGGATATTTCTCTCAAATAGTTTTGATGATTATTTTCATCTATGTCAACATCCTTCATTATTCTTGATTGAGGTTAATGTGATACAATACAATCTTCCATATTGTATCGAATGAATTATGTTTGACTGTGGATGTGCTATTTTTATACCATTCATGGTTTGTGGTGAAAGTATTGACATTTCGTATGCTAGTTTAATACGAATGTTTACGTTATGTTTAAACCTTTTCATATGGGAATGCATTGGACTTAATAAGTGACGGGTGGAGCCCGCTATAGCTCCTCGATGCATCGGTAGGTCTCATGAGACAAACTAGTGTCTTGGCACAAGGCCTTGGCAAAATCTTATTTGTAGTCTTGGCACGAGGCCTTGGCTATGTGGTTATGATAGTCTGGAATTATGCATTCCATCATTATGAAAGTGGTTATTGATATTTCATGTGATCATTAGACTAGTAGAATATCCATGTGAGTAAGTAAATGGCATTATTTCATTTTACCTTTGCCATTTTATGCTGAAGTTCAAGTTTAAAAGGCTTTTGTTTTAGTTATAAATTGCCTTAAGTGTTTATGCTCATTTATGAAAGCTTCTGCTATAATGTTATCCTTACTGAGCATCCGAGCTCACCCCTTTCAATGTTTTATTTTTTTTCCTAGGATTATGAAGAAGTAATTTATGAATGACCTGCAGGGATAGTATGAGGGGATATGAAGACAAGATGTTTTTTTTATGATGTAATGTAAAAATTTATGGATGTATCTAGTTATTCCAAGGCTACTAAACTAATCGGTCTTTCAAGACTTGATATTTCTCGTGATCATGCCAATGTTATGTAATTAATGCACCGACTCTGGGTAGCTGGGGTCGGGGCGTTACAGTTGGTATCAGAGGAAGTTTAGTACAAACCTTGGTAGCTAGATTTAGATAAACTCTGATTAGAGCACGTAGACCTAAGATGAACTTTGAGGATTAGTATAAAAAAATCTTCCTAAAATTTTGGTATTGTAAAGATTTTGTGAGTTTTCGGAGCAATACATCCCTGTCTGGATACGAGCAGGTAGAGGCGGCTCTGGCACAGATGTACCTAGGGATAAAACCCGAAAACACCGCTTTGAGCTAGACTCGAACGGGAACTGGTGCACGACAACGGGCCTTGCTGCACTCTTGGTTACGACACTCCCGGGGGATATGCTTAGGATAATTTACATTTTCTTTACAAACCGATTTAAGTAATATATACATAAGATGAGAGAAAATGACCTTGGTTAATCCTAATATGTTTCAAATTGAGAATATGGTGACATTTTAATCTCTAAATGATTTTACGACTACTATTACTCACACAATGCCTTCTGGTTTTAGTCAATGGCTGGATTCCAAGGAAGTCATAGTGACTTTGAGAATGATGTACAAGTTGGGAACAGTGGTGGCAATGAGCAACAAAATGGAATGTTGATAGGCGTGAAAGATATCGTCTTTATGCCAAATCAGTTTTCCAAAAATATGATCAACAACATATATATTAACCAACTCCCAGACTCAACAAGGAAGAGAAAGGTGATAAATGATAAGATCTCCAGCAATGGAGACCATGGAGAAAAGAAACCTCAATTTTCATCATGCAGGAATTGTGGAAAGAGACACCCAGGAAAGTGTCTCAATGGGACAACGAAATGTTTTACGTGCGGGAAGGAAGGACATAAAGTGAAGAATTGCCGAAGAAAAATGAAGAGTACTATGGAAGAAGATAAAAATGGTCCCAAGAGTCCATTTACAGTCATTTGTCGTAAATGTAGGGGACCTGGCCATTACCCGAGTGAATGTCCTATTTTATAGGATATTTTCTTGGTCAAAGAAGAAGCTATGTGGAAATAAATGGCTGGAGAAAAATTTAAAAAGTATTAGCACTCCTTGTTGATGGGTTTGCTTTGGAATAATTTTCTCTTGTATTTGTAACCCCGTAGTTTGCCATGTGAGAATGATATTTGAGGAAGAATTGTCTCTTCTCTTGTGGATATAGGTATAAATAACCATTTGGTTTTATATGATCATTGGGGTTTGAGAAAATGATAAGTTATTATAATTTGGGAAGAAAATGCAAAGTATGATATAACATTTGTGGTTAAATTATGTTATTTTGAGGAATTTATCTCATTTTGGTAATATTATAAAATATAGTTTTTGAAAAAGGACAACACGTAGACCGTGTGACAACCCATCGCGTCGGACAAAGCCGTGGGAATCGAACCCACAACCAAAGTGCGATTGGGATTTATCGCCTACCACTGGACTACGTGAAGTCACTGGTTAGTGTGGCTATTTTTTTTTGTTAAATGATTTTATTGATCAATAATAAGATGATTTGGGTTCTTATGTCTTATCAAATGAATACCCTTGGTATAGGAAAATGATTTGGTGATTAAGTGATAAATGTTATTTTGGAAGATGTTCGTTTTGTTAGGAACACTATATGCCCAAGGAAAATAGAATACAATGAGGTTTCATTTGTAGAGTAATGGTGGATTTTTATCTACATTTTTATTGTTGATTTATAGTGATTTGGGTTATTTATGGAAATGATTAACCTATAACAGAGAATATGTGATGATTACTTTTAAGTATGTGACTTTAAGAGTATTTGATGTAATTTGGAGATACAATGTAACATGGGAGACTACATAATCAAATTCTTCTATGTTTTGGGTTTCAATATTAGTTTGGATTATATTAAAGAATTTTAAGGACAATTGGTTATTGAATGGTATCTATTTAACTTTGGGGTATTGTTGGTTTAATTTTAGAAATTAAGATTAGTGCATATTTATCTCAATGAATATCCTTTTGGGGGATCATTAGATCATTCAATAACCATTTTGGTTTTGATTAATATATGGTTTATCCTGCATGGATCATGTGATTCTATAGAAGTTTATTCTAGCTCTTCCAGTGTGACCAAGTCTTCTTGAATACTCATCGTTTAAAAAAAAATTGAGTTAGTGGTGGAAATTTATTAAAGAATGAAAATCTACTTAAAATTTAAGTATATCTCATAATGTTCTTAGCCAATCTCATAAATAAAATCCCCAACATTAATAAAAGAAACATAGAACAAAAATGTTGTCCTAGATGGTACCTTAAATCATCACAAATTTATGGCTTTGGGATTTTTGGCCTTTTCATAGCCATGTTCTCTACCACTCTCCATCAGATAATTGATGGTTAGATTTCTCCTCCATATCCATATTTTCCTTCATGGAACCCTAGTATGTGTTATTTTCGGTAATCTTCATACTTTCGACTCTTTATTTTAAATAGAGGCCTCATTAATTCATTTTTCGATGTGGGATTTCAACTAAGATAATTTGAAACGTCAAAAATGTGTTATCCTAATACCCTATGTTTTGTTGAACCGATGGTATTTCAAATCATCATAGATTGATGATTATAAGGACCTCAATTTTACACTTGTTTGTGATTGATGACCTCAATCACCACCTATAAATATTTACGTTTTTCCTCCAATTATATGTCTCTAGTTGCCACCAATGTTCTCCTAATCGAGATCATAATTTGGTGGTGACCCTTTGATTTCTCTTTTTCTCATATTAAGACTAAACATTAGTAACCCAATTTCCGATGTGGGTTTTCCCACAAATATATTATCTATTTTCAACCTTTTTTTTTCGAAGAACAATTTCAAATTGCGAGGACGCAATTTATTGAACGAGGGGAGAATATAACACCCCAAGATTTCATAGTGTGTTATTTCTTCAAAATAATTCAATAACTTTCACTACATGCAACACCATGTTCAATCACACCATGACTTACCAAACAAGCCGTTTAAAAGAGGTTATGAATAGTATTAGATAAATTTTAATGTTTATATAATCCTTATAATTTGAGAATCCATATTATGAGTTTCTTAGATATAATGCAAGAACAAATTCATTTTCAGTATTGCACTTTTATCAACTTTAATAGTGAACCCTTTTTAAATACTATATTTTAAACTTTTTGACTAAATGGGGACATCAAAAATTTAAAATGAAACATCCCAAGCTTCCACGGTACGCTTTCTTTGAATAATACAGTAGCGTGTGTTGTACGCAACCTTGAGTTTTAACACACACCACAACCAATCAAACTAGCCGTTATGAATAGTAATACCTAATTTTTGAAATTATATATATTTTATATTTAAAAATGGACTTCATTTTTGGATTCGGAATATCGAAATTATCCTAGGGTGAAATTTTGGTACTTTTCGGATAACTTTTATATTTTGATGAATAGTGAAAATTACTAAATTTTAATTAAAAACAACGTTTTTAATCAAAATAATTAATAGTGATAAATTATGAATTTGAGTGGTTTTAAAGTATATTTAGAATATATTTTTTACCATTTAATATAATGTTGGTCATTGGACATAATTTTACAATTAAACCGAACATAAACGAGTGTCAATCTTTTGATAGTTATTATCTCTCAAAAACACGCTTTTTGTTTTGACAGCGGGATTTAATTTTAAATTAATTTCTGCCACTTCTGTGTTTTGAATTTAGGAAAATGGATTCCATATTTGGAATCAGGATGTCAAAATTGTGTAAATAGGTAACTTTTATTTTTAGACATTTTGAATAATTACTGCGGTAAATATTTTATTTACCATGGTTAAGGGTAAATCCGGTAAATAAGGGTTAAAAAAAATAATATTATAATAATAG
Source organism: Viscum album (assembly GCA_963277665.1). Lineage (NCBI taxonomy): Eukaryota > Viridiplantae > Streptophyta > Magnoliopsida > Santalales > Viscaceae > Viscum > Viscum album. The sequence continues at coordinate 2,094,730,630 of OY728142.1, forward strand.
TAAATTACCCTAAAACGTGTCTTAACCCTATTGGTTGATACATGGTCGACCATGGGAATCTTTGGGTCTATTTTGGGACCCCATGGATCCACTTGTAAGTGATAATGACACTTTATTTTAATTTAGTTAAAATGAATACAAAAATGACACAAGCATATATCTTTTAGAACAACAATTGTTACATAGGGTTATATATGTTGGATTTTAGATTATAAATATTCATTAGAAAGCTAAAACGATTTTATACATAATTATATTTTATTTATAATTTTTAGACATTAAATAATTTATTTTATTTATGACACAATGATGATGCAGTAATTACTATAATAGTGAAAAATTAAAATAATTGATATTATAAACACCCAAATAAATATAATATGAAACTTTTAATGAATTAAACTAATTTTCTAGGATAATATGATATATTAGGATTGATTTAATTGACTTTGTTCGAAGTAATCAATCTGTTATGAGTTTCACAAAAATCAACTATTGAATAGTGTCAAAATTGACATAAAAGAGTTCTTAAAACAAATATTATATTATTAATTGATATTAAATTCCTAAAAATCTAAGGTTCGGCCAAGAGACTTATATTATGATAGGTTAATCATTAATGGACCACTTGGGGGTCTCTTGGATTTATATAGTAAGTTTATTAACCATATTATATAAAAATACAAAGAGACATTGTAAAAGTGAAACTAATTAACTTAGAGTTAATACTTAAAGATAAGGTTAATATAAGTACCCAAACCTGTCTAAATTCTATTGTATGAGTTGTTTTCGACCTATCCCCACCTCAGCCTTTGAATAGTCAACTTTGGAGCCTTTGGAAACCGAATATGAATTTATTATAAATTAATATCTCTAGCTTTTCCAAAGGTGCCCCTCACCCCTCTTATAAAAGGGAACTCCTCCTTCTCATTTCCTCACACCTCTCAAGCCACTTGGCTCTTCCAAACTCTACCCAACTAAGCTCCCCACATCCCTCTCCTCCTCCTTGAATCTTCCCCTTAGGCAGAAAGCATTTCAAGAAGTCCTTTGGTTCCAACCAAAGTGAGTTACCTAAATTAAAGGTAACAATTTCTCTTAAAGTATTTTCATTTATTTTGCTTCTCCAACCCCCAAAATCTTTTTATTTCCTTTATTTTATAACAACACAAGTATCCTCAATATACTAGGATGTTGTTATAAGAAGGATTCAAACTACACATTCACACAACTCCATCTAATGGATGATGAACATAATGTTTCTGTGGATGGCAAACTAACGCCTCACGAAACGATGATTGTTCAAATACATCTTACCGCCTCTCATGGTGGCCATTAGGATGGCACTGTAATTAAATATGATATTAATGATATATATTTTATATATAAGCTTCTGTAATTCCATTTTATTTCATACCATTATTCGTTTCATGTTGTATATACATACGATAATTTCATTTGAGGAAGTGCGGACTACCGCCCCCTTAAAATGATATGACTCGTTCATACCACACATGGAACGTATAAAGGATGGTGTAAATGAACTTAAGTAACATATATAAAATATTATATTATACTGGAATAGTAATATACCTATGTATAATTTGGATTCGATTCTTTTAAAATAATAATTAAATGGAAGTAGCGTTCGTGCGTACGTACGGACTACCGTCTCCACGAACGCGATGAGATTCATTCTCCATCGTATAATTTGATGATTTAAAAATGATGTTTAAGAACTTGATACCATTATGGATATGAATAATATACATCCCATTAATAACGAATATGTCTCACATAACAAATAATATAAAGTAAAATGAACCCGTTAACACCCGAAATGACGATAATTCTAAAATATTATTAACAAATCAATGATAAAAGATCATATATGATATCATATTAAAGTAAATGATTCTTTTATTATTCAATAACAATTATTTCACCATTATACAGGAGGTAAACCTACCATTGACCAAGGAAAAAGTACAATGTAAGGGTTTTCTTATCTCACTTTTAATTCCGTGAGAATTCCATTGATCACCACTTAATTATTGCATGTGGTGTATGTGTACTGCCCATGATCGTATTCATTGTGTAATATACTTTAATTTATGGGTATTTACATCATCATGGTATGATAATTCTTTCATGGGTGTATGTTTCTTAAGTTACATAATCAATAAGGGAATTTGAGATTTCAACTTCCACTCATTTGGCTTTACGCATATTTCATTGATTATATTACCCCAAGATTATGTGTGGAATCACTATTCATTTGATTATGTCATAATTTCCACTCCCATTCCTGTGGATATAAGTTTGATACACATAATCACTCCATTGATAATTCTCAAGTCATTGATATGAATTTGATAAGAGTAATTTTAACTCATTCTCCATTTATTGAGTTAAACATCCAATTCGTTAGTATTGATTTTACAAGAATATGTGTGAATATAATTTGATTGATTTACACTGAATATCCAATCATATTTAGTGTATTTATATTTGTCACACATAATTATGTCGTTGATTTATCTATAACCTAAGGATACAACCTTTATGAGAGATTTCATCTCAATTTACATTCCATTTAGACTTCTTTGATGATATACACCAAATCACTTTTATGTGGTGTATATAATGTACTTTGACATAATATATCATGAATTACTTTATTCTCATGATATTACAATGTTTTGATTACCTCAATTATTTGTATTCAAGTGTCTCTCTTTTGGTTAGAAACTCTAACCAAAATACCATTTTAAAATGTTTTAAAGAATTATTCTTCTAAATCATGCTCATTAATGTCCATATTTTAAAAATGGTTTTAAGGATTTATTTATATGGACATTAAAGTTTTAAAATTAAAAATCCTTTTAAAAAGTTTCAAAGTGGTATGGGACACTTTGATTCAAAAATCTATTTTTAAATGGCTTTTTGACAAATAGTGTGACTTTTAAATGATTTCAAGAAAAGGGGGATATTTCTCTCAAATAGTTTTGATGATTATTTTCATCTATGTCAACATCCTTCATTATTCTTGATTGAGGTTAATGTGATACAATACAATCTTCCATATTGTATCGAATGAATTATGTTTGACTGTGGATGTGCTATTTTTATACCATTCATGGTTTGTGGTGAAAGTATTGACATTTCGTATGCTAGTTTAATACGAATGTTTACGTTATGTTTAAACCTTTTCATATGGGAATGCATTGGACTTAATAAGTGACGGGTGGAGCCCGCTATAGCTCCTCGATGCATCGGTAGGTCTCATGAGACAAACTAGTGTCTTGGCACAAGGCCTTGGCAAAATCTTATTTGTAGTCTTGGCACGAGGCCTTGGCTATGTGGTTATGATAGTCTGGCATTATGCATTCCATCATTATGAAAGTGGTTATTGATATTTCATGTGATCATTCGACTAGTAGAATATCCATGTGAGTAAGTAAATGGCATTATTTCATTTTACCTTTGCCATTTTATGCTGAAGTTCAAGTTTAAAAGGCTTTTGTTTTAGTTATAAATTGCCTTAAGTGTTTATGCTCATTTATGAAAGCTTCTGCTATAATGTTATCCTTACTGAGCATCCGAGCTCACCCCTTTCAATGTTTTATTTTTTTTCCCAGGATTATGAAGAAGTAATTTATGAATGACCTGCAGGGATAGTATGAGGGGATATGAAGACAAGATGTTTTTTTTATGATGTAATGTAGAAATTTATGGATGTATCTAGTTATTCCAAGGCTACTAAACTAATCGGTCTTTCAAGACTTGATCTTTCTCGTGATCATGCCAATGTTATGTAATTAATGCACCGACTCTGGGTAGCTGGGGTCGGGGCGTTACAAATATGATTGTGACTTGTCTTTGAAAACAATTCAATATCCATAAATTTCATATCTTGATTATCCCATGGGAAAAAATTGGAAATCCAATGATAAAAATTTGATTTCAGACAAAATTATATAGAATTAGAAAAAGTAATTATAGTTCATTGCCACATTATATGATAAATTGGCATATGTTCAACTCAGTAGATTTCTATGAACAATCAAATGGAATGAAAATCTACGTTGAAAGCCTTCAATGAGATGAAAGAAACATAAGGTAGTTATCGTGGAATGGTATTGGTAAAAAAATTTATCTGGATGCATAATTTATTATACATTATAAAAATTATAGTGAAATATAAATCTAGATAATGAATGGGAAATGTAAGTGAATCCAAGAAATTGATTTACTAAACATTATATGACCATATTTTTTAAAATAATTAATATATTTTTATGATCATTTAAAAATGGTGATACCAATGTTTTCAAAACATTATGAAAGTTATAATATTTACCATTATTGTAACATTGAAAATTAATAAGGTAGCAGTAGAAGATTAAAAGAGTGGAAGACAATTAATGTTTGGAATGTGGAAAAAATATAATTTTCCACATTCATAATGTCATGAAATAACAGTCATTGATAAAAAGTGATATAAAATGTATTTTAAATGAAATTAAAGTTAGTAATTGGATTAATTTGGTAATGAATTTATATATTTTTCATAATAAGTAATATAATTGTTTTTATATGAAATAATATAGTAGAGATGAGAAATGAATAAAAAATATATTCAATGTTTTCTTTTAAGACTTAATATTTAATTAGGTGATAATAAATAAAAAATTAGTTCATGAGATTGAAATATATATATGATAGAATATTATTGGAAATATGTTATGATATATTGTAATTTTAGAATATACACTACTTAGGAAAGAATAGTTGAATCAAAAAAAATATATATTGATTCACGTAATTTGGTTCTAGAATACCCTTATAAATAATATAATATATGAACATAAAACACTCAATGGAGGAAAATACTAGATTAATACCACAGAACATATGGAAACTCATATGGTGTATATTTAAGACTATTTATATAATGCATTGAATCAAATATAGGAAATTAAAATTCATCAATGAAAGAAATAGTGATTTGAAAGTGATTCACTTACCAAGAGTCCTAAATCACTACATATATTCTCAATCCTAATAAATAATAAATCATTTTTACTAACTTTTTTTAACTCAATCATGCATTTCTCTGTATTAATACTTTTTTATTCATTTTTTCTTCTCTTATTTTCTTCCAGTTTTTTATGATTAATGTTTTTAGATATTTTATCTAAGATTCAAAAATATTTAGATCTAATAGTAAGAGTAAATGGTCCCTCTTAAAGTGTTTCTTATAACCGAAATGTGTAATGATGTATTGTTTATGTCATTCTAGATGTAAATTTGTTCAATAAGTTGTTAGATAGTTAAAAATCCTTGAATGTTTATGAGAAGTCTTATTCTAAATATTCCTTCTAAAAATTATGAATTATGTTTATACTTATTAAAGTAATTAATATTTTATTTTATAATAATATTAAAAAAACACAATTTTATTAAAACTATTTAATTTTTATATTGAAATATTTTTAAAAATATCCATAAATAGAATAAGTGAAAATTATAGACTATAATTAACCTATGGAGTAAAATCCACGCATGAGTGAATAATATTTAAAAGATAATTTGAAAAAAGGAGGAAAAATTATTGATATTTTATTATCATTAACATATTATATTATTATTAAACTAATTTTAAATAGATAATTTAATTACAACATATATTATAGTCGTTTAAATTGGAGAATATTAACAAAAAAGGCATGAGTTTTGAATCCTTTTCTTTATTATTTCAAACACCACCTTTAGAGTGAGTCTTCATAATTTTTATTACAGTTATAGTGGCTAATAAGTATATAAAAATACATAAATAATATTAAAATATTTAAATATTGGTTTTAACACATTCTACTGCAAATATAATTCAACAAGATATCATTAAATGTGGTAATAAATATATTTCATAAGATACTATAGATTTTTTAACATTAGATATTAATCAATGTATTCCAACACCCCTCAGTACATCATGATTTGAAATTAATATATGAGAAAAATATGTTACTTTCCTTTGTATGGTAAAAAAAGTTGAATTTCCGAATTACATCCAATATAATGTGATAGATGTGATTAATTATCATATTCAAAGATAATAAAATGATATCAAAATGAGAAAATTTATAATAAAATAAGTATTATTTTAAAATTATTTTTTTGGTTAATATGATTTAAAATAGATCACCTTAACATTTATTCAATGTATAATGAGGATTAATTCTTCATGGATGAGGAAAAAAAATAGTTTTGAGTTGTTTTATAACTATTATTTTTATCACTGTTCTTTTTCAATCAATATTTCTATGATGTTATATTTTGTGTGTCCACATACATGTATCATAAAAATAAACATGGACCATTTATAATTTAATATCATTTTTGTTTTATTTTTTTTCATTACCCCTGGTTGTTTTTTGTTTTGGTGGTTTAATTTTTTGTTAAAAATATAGCCTTTTTTATTTTTTTCTCTTCTAGAGGTCCTGTATATTTTTCCGGGTCTCTTGAGATTTTCTATGAGATGTAAATTTTCTTAAAAAAAATTAGTACATTAATACACAATGTAATTTACATGGTATAGATTTAGTTTATTATATAGTAACATATTTATTTATATATTAAATTTATTGTAAACAGTATCAATAAGGTTACCGAATTAGAAACTCTATGATCATTTTAATATTCTAATTTCCATGTAACTATTATAAAAGTCATGTAACTAATATTAATGGAAAATTTTAAATAATTAAATTTTAACTATATAATGGTCAAATTTCATCTAATTAATGTATATATATATATATTTATTTATTTATTATTAAATTAGTTTATTTTATCATAATTTTTTCCATATTCCATTTATATAATGCCTTTTTGGTTTCAAATATTTTTGTCCCTACACCCATTTATTACCATCGTTATGGTATTTCAATTATATCAAGACCCATATGATTTTATAATGTTATTAATTTAATTTAAAGGATTATATTATCCCACTGTACATTTAATGATCATAATAAATATATTCATTATTATTTTATAATATTATAAAATAATGAAATTAAATAACTATGTCCTCGTAATGTGTTATCTTCCATTAAATTATTCTACCCCAAGATAATACAATTTATATTTTAGAAACAGACATATATTTAAAAAATCGAACATATAATGCTATAAATTTGTATTAAATTCTAGGTTAATATCGATAAAATGAGAATAGAATAAATTCATTTCAATATTTAATTTTTGGAAATAATTTACAATAAATAAATATTAAAAATATATGAATTTAAATTCTTTTTCATTAATGAAATTACTTTAATAATATTTTCACCACAATATAAACTCTGTTTAATGTTTACATCACTCCAATTGAATATTTTTTTATTTTCAAGAAAAATCCTTTTTTGAGGGTTTAATGGGAACCCGAGAAGAAAAGTCCCGAAATTAGGTTAAACAATGAAGGATGAGTTTGAACATGTCTAAAAAATTACATTCTAGTACCATGAACACTATAAGATTTAATAAATATTTAATTTTATTAAATTTAGTTCTTCTTGAATGTGATCCTCAAATAATGATGCCATCCTACCCTAAACTAGGAGATGCTACTCCAAATTTATCTTCTATTCATTGAAACTAAACATCCATATGAGATATTAGGTGTGGATACAATTCAGTTTTTCAGCAATAGAATTGATATGAAGCTCCCTAAAATTCATTGTATTGAAGCCCTTCAGAGAGGCATTAATGAAAAACATTTCCTCTATAATATCCCCCTTGAAATGAAAAATTAGGTCTAATACTGGAGTAGATTCATCCTCTTCTTCTCCCTCCCTTCAAACATCCCATTAGTCTTCGAGATTATGTTGAGAGTTCGAACCTATATGCACTGACATCCCAACCTCTAATTCCTTCATACCATCCTCCAACCTTTCTATTCCAACTTTAATTTCAAGATGATGTTGGCATGTAGAGTCCTTTACAAATGGTGATCCTCTACCTCACTCCATGATACCATTTAATTTACCCACTAATCTAGTAGTCATTATTATTGGTAAGTTGGAATAATTTTATTAGTTTTGGTTTTCTTCCCATTGGTAATAGGATATTCCCTGAAGTCAAAACCATCCTTTTTTATGTTCATCTCACTTGAGTGGAAGAAATTAGTTACTTTTCAATCTTTTTCACAATAATAAGGGAAATGGAAATCTTTCAATTGAATAGTAAATTTTTTGGTCTTAGATCCCTGGCACTACTCCTTAGTCCCTGCCTAGTGATGTTTACAACAATTTTTCTTTCTTCCTCCACTTATAAATAACCATTTTTCATCCATAGGATTATTTTATACCCCAATAATCTTATCCTGAGTGTTTGAACTTTTTCTATAGTTTAACATCTACACTGATAGCCTATACCACTGTCTCAAGATTCAATTATATAGTTTTCCACTAAACTGGAACACACATACTCTCCCCATTCACCTCAAAAAGATTCCCATAGATCACTTGATCATCCAGATTAGTTACACCATGAAAAAATTTAATTCAACTCCAAGGATATGATGTCTATCCACCATTAGAACATTAAGGGATGTTCTTGGACACAAATAATCTACATATGATGTCAGAGACCTAATATAAGTAATATGTAAAGTCTAAGTGAAGGACCTCTCACCAAACTATGACCTTACCTTTGGGGATCAAGTCTCACAAGCCACGAGAATGACAGATTGACCGGGATTGTGGTAATCAACTTCAACCATAGGGCCCTCCTATTTTCAAGAACGACATGTAGAAAAATGAACATTTTGATCCATAATTTTGTGGTTATTTATTTTATTATACTAATTTATTATAGATATTTTTTAATTTCATCAAAATGATTATACATTTTTTGGAGTTTTAAATAGGGTTACATGATATTTTGTAATTTATTTATGGTAGTATAGGCCACTATGTACCTGATGGAAGGTTTCATGATCCCCTCCATCTAATATTACTTCTTTTGGGATAAATATGAAATTAGAGAGATAATGATACATGATTCCTTCATATAGTATTATTTTGTTTCCACTAACCACCATATATTAATCCAATCGATTTATCATTCAATTTTTTATATCTATTACTACTCATGAATAGTTTAGGTATATATAAATCCATTCTATGATATTTCAATTAAATATTTGTAATTCATCCCATGGATAACCTAGAAACTGATATAATATAACACATAACATCACATCCACCATACCACAACAACCCTCAAATATCAAATCAAGAAATTCACACAACTAAACTATCTCTCTATATTAACCACACATCACAACCACTACACTTTATCCCTTATCACATCTCTTTCCAACCAAACAGGGATTCACTACCCAAAAAATTCCTCAATCGATCTCAGTCACCACCATCATAGGTAAAATTCCAAAAGGATCCCCACACATAACATAAGATAATACAACAAGCACATTAATACATAGAGTAAAATTTTGACATTCACATAAACAACAATTATAGTTCAAGTCCTTTCATAACATCACATATTCTTTGTCATAGGTATTAACACATAATTAGAGATTTTCAATGTCCATCTAGTCAATATTCACACTATTATGCATGGTGATTTTGATTATTCAACATAATAATGATTAAAAAAACACATCAACCACAATACAAACAAGGCTCCCAAAATCCATGATTTTCAAAAAGGGATCAAATAGGGATAACATCATTGAAATAAAAAAAAATTAAACACATGAGATTACTACCATCACCCTTCAATTTGGTAAAAAAATTATTTATGTTATTATGTAAATCCATAATATCCACCCATGAGAAGAAAAATTCCTGAAAATTACATAGATTCACATAAAAGATAGATAGAATGATGATCTCTTACCTCGAATATAAATTTAATGTGAACCATGTCTCCCAATGCAATCATCATGGGATCACGCTTCACTATGCATGAAGTGGAAACCATAGAAACCTAACTACATGACCCCATCACGAAAATAACTGTATAAATCATCCCAAAACAAAGGAATTAATGAAATTGATAATTTAGAAAAAGAGGACGAAATTAATGGGTATAAAGGGGGATGAATATATCTTGAATTTTGGGTACTGAATTCTCCACAATACATGGGGTTGTAACCCTCAAGAGATATGATCAAAGAGTTCCAAGGGGGTTTGGAGTCTTCTAAACCTAAGGGGAGAAGAATATTAATAAAAAAACGGAGGTAGAGCCATATATTTATAGAGTAAAACTAACTGGAATCCCCATATCATGAAGACAACATTACATGCCTTGGAAACCCTCTTTTAAAAGAGATCATAATATCATGTCATTGCTTCCCCGTTTTTGGAATTTTTCAAAAAAGAATTTGAATGTCACCACAATATAGACATTTATGTGGTCTAATCTATGTTTTCACCATTGATTCTGGCCATGAACATACACTACAATGTAACGACATGTTCTTAATTTTTTCTACTTTCCATGCCCAATACTACATCGGGATGAGATATATATCCATGTTTTATAGTGGATGTCCTCTAAAACACCACACCCAGCACTAAGCCTTTAACTGGGCATTTCCCCTAATACCTGTGTCTCACAAATAAACCATCCATGAGGCACAACCAATAGAATAGCCAATATATCTATTTATCTCATCGTAGTAATGTATAGAACTACACGACTTTCCACACAAACCACCACCTTGAACTAATGGCCGGCACGACTAACACCATGCATGGAACTTGGGTGTGGTGACCGTTAAGAATGTTTATAACCCTCTACCATCCACTAAAACACCTCTAATCACCCTAACAACACTACCAAGATCATGAAAAATAAAATTGGAGAACTTTAGAAATATAATACCTCACATTAGATACCTCCTATTAAATTACAATCCTCAAGAATAAAAATCATGAGAATGCATAGGATAATGGGGAATGTCCCAACGTACATCCCATGAGATACCTCTCATATATCTCATGTCACCCAAACAAAACCCCCAACATATTTTATCAATAAGAGGAAAATGAACATTTCAAATACTTTAAATACACCAAGAATTACATCTCATAAGGAAAACATAACCAAACCCAAACTCAAAAAAACTTAACATACTAAGCATGAATATGTGTCTCATGTTCCTAGGTTCTCTACTCTATGCCACTATGACTCTACAACATGAAAAAAGGATTAGATTTCCACAAATGAGCCTTCCCTTAATTGTCTTTGATCTCAATTAGAAGTTCTGAAAATTTTTTGTCATCCTCAATATCCATTTCTATCCAGTAAATGATATTGGAGTCATTGTGTATATGTCAACAGAGATAAGAAATGTGTAAGATTAAAAGGAATCCATCAATCTTTGATGGGAGTTCCAACCAATAAAACACCATGAAAATGTGATCCAATATCTCAAATATCATCATGAACCATGGATAATGATTACCCCATTCCCAATCATTAGTTTTACCTAATGATATGGAACCCCTAAAAAATATGGTCTCCAACCTCAAACTCCAAGGCCCTCTGCCTATAATTGTCACAGGCCTTATTGAAGTCATTTTTTACATTCATCCACTCTTAATCAATCTGGATTTTCATTATCATGATATGTACCCCATCAAGACCAAGAACATCTGAAACCCAAACCATGGTCTAATAAAATAGATAATAATGTATCCATCCATACAATGCTTCAAACGGTTCTATTCCAATTTATGAGTGGAGGATTTAATTATAAGAGAACTCAACCAATGTAATTTTCTTCACAGATGACCCTCCAAAATCCAACCCACATTCCTATAGCATATCCTCTAGTTTCTAGATTCTGAATTGTGTATTCCCATCTATATATGTTTATATACTGGTCTAAAGAACAATAGGAAACTAAAGGAATTATTTAATCACCACTAAACTAAAAACATAAAATGATGATCCTGATAAGAAATGATGATCCTTATAACCCTATAAATCCACACAACATCTTACATGTAATTCCTTGTAAGGTAATTTATGACACTTGACTTTTTTATCTCCCAAAAATGAGATGAATTCATCAGTGAGCCCATTATAAAAAAAAATATAATTCGATCCCTCTGGACCTAGGGTATCTTACTGATAAAATCCATAAAAATTTCTCCCATATATACGTCAATACATCAATGTTAAAAAATAATCCTTCTGTAACACATTGATTTTATTTCAATTAATGAAAAATAATCACCATTACATGAAATATGGCACATACCATTCATCCTACACCAACAAATATGCCTCCCCATGAGATGAACCATCATAAAAACACCCAGATTTACTATTATGGGTGATATTTAAAACTCATGGAAGACTTACTCTCTTTCTTCAAATGGAATGAATATCCTCTAATAGAACAAAATTTCCTTCTGAGTTGGATCTGAATTATTTTAAACAAGTTACCTTGACCCATATCATGAATTTACATTGATTTCCATTTTACGAATACATTTTGATATATATACATGTTCTTACCTTACCATAATAGTGTAGATACATATATGTAAACTATATTTATGTTAATTTCCATAAATTAAATGTTTTATCTATGTGATATCAGAGTTCCAAAGCTATTATGATAAACTACAGATACTGGGATGGTAATATTAATGTTTTTCCTTAGGTCTAGACACACAATACTGATAGAACATAGATGATGATGGACTAAAAGGTGTTTATGTCTCATAATAATTGATAATTCATCTCATGCAGTTCAAACATGGTGATTTTGAGAAGAATATTTCATGAGTATAGACCCTCCAAAAGGAACACTGCATGTTTCCACTGTCATTGGTTATTCTTATCTAAAAACATGTGTATTAGTCCCCTAAATTGTGATCATTATTAATGTCTTCTATTTTATTTTGTACTTTGATATATGGAAAAAAACATGACATTTAAGGAACTGTGATGTATCTTCTGTAGGGCGTATCTTTGGTGGTATGAAACTGGATAAATGATCAAGAGAGAATTTGTCACTTATGAGTTGATGTAGTGATAAATTGGGCCAAGTATATTAGGATGGAAGTACCTTTACATATTCGGTGACCATGGTAGAATAATGTATGAGCATACAACTAGATCAACTAATATTTCACAAATGGATGATGACATAATTTGTGCATTGTGTATTATGAGAGATCATGAGACCAAGAGATTATATTACACGGTGTGTGTTCAATGTATGTTTTTTATTTCAATAACCATTCCTTATCTCCATAGGGCCCTTGATAGTTCACTAGAATCCACCCATGTTCTCTTAATAGTAATAATCGCTATTGTGATAATTTCCTAGTGGTTCACACATAATATAGTATTCAAAATTATGTCCTCCTCTGATAAATAGGTGTATAGGTCACATGGTCCCCACCAAAGGTTCATGATCTGCCCAAGTATTATCGATCATCGATGAATAAATAAATCCATTATTATTTGATTGTATATTATTTATATATGAATTTATTTATTAAAATTATTCACAAGACATTAAGTGAATATGTGGAAATATATTACAAGAACATATTTTATTTTAATAATCATGGTTTTATTTAATTTTGTAGGAATTACAAGTTGAGTTAATGAATTGGTTTTATCCAGTAATAATTTTAAAATATGTTACAAATGATAAAAATATAAATTTCATTATAACATTGTTCATTATAACATATAATTTATGTCTTATTTAGTGGTTGTTACTTTTATAGGGTTTGGGGAACCCATTCATAGTATTTGATTTTATATATATAAGTTGAGAAGAGCTAATTTCAATGGGACTATTCATTAACATGATTCTGAGAGCTCAGATATCATCCATCATATATCTAAGAGAGAGGAAAAATCTTTCAATTTTATTTATCTAATAATTTATTCATTTATCGATGGAAAATAGTCTAGAAAATCATTTGGATGTCAATGGTGTCATCATACCTCTATGCTAGCACCTGAGTTCTAATGAACGGTGTCCCTATAGATTTATATGGTATGTCTGGATGATCTAGAGGGGTTCAATATTGGATCCTTCAAAGTAAAATCACAGTCTATGGAAAAAATTAGATAGCATATTTCATCCAAATGATGTAATAATTTACTTAAATTTTGTGCATAAATAATTAATGTGAGATCCTCAAACCAATATTGAGGCATGAATCACTAAATCCAATTATTTATTTTTTCTTTAGTGAGGATAATTTTTAAATCCCCAGCCAAAAAAGTTATATTTTGCGTACTAGTAGTAATAATTGGTATCGAAGGGAGGTTTTTTTATTTTTACAAGCTAATAAAAATAAAATTACTTTGATATTAATTTCAGTTCTAGGTTTTAAAAACAATGGAATAGACGTCATAGTGATCTAATTTAAGGAATTTAAGTTATGGTCAATTAAAAAATATTGATCAAATTTTGGGTAAAACTAAAGAACCCACACAATTAAATATATATATATATTTATTTATTTTAATTTTCATGGGTAGTTTTTTGAAATCAATTTTTTTCTATCTAACTTTTGACTAGATTTTACTGGTTGAATTTGATCTGGCCAATCGGTTCCCCTTCTAGGACATTGTGGATTGAAGAAAATTTATTTTTCAAAATCAAAATATATATTTATAAACATTATTTTGGATTTATAAATAAAAATAAGGTTACAAAAAAAACAAAAAAATGTGGGTGTTAAGGGTGCATCCTGACAACAATGATAATTATTAAATAAACATTATCTTATGTTTATATGACATCCAATGTAATCCATTATTAATTTTTTTAAAAAAATATATCTAAATAAAGGTTCACCACAGGCCTCCTCATAGGAGCACCATCGCCCCCCCACCCCCTCACTCACATCCCAAACATTTCACATAACAGCCAGTCTGCTCACCATCTCCCTTAATGGTGCATCCTATCATAGTACTTGTTTATCATATCCTTTCTATAGACATCGACACCTATTCGAGAAGCCTCCAGCTTCCTCGACCACAAGAGTTTGTTCTACCCCAGTGAAGAACACTACTACCAGCTTCCGCTGGTCAAAACAGCTCCTTGCTTGCAACTGTCATCGCCATCCTCCAAGGTTCTCACCAACACTTCTTCTTCCATATTAACAAGACCTTGAAGATGCTAGTCGTACCAAATGGGTCCTCCACCGATTAGTCTTGATGTCTAAAACCCACTTCCATTGTTTTTATTGGTGTATAATTCCAATCTCGGGATGAAAAATCACTTTAGTGACCATTTTTAATAAACCCAATGAAATATGGGTGCTATAAAAATTAGAATAAGTAAATTGAAAAACATGATTTTTAACCTGGAAAATCCCTCTAATACGGAGAATTAAAAATCCATCATCAAATTCCCAAAATATCCATTATCAATTAGATATTACAATGAAATCCATGTAATTCTATATACACCTAATCCATCTCATTAAAAATCATCTCTCCCATCCCATGCTCAAAAAATTCAGCTGTGACAAAATGTTACCCTTCTATCGATGAAACGTCACTACCTTAGAGATCTAATCTGAACATGATCATCCTCACATCATCTTACGAATCCCAATTGATTTTTCAACTCCTGATCTCTCTATCATGATGTACCACTGATGATCCATTAGGAAACAGTGCTTGATCACCACAATCATGAATTCTCTCAATGTATGGCCCGGATCATAGGTCAAGTCACTAAAACTTCACACCTACTGAATGTTAATGCACTGCGCATGCTACCACAAATGTGGTATCCCATCCCATTGTAGATCCACCACTGAGGCCTCATTTTCCATTGATGATGACCCAAATTGACTACCACAAATGCGGTGACCCCTTTACCATTGATCTTTGTTGACTACATATCGAGCAGCTCTCTCTCTCTGTTCTCCACCAGACCTTCCCCTTTTTAGACCTTTACTGTTTCCTTTTTCTAATATATAAAAGATATAAAATATTATATCATAAATTTATAAATATCCATGTATCTTACATGTCAATATTAAAACAATTATCTCATAAAAATAGATATAAATAATATATCTCTCTATGAGTAACTTATGAAGCCTTATTTTTGAGATAGGATAAAAGATACCACATATTCAAAAATATTTTTATCTAAAATTTGGAAAGACCTACTGGCTGAATCATATCAATCTCTCTCATCATATCGTCAATGGAGATACCATACGACAGACTCAATTCACCCAAAAATATGTTTCCATCACACCAACTATCATCTTATTTAGAGAATGAAGGATGAAACCCATTTGAAACTCTGCATAAACCCAACTGCTCCCCTTGAAAAATAAATCCAACCACTAAAGACTTATTCATATCTGAATCATCACTATCTTATGAAAAAAGAAAGAAACCATAAATATCTATTTCCCCTATAATTTTGATCACCGCTTATTCTAGAGAACATGTATGAAAAATTGATCACCCATCTCAAAATCCAGAGGAGTAAGCACATCACCTCAATCTTTAATTTGAATTATTTCATCAATAGACACACATTATAAAGAATAGAATTAGGTGTAATACCAAGAACACATCTCCCATCATTATTTTTCTTATAAATATTATTCTACCTTACACATTCCTTCATGATATTCTAAAAATCATCCCTAATTTTGACATTAAATAGCAAGCCTAATCCATCATCTCTAACATCACTTGTTGGCGGAGAATCCTGATATCAGAAAAAAAACTCTTGAATAGCAATTTTTGAGAACCCAAATGATAAATGGAAGCAGTATATATAAGAATAAATAAATTATCGAGCATGATTTTTAACTTCGAAACCCCTCTCATCAGGCAAATTTTAAAACCACAGAGAAATTCCCAAAATAACCACTATGATTCAGAGTGTACAATGAAATCCATGTAATGCCCAAACTTAAATTACAAACGATTGCATTGAAAAATACATGATAAAATCACACCCTGATACACCTAAACCTTATATTAAAAAGTCATCCCACAAATTACACGCTCAAAACATCTATCTGTGACCAAACATCACCCTTCTGTCGATGAAATGCCACTACCTCGATGTTCAAATCTGATCATGCATCAGCCTCGCATCATCTTGTGAAACCAGAAGGATTTATCCCTCTCATGATATTTCCATCATGATGTACCAAAAATAATCAATCAGTGCATGCCTCATAATTACTGTAATAAAAAAGTCCCTCGATACAGGTCCCTGATCATTGATCAGGCCACTACTTCTTCGCACCTACTCAATGTCATTGTGTTGCACATGCTACAACAAACACTGTATCACATCCCATCGTAGATCCAACATTACTACCTCTTTATCTATTTATGATGACCCATATGGGCTACTAAAAATGTGGTGACCATTTTCTTGTTGATCTTGGTGGACTACATCTTGAGTGGATCTCTCTATGTTCACCACCAGTTGTATCCCCATTTAAATCCTTCACTGTTTTCATTTTCAAATATAGATAGGATAAAAAATATTATATCTTAAATTTACAAATCTCTATGTATCTTATATGTTGAAAATCAAACAATAATCTCACCTGCATTAATATACATTATATATCTATCTTTTAGTGACACTTACTGCCTTATTTGTGTGACATGAAAAAAGATATCTCATATTCAAAAACTATCTTATCTGAAATTTGGAAACACCCATGGGAAGAATCTTATCTATTTTCCCTTCATAGATCCTATTACACATTACAATGTGAGGTCCTACCAGGATCGATGTGGGTCAATTCGTCCTAACCCTCAACTCACATTGGCATCTACCCATGACCAATTTTTTAACATAATCATTAATCATTTTTTTAATTTTTTAATTTTTAGTTTAAAAAATATTAAATTTATTCCTTTAAAAAATAATTAATTAATTTTAATATTAAATTAAATTAATAAATTATTTTATTAGTTTAAAGGGAATTCAAATTCATTCTGGGAACAAAACAAAATAAATTATTTAAATTTATATAATTCATTAAAAATATTTTTATTCACTGAAACTTAAATCTACCTAATTTTAATTTATTTCTCCATTTTTAATCCACCGAACGGTCTTGAGGTGTGACTAACACTTTTTCTGGGTTTATTTTTTTTATTTTGTTTTTACAATTGTCAGTGATTATTATAATATTTAAAATACTTTTAAATGGTCCATTCATTGTATTTTTCATTTTAATATATATTTGGGTCCTGAAATCCAATAATTTTTAATCTATAATATACTTTATGAGAAACCTCACCCATGTGTGAGTATTCTTGCTTTATAAATGATGACACTCGAATACATGTACCATAAATATAAAAGGTAATAACCCAGATGAGATAAGGAATAATTTGATAAAAGAGTGATATATGATATGATTTAAGACCCAACTCAGGTATTATATCCATGGGTCATGGTTGATCAGTTGTGTTTAAATAGATCAAGAAATATTATATGTTCAAGGCCGGTAAGGTAGTTTATCTTATTTATTGATTTTTTGTTGGTTTATTTTTGTGCATGTTTATAGGAAAATGTAAAATAATAAACTAAAAAACATAAATACATGATGGATTATTTTCTATTAATAGATTTTTAGTTACGAGCAATACAATATATTATGAACATATTTAATATAAATGTATTCCATTTTATTAGTAGTATTAAAAACCCCAAAAAGTAATATTAATTCATGAATTCCTTCTTCTTTTTATATTTAAACAATGCTGGGTATGGGTTGTACTTGTCATCCCTAGTTGAGGTTCCCTCTTACTACAAGATATTTTTTAACAGAGTGTTCGCGTAACATAACTATGCATGGTTGGAAATATGTATCCAAATAAATATTTCTAACACTTTAGAGAAAATGTGTTGAGGGAATAATAGTTATGATTCCATGAAGCTGGTACTTCAATCTACAGTTCAAGGAACCCTATGTCAATGCCACCTTTAAACTATCCATGTACTTTTTTAGTCAATGAATTGACTATGAGTTCATGTTTTATGGATCATTTCAACTAGAAAACACAAGTGAATGGATATTATTAATTTATTAGTGACAGCTACAGGAGTTCAATAAAGTAGTGGGAGGTCTGTAATGATTTAATTGGTAATTTCTATATCAGTAATCAAGATAAAGTACTAACTATTACTGTTTTCTATATATAAAAATGGAAATCATTAACACCATCGGTATATTATCACTATGACCAATTATGGATTATGAAAATATCATGTCTGGCCGTAAATTACAAGGGTGGTATAGGTTATTACAAAACAATTTTACACCAAGAGAATAAGCTTTATGTGATGGAGTCCTCACTTTTTGATAAGTATCCTCGTGGAGTAATAATGGATTATTGAGTAAAATGGAAAAAAATTATGTGATTCACTAGATGTATAGTTTATCGTGTTGTCATCTATGTCAACTAAATTGTAGTAAATGCATGAGGACGAATATGACAACAATATACTAACTCATTTCCAATAGATATGTTAGGAGACACGAAGGAATGAAATTTATGATATATCGTGTGTATTGTATCTGTGCAGAATAGTAGAACGAATCAGGAGGGACCTCGTAAAATGAAGATTATTGGGTACATTGATAGACTTGAATCCCTAGATTTCAAGTTAACCCAATAACTAGAAACTAATCTCATTATTATCTCTTAACCTCAAATATTTTAAACATTTATTGCTAATTATAACATGAATACCAAGACAAATTTACTCCTAGATCTTTTGGATTTATTTCTCCATGTTGATAAGGATATAAATAATTCAAATTCTCCAGTCCCTATATGGAACAAGATGAGGAAAGGTATGGATAAGTGGTATAAGGATAATTCCAAGCCAAACACCCTAATAGACCATACATCCAAAAAGATAGTGATACCAAGGGAAGGAATTGAGTTGGAGGGTATCTTAATTTATGTGGAAAGAAATTCCATTGAATGAAGTTTTGTATTGATGAAAATATGAAGATTGGTGAATATTCTATGTTAACTATTTCTTTCATTAAAGGTAATATTTCTTTACCTACAGTTTGGGAAATCGATATAGCATGTGGACTAATCATTTTTATTCAAATACAAGAACCAAGTATATTTCATTTGATTTAAAAGGGTGATTTATACCACTAATCTATGACTAGTGTGAAATTTGAAACCATGGAAGTGTGTGAATATCACCTGAATATACTTATCGGTTTAGTTCTGGTATTAAATAATTTTTATTATATATCATCAGTTACTAGAAACATACTATCATTGTCATGTTTGGAAACCAGGTTATTTTATTTCATGTTTAGAAATAAATGTCGTTACTTTTATAAGGATAACATGATTTAGGGGATGACACATCATAAAAATGGATAATATATACTTGAACTAAAATTCTCATTAAAGATAGTAGATGGAAATTGAAACAAAAGTGAATCATACAACACCCACCTTTTGCACATCATAAATTTTCTTATAGATGAATTGTATTTATAGAAATTACATAAAGAGGGGTTTTATACTTATCTGAGTTAAAACCCTTAAATTCCAAGCACAATTGTTTGCAAGTTAAAATATCAAAATCACTCTTCTATCAGAATAGAGTAAGAGATTTTAAATTACAATAATTGATTCATACTGATGTATATGGTCCATTTATAGGATAGGAAATGTGTGGGATATTTAACTCAACAAATGGAGATTGAGATAAAATTACTCTTATCAAGTTCATACCGATGACTTGAGAATTTATCAATGGAGTGATTATGTGTATCAAAATTATATCCACAAAAAGGGAGTGAAATTTATGACATAATCAAATGAATAGTGATTCTACACATAATCATGGAGTAAAATAATCAATTAAGTAAGCGTTAAGCCGAATGAGTGCAAATTGAAGTTTCAAATTACCTTATTGATTTGGTAACATAAAAACATACAATCATGAAAGAAGGATCATACAATGATGATGTAAATATACATTAATTAACGTATATTACATAATTAATACAAACATGGGAATTACACACACCACATGTAATAATTATGTGGTGAACAAGAAAAATCTCACAGAATTAAATGTGAGATAAGAAACCCCCTACTTTGTAATTTTTCCTTGTTCGAGGGTAGTTTAACCTCATGTATAATGGTGAAATAATTTTTATTTATTTGTAAATGAATCATATTCATTAATATTATATCATATATGATCTTTTAACATTGATTTGTTAATAATATCTTAGAATTATCGTCGTTTTGGGTGTTAACGGGTTCATTTTCCATTATATTCTTTGTTATTTGAGCCATATTTGTTACTAATGGGATGTTTATTATTCATAACCAGAATGATTTAAAATCTTTAAACATTATTTTTAATCATTAAATGATAATTAGTCTTGAATGGATATGATGGAGAATGAATCTCCTCGCGTTCGTGTAGACGGTAGTTCGTACGTACGCAGGAGCGACAATATCATTATTTTGATATTAAAATAATATTTAATTGGATGTTATATCATATATAGAGAATAATTATCATGTTATATTTATTATTTACATGAATTGAACATCATTATTATACCCATCCATATAATAATGTTTTAAATAACAATTACACCACGACGTGGAGATGGTAATCCGTACGTACGTACGTATGGTGACATGTCATTCAAAGGATGGATAGAATACTGAAATATGGTTGTATCATGTTTTTAATAACATCATATTATATATAATTTTCTGGAGCTATTATTTTATAATGTTAATAACAATGAATGAAGAAGTGGAAGAACAAAGGAACTTGAAAAAGGGTTGTGAAATCATTACCTCTTCTTCGGGTTCTTCCTTTTGATTTGATCAAAAGGGCTACTTAGGTTGTCTTTATGACTAAAGGAAGGCCTCTTGGATTAATTTTGGAAAGTTTAGAGAGTATTTGGGCAGGTTTTGGTCGAACCAAAATGCTTTGAGGTTGTGAATTAATGAGAAGGGGGAGTGCCCTTTTATAAGAGGGGTGAGGGGCACCTTTGGAAAAGCTAGAAATATTATTTTATAATAAATTCATATTCGGTTTATAATGGCTCAACAGTGGATTATTTAAAGGTTAAGGTGGGTATATATCTAAAACCACTCAACCAATAGGATTTAGATAGGTTTGGGATATTATATTAACCTTATCTTTAAGTATTAACTCTTAGTTAATTAGTTTCACTTTTACAATGTCTCTTTGTATTTTTATATTATATGGTTAGTAAACTTACTATATACATCCAAAAGACCCCCAAGTCGTCCATTAATGATACACCTATCATTATATAAGTCTCTTGGATGATCATTAGATTTTTAAGAATTTAATATCAATTAATAATATAATATTTTTCTTAAAAACTCTTTTCTGTAAATTTAGAGAGTAATCAAAAATTGATTTTTTTTAAAATTATAACATAATGATTACTTCAAAAAAATTTAATTAAATCAATTATAACATGTCATATTATCCTAAAAAAAATTATTTATCAAAAGTCTCTAATTACATTTATTTGGATATTTATAATATCAATTATTCTAATTTTTATATTATTATGGTAATTACTGCATCATCATTGGGTCTTAAATAAATTAATTTATTTAATATCTAAAAATTATAAATAAAATACCATTATGTAGGAAATATTTTTATCTTTCTAATTAATATTTATAGTCTAAAATCCAACATATATAACCCTTTGTAATAATTTTTTTTCTAAAAGATATATGTTTATGTCATTTTTGTATTTGTTTTATCTTAATTAAAATAAAGTTTCCCTATCACCTACAAGTGGCTCCATGGGGTCCCAAAATCGACCCAAATATGCCCATGGTCGGAAATGTATCCACCAATAAGGTTAGGACACGTTTTAGGGTAATTTAGTATTATTATAATATTATTTTTTAACCCTTATTTACCGGATTTACCCATTAACCATGGTAAATAAAATATTTACCAAAGTAATTATTCAAAATGTCTAAAAATAAAAGTTACCTATTTACACAATTTGTACATCCTAATTCCAAATATGGAATCCATTTTTCCAAATTCAAAACACAAAAGTGGAACAAATTAATTTAAAATTAATTCCCACTGGCAAAACAAAAAGCGTGTTTTAAAGATATAATAACTATAAAAAGATTGATACTTGTTTATGTTCGGTATAATTGTCAAATTATGTCCAATGACCAATATCATATTAAATGGTAAAAATATATTCTAAATATACTTTAAAACCACTAAAATACATGATTTATCATTATTAATTATTTTTATTAAAAAAGATGTTTATAATTAAAATTTAGTAACTTTCACTATTCATCAAAATATGAAAGTTATCCGAAAAGTACCAAAATTTCACCCTAATCTAATTTCAATATTACGAATCCAAAAATAAAGTCCATTTTTAATGTTAAAATGTATAAAATTTCTAAAATTATGTATTACTATTCATAACGGCCAGTTTGATCGGTTGCGGTGTGTGTCAGAACTCGATGTTGCGTACAACACACGCCATTGCATTATTCAAAGGGAAATGTACCGTGGAATATTGGGGTGTTACATTCTCCCCTACTTCAATAAATTGAATCCTTGAATTTTTTTAAAAAAATTGGGCATGAGAATATAATGGAAAGTCTCACATCGGAAAAAGAGCCAATAAAACTATCACTTTAATAGAAAGGAAGAGAGGTATAAAGGTCACCCAAGATAACCCATACTAGGATTCCATGTAGGAAAACATGGATATGGACAATAAACTAAGTGTTATGTTCTGATGGAGAGGGATAGAAAACATGATCAGGAGAATGTTAATAATAAGAAAATCAGAAACTTGTGTTGGGACAAACAATCATTAATCTTCCAGTAGGAAAAGTAAACGGACCACATTTTTTTTGTTTTAAGTTACATTATATAAGGACGAGGAATTCATTTATGATATTTAATAAGAACATAAATAGATATAATTACTTTTTATGTAGAGTTTCATTCTTTAATAAATTTTTACCACTAACTCAATTTTTTTGAACAATGAGTATTCAAGAATAATTGGTCACAATGGAAGATCTAGAATAAACTTATATAGAAATACATGATCCACGTAGGATAAACTATATATTTACCTTGTCTTTAGAGATTAATCAAAACCAAAATGGTTAGTATAATATTTGATGATCCTCCAAATGGATATTCCATTAGGAAAAAAAATAGTAATCTTAATATCTAAAATTAAACCATCAATACCCCAAAGTTAAATAAATATCATTTAATAATCAATTGTCCTTAGAATCCTTAAATATAATCCAAACTAATATTGAAACCCAATACTTATAAGAATGTAGTCTTCCACGTTAAATTGTATCTCCAAATGACATTACTTACTCTTAAAGTCACATATTTAAAAGTAATAAACCTAATAATTTCCATAAATTACCCAAATCACTATAAATACATAAAAAAAACATAGATAAAAATCCATTATTACTCCTCAAATGAAATCCTATAATATACTATTTTCCTTGGGCATATAATGTTCACAACAAAGCGAAAAACATCCAAAATAACATGTATCACTTAATAACCAAATCATTTTCCTATAATAAGGGTATTCATTTGATAAGACATAAGATCCCAAATAAAATTATTATTCATCAATAAAATCATTTAACTAATAATAACAGTCATGCTAACCAGGGACTTCACGTAGTCCAGTGGTAGTTGATAAATCCCTATCACACTTTGGTTGTGGGTTCGATTCCCACAGCTTTGTCCGATTTGACGGGTTGTCACATGGTCTGGGTGTTGTCCTTTTTCAAAAACAATATTTTATAACATTACCAAAATGAGATAAATTCCTCAAAATAACTATAACATAATTTAACCACAAATATTATCTCATACCTTGCATTTTCATCCCAAATTATAATAACTTATAATTTCCTCAAACCCAACAATCATATAAAACCAAATGGTTCTTTATAACTCTATCCACAAGAGAAAAGACAATTCTTCCTCAAATATCATTCTCATATGGAAAACTACAGGGTTAAAAATACAAGAGAAAATTATTCAAAAGTAAACCCATCAACACGGAGAACTAATACTTTTTAAACATTTCTCCAACCATTTATTTCCACATAGCTTCTTCATTGACCAAGAAAATAACCTATAGAATTGGGAATTCACTCGGGTTATGGCCATGTCCCCTACATTTATGGAAAATGACTATAAATGGACTCTTGGGACCATTTTTATCTTCTTCCATAGTACTCTTCATTTTTCTTCAGCAATTCTTCACTTTAGGTCCTTCCTTTCCACAAGTAAAGCATTTCATTGTCCCATTGGGACACTTTCCTGGGTGTCTCTTTCCACATTTCCTGCATGATGGAAATTTAGGATTCCTTTCTCCATGGTCTCCACTGCTGGAGCTCTTATCATTCATCACCTTTCTCTTCTTTGTTGAGTTCGGGAATTGGATAATATATATTCTTGATCATATTTTTGGAAAATTTATTTGGCATAAAGACAATATCTTTTATGCCTATCAACGTTCCATTTTGTTTCTTAGTGCCACCACCGTTCCCACCTTGTACATCATTCTCAAAGTCACTATGACTTCCTTGGAATCCAGCCATTGACTAAAACCAAAAAGCATTGTGTGAGTAACAGTAGTCAAAAAATCATTTAGAGATTAACATGTCACCATATTATCAATTTGAAACACATTAGGATTAACCAAGGTAATTTACACTCATCTTATATATATAATACTTCAAATCGGTTTGTAAAGAAAATGTAAATTATCCTAAGCATATCCCTCGGGAGTGTCGTAACCAATAGTGCAGCAAGGACCGTTTTCATGCACCATTTCCTGTTCGAGTCTAGCACAAAGTGGTGTTTTTGGGTTTTACCCCTAGGTACATCTGTTCCAAAGCCGCCTCTACCTGATCGTATCCAGACAGGGATGTATTTCTCGGAAAACTCACAAAATCTCTACAACACCAAAATTCTAGGAAGTTCTTCTATACTAATCCTCAAAGTTCATCTTAGTTCTACATTCTCTAATCAGAGATTATCTAAATCTAGCTTCCAAGGTTTGTACTAAACTTCCTCTGATACCAACTGTAACGCCCCGACCCTAGTTACCCAGAGTCGGTGCATTATTACATAACATTGGCATGATCACAAAGGATCAAGTCTCGAAAGACCGAATAGTTTAGTAGTCTTGGAAACACTAGATATATTCATAAGTCTTATATTTCATCATAAGGTAGAAAAACTACAACAACATCTTGTATTCATATCCCCTTATACTATCCCTGCGGGTCATTCATAAATTACTTCTTCACATCCTGGGAAAAATAAAACATTTAAAGGGGAGAGCTCAGATGCTCAGTAAGAATAACAATATAGCAGAAGATTTTATAGATAACCATAAACACTTAAAGCAATTTATAACTAAAACAAAAGCCTTTTAAAATTGAACTTAAGAATAATATGGAAAAGATAAAATGAAATAATGCCATTTACTTATTCACATTGATATTCTACTAGTCGAACAATCACATGCAATATCAATAACCACATTCATAATGATGGAATGCATAATGCCAGACTATCATAACCACATAGCCAAGGCCTCATGCCAAGACTACAAATATGATTTTTCCAAGGCCTTGTGCCAAGACACTTGTTTGTATCATGAGACCTACCGACGGATCGATGAGCTATAGTGGGCTCCACCCGTCACTTACTATGTCCAATTCATTCCTCATATGAAAATTTTGAAACATAAAATAAACATTCATATTAAAACTAGCATACTAAATGTCAATACTTATCCACAAACCATGAATGGTATAAAAATAGCACATCCACAGTCAAACACAACTCATTCGATACAATATGGGAGATTTTATTGTATCATATTAACCTCAATAGAGAATAATGAAGGATATTGACATAGATGAAAATAATCATCAAAACTATTTGAGAGAAATGTCCCCCTTTTTCTTGAAATCATTTAAAAGTCACAATATCTGTCAAGAAGCCATTTAAAAATAAATTTTTGAATCAAAGTGTCCCATACCACATTGAAACTTTTAAAAGTAATTTTAATTTTAAATATTTAATGTCCATATAAATAAATTCATAAAACCATTTTTAAAACATGGTCATTAATGAGAAATATTTAGAAGAATAAATGTTTAAAACACTTAAAAATTTATTTTAGTTAGAGTTTCTATCCAAACGAGAGACACTTTAAAAAATAATCGAGGTAATCAAAACATTATAAAATCATGAGAATAAAGGGATTCATGATATACTCTGTCAAAGTAAATTATATACAACATATAAAAGTGATTTGGTGTATAACAACAAAGAAGTCTCAATGGAATGTAAATTGAGATGAATTTTTTTATAAAGACCATATCCTTAGGTTAAGGATAAACCAAATACATAATTATGTGTGACAAATATAAATACAGTCATTATGATTGGGTATTTAGTGTGAATCAATCAGATGACATTCACACATATTCTTGTAAAAACAACACCAATGAATTGGATATTTAACTCAACAAATGGATATTAGGTTAAAATTAATCTTATCAAGTTCATACCAATGACTTGAGAATTTATAAATGGAGTGATTTTGTGTATAAAAATTATATCCACAAAAAGGGGTGTGGAATTTATGACATAATCAAATGAATAGTGATTCTACACATAATCTTGGAGTAAAATAATCAATGAAGTAAGTGTTAAGCTGAATGAGTGGAAATTGAAATTTTAAATTCCCTTATTGATTTGGTAACATACAAAACATACAACCATTAAAGAAGGATCATACAATGATGATGTAAATATAAATTAATTAAAGTATATTACATAATGAATACAAACATGAGAAGTACACACTCAACATGTAATAAATAAGTGGTGAACAATGGAATTCTCACAGAAATAAAAGTGGGATAAGAAATCCCTTACTTTGTACTTTTTCCTTGGTCAAGGGTAGGTTAAACTCCTATATAATGGTGAAATAATTTTTATTGAATTATACATGAATCATATTCCTTAATATGATATCATATATGATCCTTTAAAATTGATTTGTTAATAATATCTTAAAATTATCGTCGTTTCGGGTGTTAACGGGTTCATTTTCCTTTATATTTTTTGTTATTTGAGCCATATTTGTTACTAATGGGATGTATATTATAAATATCCATAATTATGTCGAATATTTTAAAAAACAATTAATCATTAAATGAGAATTAGTCTTGAATGGATACGATGGAGAATGAATCTCATTGCGTTCGTGGAGACGGTAGTCCGTACGTACGCACGAGCGACAATATCATTCATTTGATATTAAAATATTATTTAATTGGATTTTATATCATATATAAAGAATCATTATCATTTTATATTTATTATTTACATGAATTATACATCATTATTATACCCATCCAAATAATAATTTTTTGAATAACAATTACACCACGACATGGAGACGGTAATTTGTACGTATGCACGTATGGTGACATTTCATTCAAAGAATGGATAGAATACTGAAATATGGTTGTACTATTTTTATAATAACATCATAGTATATATAATATACAGGGTTTATTATTTTATATTGGTAATAACAAAGAAAGAAGAAGTCGAAGAAGAAAGGAACTTGAAAAAGGGTGGTGAAATCATTACCTCTTCTTCGGGTTCTTCCTTTTGATTTGATCAAAAGGGCTCCATAGGTTATATTTCTGAATAAAGGAAGGCCTCTAAGATGAAGTGAGAGAAGTTTAGAGAGTATTTGGGCAGGGGTTGGCTGAACCAAAAGGCTTTGAAGATGTTAATTAATGAGAAGGGGGAGTTCCCTTTTATAAGAGGGGTGAGGGGCATCTTTGGAAAAACTAGAAATATTATTTTATAATAAATTCATATTCGGTTTATAATGGATCAAAAGTAGATTATTTAAAGGTTAAGGTGGGGATAGGTCTAAATACACTGAACCAATAATATTTTTATAGGTGTGTGATATTATATTAACCTTATCTTTAAGTATTAACTCTTAGTTAATTAGTTTCACTTTTACAATGTCTCTTTGTATTTTTATATTATATTGTTAATAAACATACTATATACATCCAAGAGACCCCAAAGTGGTCAATTAATGATACACCTATCATGAGATAAGTCTCTTGGCCTAAACATAGATTTTTAGGAATTTAATATCAATTAATAATATAATATTTATTTTAAAAACCCTTATATTTCAATTTTGACACTATTCAAAAATTGATTTTTGTAAAAATCATAAATTAATTATTACTTCAAAAAAAGTTAATTAAATCAATCCTATAATTTTATATTATCCTAGAAAATTATTATTATTTATCAAAAGTCTCAAATTAAATTTATTTGGGTATTTATAATATCAATTATTATAATTTTATTATTATTATGGTAATTACTGCATCATCATTGGGTCATAAATAAATTAAATTATTTAATGTCTAAAAATTATAAATAAAAAACCATTATTTAGGAAATCATTTTATATTTCTAATGAATATTTATAGTCGAAAATCCAACATATATAACCCTTTGTGACAATTGTTTTTCTAAAAGATATATGCTTATATCATTTTTGTATTTGTTTTAACTTAATTAAAATAATGTGTCCCTATCACCTACAAGTGACTCCATGGGGTCCCAAAATCGACCCAAAGATGCCCCATGGTCGGACATGTATCTACCAATAAGGTTAGGATACGTTTTAGGGTAATTTATTATTATTATAATATTATTTTTTAACCGTTATTTACCGGATTTACCCATTAACCACGGTAAATAAAATATTTACCGAAGTAATTATTCAAAATGTCTAAAAATAAAAGTTACTTATTTAAACAATTTGGACATCCTAATTACAAATATGGAATCCATTTTTCCAAATTCAAAACACAGAAGTGGAAGAAATTAATTTAAAATTAATTCCCGCTAGCAAAACAAAAAGCGTGTTTTTAAGATATAATAACTATCAAAAGATTGATACTTGTTTATGTTCTATTTAATTGTCAAATTATGTCCAATGACCAACATTGTATTAAATGGTAAAAATATATTCGAAATATACTTTAAAACCACTGAAATTCATAATTTATCATTATTAATTATTTTGATCAAAAAAGTTGTTTTTAATTAAAATTTAGTAATTTTCACTATTCATCAAAATATGAAAGTTATCCGAAAAGTACCAAAATTTTACCCTAAGATAATTTCGATATTAACAATCCAAAAATGAAGTCCATTTTTAAAGATAAAATGTATATAATTTCAAAAATTAGGTATTACTATTCATAACGGCTTGTTTGATCGGTTGTGGTGTGTGTTAGAACTCGATGTTGCGTAAAACACATGCAATTGCATTATTCAAAGGGAAACGTACCATGGAAAATTGGGGTGTCCCATTTCTTATGATTTTTTAGATTGAGAAGTTAATTAAATATATATTATAGTCTCTTCCTATATTTAATATGTCTATAGGTTTTGTCAGTTAAATATATGTTTGAATTTATTTACACTATATAATGTTGTGTGTAATAGCAAATGCGGGGTGTTGGTTTCTTTTACATGACATCACCAATTTATTTCTTAAAAAATAAAATATGGTACCCAATATTTATGTACCATAAATCAAACAGATCTATATATCTCATGATGAACTAAACATGATATAAAACATGATAAAATAAATTAAATAAAATGACAGATTTATTAGTATTGGTAACAATAACGTTATTGGGGTATGAAATAATAATAAAAGAGGAAAAAAAATTCTTAATAAATGTTTTGAAATAGATATTCATTATTCCCATTTCATATAAAGATATTTAAATTTATGTCAATAATATTTAATTTTTCAAAAAAAAATAAGCGTTAATATGACTATCCAAAGAATATTTTTTAGCATATTAATAAATGGATATATATTATATGATTGAATTTAAAAATTATTAAAAAATAATTTTATCAGTCATTATCATTTTTCAATCACGATTTTGGATTATTGGAATAATGAAGCACAAGAAGACAGTGGTGTTTTTGTATGGAGATTAATACAAATTAAGTAATAATAATGAATAATTTTACAGCCTCCATGTTATTTGTTTATAACTAATATCACAACTATTTAAAGAGACGGTAGAGAAAACCATGATTAGACTAGAACAAATTTTACAAAATAGAATTAAAAATTACACAAGAAATACATAGAAATAAAAAAAAATAGATAAATTAATAGAGAAACTAACGCAACCTAAATGAAAGGAAAATGAAATTTTTTAATATAAATTAATTGAAAAAATACAATATAATATAAAGAAAAAATAATTGAAAATGAAAATAAATAAATAAATAAAATACTAAAAAAACATAACGACATGGGTGATACAACAACTATGCCTTGAAGTCATATGACATCTAGTGTGTTTGACTTCAAGAAGACTTTATGTGGAGGAATGTACATATTTTTTCATGAAAAAAAACTAAGAGGATGGTGTGGGGAACTAAGACGAATACATAGAGAAGTCATTAAGGATATTTTCTATGGTAGGGAATTACTGAGAGAGTGAGAGAGTGAACTCCTAGTTAATCTCAAAAACCTATCAAGCCTCTTCCAGAACTTCTTCTTCTTCGACCCTGCCTTCACCTATACAACATAATAATCCATCATTAATATTAGTGATCCCAAATACCACATTTTTCCCTGACCACAAAAAATCATAATCAATCATTTGAATATATGTGACCCTTCCCATTTATATATATTATATAAATATCTTTCTATATCATTCTCTTCATCTCATTTATAATTTAATTTTTGAAAATTTTCATCTCATATATCTAAAGGAATAATCTCATTATAGTCTATATGGATTTCATATATATTCAAATAATTGAATATTAATTAAATTTATCTTATTACTTTTCATTCATAGTTTAGTATGACTTTAATGTAACAATTTCCTAGAGTGTATGTTTTATTTAAAATGGAATTATAGTTTCCCTATTTGATGAGAACATTAAAATATCATGAAAATATTATTAAATATTATTTTATAGTATAATGACATCAATTATTGGTAATGAAGTTTGTTAACCTTCGGGTATGGGAACACAGAAATAGATGAGACTTCATCTCATGATGTTCAAACATGGAAGTCTTTATGATGGGAAATTATAAGAACATTCCCACTAGTAGGATTTCCACATGTTTACATGCCCTTAGATATTCTAATATGAGTCCATTTTTAATGATCCTTAGACATTAATATTATTATTAATGCATAATATTATTTTATCCCCTAAATACATTACACTAAACCATGACAATAAAGTTCATCAAGATGTTGGGTACGTCAGGTGCTTCACATATAACATGTTTCTAATGAATAAGTTGAGTAAGTAGTTGTCCCTTATATATTTATGGAGGTTCATATACTCTCCCTTTGATTGAAATTTAATTGTCACAATAAATATAATGGCCCAGGTGTAATGGTGACTTTATATCAAGCATGTAAGTTGATTACACAAGTATGCAACCTGCATGATGTGATATCATGAAAGAGGAATTATATTACACTATGAGGTATCAGGTGTTCTTGTCGGTGTTATAACATTAACTTCTTTCTCATGGGATCCAAGACCTATTGCGAGAGAGTAATCTTAGACTTTAGGAAATACCTCATTATCCCAATGATAATTAATCCTAAATGGTCATACACAATGTGTCTCTATTGATCTCAATTAAATTCTCTACAAATTTAATTACGGGATGAAATATTATTCTCAAGATAATGGAATATTTTTATTCGGGTTTTACTGGTCACATAAATAAAATAAATATTTTCACTCAAGGTAATTATTTAATTATTTGGATATATAATATTTATTTATTAAACAAATAAATATTTATTTAGGTATTTGATAAATTACAAGGAGGATAAGCATAACAAGATTGAGTCTTGTAATAAAATTTAATTTGAAAGTGGGTAATATAAAATTTATCATTTCTATAGTTAGAGAATTCTATTAGAAAATATTATTATTATTACATGGAATGAGGTCACATAAGATTTAATATATTATTTAATTTTCATTGTGAAATTAAATACTCTTTTAACCCGAACCCCATATCAATAAATATAGGATTGTGTAGGTTGTGTTGATATTGAACAAAATAGGGAAATGTTATGCACTTTGAAATCTATAGAACACCCTCAAGAATGAAGAACCCTCTAAACATTCCCCTTCCTCCTCTATCATCTCATGAATTAGAGTTAAATGATTATTCTTCAATCCTAAATTAATTTTTGTAGTGAACTATACATG
This sequence comes from Viscum album, assembly GCA_963277665.1. Lineage (NCBI taxonomy): Eukaryota > Viridiplantae > Streptophyta > Magnoliopsida > Santalales > Viscaceae > Viscum > Viscum album. The sequence continues at coordinate 2,094,764,132 of OY728142.1, forward strand.
AAGATCAATCCACCACACTATCATCTGGAAATTCATCAAGAATGTTCAAATATTAATGGACTACATGGGGGTCAATTCAAGATAGATTCTATATGTGGATTCAATAATGACAATATTATTTAACATTAAAAAAATTAGATAATCTCCATCTTCATCGATGAAATATATCAATATCTAAGAATTCATTCTTCCAACCTATTTAAATTAACTGTAAATTTTATGTGAAAATATCCTCTCTTGAGTCAAGATATATTCTTTTTCAATATTATTTTGAGAAAATTTCATTGGGAATTACTTTTAAATCTTGAAAAAATAATAATTATCAATCAATTCAGATAATTATTTTAATGGAAACTACCCTTATAAGAACACATGTTACCCTTAAAAACATTAAGTGGTATCAATTAGGGTCAAATTCAAATTTATTTTTATTCATTTGAATTCCCTCCATTATAAATTTAAATGTTAAAATTCATTTTAAGTTTTTATTAATTCATTATTTATTATCAAAGTGTATTATTACACCTCTTTATTTATTCCACACATAAATAATATGGGAAAATTATTAATAATGAACATATATAAAAAATCTATATAGTTTTTCTAATAATTATATCTTGAAAATACTTGGTTACACAACATGTACTCAATTTTTATATTCTATTTATAATTATTCATTTCAATAGGATGCCAATATGAACTCTAGGTCCTCATGTAATGAACGCACACTATGTGCATTTAATAAACCATTTGTTGAATTTATTTTGTGGAACATTGATTTACTGGAATAAACATAATTTATATTGGCTACACTTCATATAGTCTATGTTTCTTCAAGGAAGAAATCATAGGGACAAGATGCGTTGAGTAGGTAATGAAGAATATATATTTTATGCATGATGCATACATGGTGGAAGCTATGTAACATGGAAATGTATCCTTTTTTACATGCATTTTAATTCATAATAACATAATAAGTATACATCAAGTTCTTGGGTGTTTACTATGGATATCTATGGAAGTGAATTACACGTCGTGTAGCCATATTGAACATGCCATGTACTTTAACTATTATTGTTGAAATACTAAATTAAATTAATGACTCAATTAGACCTCATCGAATAGAGTTATGTGTGTCACTAAATTGATAATACACATCGGTTGTTAGGATTTATATTTTATCCAACACCTTACTAATTAAATAAAATGTTCAAAACAATGAATCAGGTATGGTAACTACATATTAAGGGCTCGACACAATAAATTTCATAAATAATAAAAAATTAATGTCTTATTTATGGAATTAATTTGGTACTAAAAAACATGAAATTATGATACATGATTTCTACACAATATGTTATATGAGGGTATTTTATAAAGTTAAAATCATAATAATTTATTCAAATTGGTACTTGCAATGTTGTTTCTAAGTATAAATATTTGTTCTATTTTAATAAGTTTTAAATAAAATAAAATGTTTTATTTCATGTAAAATCATAGCTAATAGTAATTTTAGGATGATTGGATTGAATAAGATAAAATTATTAAATTTATTAATTACAAAATTATTTAGTTTTATTGAAGTGCATTTAATTTGAATGAAGAAAAAATTAAAATGAATGTTAGCTTGTTTCCTTAAATATTATGTCATTGAATATGTATAGTAGATTCATATATTTCAAAATAATTATGTATGTGTTGGTTTTATTTAATTTTTTTTCACTACATGATTTTTTAAATTATTTATAATTATATTGATTTTGATATCCTATGTATCATTCACCCCTCATTTATTATGTATGACCTGTGTGTCTAGTGAAGTTTTTTGAAATTATACTTAACCAATCCTTTATATACCCTATTTTTTACATGTGTTATAACAAATATGTAAAAATATTATCATCTTAAAGAGAATTGAGTTAGTTCAATATTTCACTGAGTTAGAATTAACACATTCAATACATGGTGCATAGGTGGAATACTCCCACTTGTTCCATACTGAAATATGGTGTTTTCCATAGGTTTATAGGCTAATATATTGCATGCTAAATAAATCAACTAGTTGATAAATTTAATGTTAATTTAAATTATTTAATAATTTTATTTCCATCTTAAGAATGATTTATTTTATTAGTGAAAGTCCCTGATCATGAAAATAAATAAATTAAGGTCCAGAGATTGAATTAAAATTAATTGGTCAAACATAATTTTTTTTATGAAACATGTTTATTCCCTAATGTAATGTTCAATTTCTATTAACAAGACATGTATATCATAAAACAATAAATCATTACTCATAATAAACAAAAATTCATCAATTTAATATTACACCAATATTCCTTATATTATCTTAATTAAAACAATCCATAGTTAATATTTTGGTTTAGGAAACAATCAAGGAACTATTAATTATATGTGAATATAAAATATGTTGATGGGTTGACTTTACCAAAAATTTATTGAATTTAATGTCCATATTTCATTCAATAAAATTTGGGAGGCCTGTTTTGAGGAAATCTAAGTTAGGATTTCATGATTGGGGACTCCACTCAATGGGATAAAGAGATGAAAGCCCACAATTGGCATGAAATCCTACCTAAAAATATTCTTATGGAAATCATGTCTATTGTATGGATCATAAGAAGAGAAAATATGGATCTTTGTCACTATAATTTCAAATGTGATTGGATATTCAGAGGTCAATAGTGAGGGTTATTGAAACTTGTTAAAATATAGCATGACGTAAAAAAAATTAAAAAATAAATATGTATTGGATAAATTTTAATAAATAAATGTACTAATAATATGATCTTTTATTAATATATAATAATTAAATATTCATCAACAACCATATACCCACCATAAATTTTAGGGAATGACTATATCCTAACTTAAAGCAACTTATAATAATAGTTTAGACACCTACATGTATAATTGAACCATGAATAGAAGTCTAACGTTCTAGTATCATCAATTCACAATCAACCTATAAAGGAGGTTAGTTATGAGGAGCTGAATATTTATGATATACATCTATTCAATGGGGTTGAAATTTAGTGTTTAATTATTTCATCCATTTCTTTGGAACTCACGGTGTCACATGAAATCGTGAAATCCGATAGGATACTCTACCATCTTTTTTATCATTATGTAGAGAGAGAACAACTAGAACGATTTGAGATATCCTAGGTGAAATTCATGGTAAAAATAGAGAAATTTCTCCATATGGGCATTACATATCCAAACTCATCGGCTACACTAATCACAAAGATTAACTAGGTTTTAAATCACCTAAATAATTGTTCTCCAATTTTATTCCTTAATAACTACCTCATAGATTTTATATATTTCTATAAATTTCAATATGAACAACATAGAGAAATATTTAATGGATAGTTTCAGTCTAATTATCAATTTTAATAAGGATAACAAGCATGAAAATCCTTTTTTAACTATTGTGGATAATAAAAAAGGCCTTGCAATGAACTCAAAGACTAACTCTATTTATAAATAATCTGTAAAACTCTCATCCATTAAGATATGGATCGAGGGAGACAAAAGGGGAAGTGATTCTTTCTATTTCGGATATAGTATAAAGGGACACTAGAAAAAAATAACCCAATGATGATTCTAGGGGAAGCTTCATGTTCATTCATTATCATGTTTAATCCATCTATTTTTATACACAATGTATTAGATAACACATGTATTTCAAACATATATATTCAAATATAGGAACCAATATGATCAAAAAAATATTTCTCAAGTTGAGGTTGATCTACTAGCAGTAAATTGAGCTAAACATGTACTTATGGTTATTGGTGGCTAATACCTCATGTTTCTAATTATATTGATCTTTTTTTAAAAGATTTAACTTATGTGAATTCAGTCACAAAAATTGTTATTTATATATCCGTAAATTATATATCTATATTTATTTTTATATTTTGAAATAATATATTCTTATTTTATATCCAAAATAGTTTTTCTGGTAATAAATATTTAAATATGGGCATTTTCTTGTTTGATTACACATTCTAAGTAATGAAAATCAATAAAAAATTCATTTCACATGATTCATACCAAACCAAACTATGGAATCATTATCCATGTGATGTAAATTAAAATTTTTTTACCGTATAAGTCAACTAAAAAATATATATTCCTTTTAACCAAAACAACATGGTGTATATCATTCCATTTTATAAGGAAAATGACTAAAACTCTCTCTAGTAGAAAAGTTACAAAGGACACTAAGCTTCCAGAGCTGTTTTATATAGATGTGTGTGGTCCTTTTCTAGTTAAAACTATGGGTTGGTTTGTACAATTTATTAGTTTAATTGATGAATTTTTAGATACTGCTTTTTCTACTTAATAAGGTATAAGTTAGATTCTTTCAATATATTCTTGGAATACAATAATTATGTTGAGAACTATCACAGTAAGATTATTAAGAAGATCCACTCATATTTCTTAATATAATATCTTAATTTGGATATAATTTATTATTTATTGGATCTTGGGATACTATCCCACATCATTCCTCTATATACAGCATAATATAATGTTTTAAGTAAAAGTTTAAACTGCACCCTATTATTTAAGGATAGATCAATGATGACTCAATTGAGTATTCCATTATCCATTTGGGAATACACATTAAAGAAATAAACATACATACTAAACCTTGTGCAAACTAAAGTAGTAACCATTATTCTATGTCATATTTTTTATGGAAATAAACAAGTGTTTTCCCATGTAATATTTTGTTTTTATAAATCTTATATTAATTAAATTTCTAGAAACAATATTTTACACTGAAGGACATAACATATCATTATTGGGAATCCTAAAGAACCTAAAAGAAATCATCTACATAATCCTAAAGAAAATAATGTTTCAATTAATATAAATCTTTTCATTGTTGAAGGCGATCAAATATCTATTGGATATAGTTAGATCTATATATAATTTGATATAATCTAGGCTTAAGATAAAGAGGAGATAATATTGGAATGGATTCCACCAAGACCCATGGAATAAAATATTCTAGGGACATAGGTACTATGTAATATTTGAAGAGATTTAGACAACCTGGAATATATGGTATTTTTAGTCCCCAATGATTGTGAGTCATTATTAGTCTATAGTAATGATCTTGTAGTCTATAAATAAGCAGTAAGTGGGAAAAATAGTTTCTTTATGGAAAGAATCAATGAATTTTGAAATTGATTCCATTTATCAAAACAATTCCAACAATTTAAGGGATCCTACTATAAATCTAAATCCCATTTAATATAAATGGTAATTCTTAATGAAATTTGAAATTAATGGGAAATATAGTATTTATAAGGAATGACAAAGTTGTAAATTTGTTCAAATAGTTTCAAGTCAATGACTATTATGAATCCATTACATTAATTTCTATGCTAAAATCTATCAAAATTCTTTTATCCATAAAATATTACCATGACTATGAGATCTTAAAATATGGATGTAAAAATTTTCTTCCATAACATGATCTATTTGGAATATTTCTCTATGACACAATCAAAATGGTTTGTTACTCTAAAGGATTCCAACAAGGTATACATGATGTGAAGGTCCATTTATAGATTAAATAAATTATCCAGTTCATGGATCCTTTTGTTTGATGAAGACATGATAGATTTTTTTTCATAAATATTGAATGTGATCCAAATTTCAATGTATGGTTTATTAGGAGTGTTATAAATTTCGTAATTGGTTATTTCAATAGTATTCTACTTATTAAAAAATTAATGCGAGTATTACAATCTATGAAAGAATGGTTGAATAAATGTCTCTCATTAACGGAATTAGGAAAAAAACATATATTCATGTGATCAAAATTCATATTGATATATATATATATATATATTAGTTTTATTAGAACTAGTCATAATTTATAATTAAATGGATATGGAAAATTTTCATTATGAAATAGTTTAACAGTGGACTATTTTAAGTGCCACAGTGAATTTATTTTTCATGGGAATGTTTCCTTAGGTACATGAGGTGAAAAATAGGATGGGAAGGTTTCCATTACCATCAGTGATTGGGTAATTCATTTGTGTTATTATATGTACAAGTTACGATGTTACCTAAATCTTCATTGAAGTCGGTAGATATCATGTCGACCTATATGATAACCATTGGATGACAAGCAAAAACTATCCTTTATTATCTAAGGTATTATGTGGATATATTCTAGGTATATTGTTGAAATGAGTATCTAGTAATCATGGTTTATAAATATACTATATCCAGATTAGAATAAGATGATATGAAATTACAATTTGGATATATGTTCACTCTAAATGGAGGTGTTTTGAGATGGAAATACTAAAAAGAAACTGTGATCATAGATTATATATGAGATTCAATGTATGTTGTTGCTTTTGAGGTATATAAATAAGTATTTGGATACAAAACTATATCAAATGTATTGATTTTATTCTAAGAAGTAAATATCCTATGATACATTATTGAGACAATATTTTTGTGGTGGCCCTGGAAAATGAAATAGCATACCATCAATGAATAAAACATAAAGTTTCAAAACATCATCTCTTGATGTATTTATCACAAATAGAATAGTTGATAGTTGGAGGAGTCCCGAGGGAATAGAAAATCATAATCTCATTGACTAAATCCTTAAATCATCATAAATATAATCCTCATGTGATATCTAGTGAAATGAATGTTATTGGTGGTTTGCTTCATTCCAAGTGGGAGTCTTTTGGAGTGGGTGTCCTAGACAAAATAGTGTGTACATTGTATTTCATGTACATTCAATGAAGTGAATTTTAGTTAAATATATCATATTATATATCAATTTATGGTATTTTTTGACTTTTATTAAATAATTTACTAGAGTATTTGTTATATTGAAAAGGGAATAATTGTTTCCCTCTATAATGAGAACCATAAAAATGAATTACAATATTGTTAAAACATATTATTTAGATAGATGGAATTTTATAATGGGGAATATAGTAATTTTTCCATCAGATTAAAGTACTCATAACAATATGTGACATTACCTAATCAATTTTTTAATTAGTAGCCTCCAATAAGGGAGATTATGAGAACCACCCCACCAATAGGAATTCCACATGTTTATGTGTCATTGAATTTTCCTATCTATGATCATGTGTAATGATCCTTATAAATTATGATTTTTATTAATTTATAATATAACTCAGACACTTAGTTGTATTTCCATCAATAATAGTGATAAATTTTAGTGAAACATTGTGTACATTGTGTGTGTTAGGGATGATATGTTATTATTGAATATGTTAAGGAAGTATTTCTCACTTCCATATTATGAAGGTTGATATCATAGCACATGGATTGAAATAAAACTATCACATTAAATTATATGGCCATTGTTTGTATAAAATTTTATTTGTATGAGTTAAATAAATTCATATTAGGAATATAGTATAATGAAAATTGTGTGAAACCAACATGATGATATATCATTACAATGGGATTAAATTTTACAGAGAGTGCTCATTTTTAGTTGTTGACACTGTAAGATTAGCATGATTCTCTTGGGATCATTTTCAGTTTTCAATATACTAATATTTGAATTTTGGTATGTACTCCTAATTACAATTATAAATATTCTTATATGGAGACACACTTTTTGATAATATTTATTTCAATTAATTTATATTTTAATATAATTATTTGAATTAGTATTATTATCATGGCTAAGGAATAATTTTTTTCATGTTTTATTGATCACATAAATGAAATAAATATTTTCTCACAAGAAAATTATTTAATTTTGTAGATATATAATATTTATTTAAATAATGAATATATTATTCATTGGTTTTTCACTATTATTAAGGAGGAAATATAGACCAAGATTGAGTCTGCAGAAAAAAATTATGTTTTGTGCAGGTAAAATAATATTTATTATTATGTTAGTTTGTTCACACCATAATAAAATATTATTATTATTACATGGAATGGGTTCATTTAATGTTTAATATATTATTTTATGACATTTTTTCAATTATATATTATTTTACCCTTAAATTGATCTCTATAAAAATACTATTATGACTATTATGTTTAAATTGATTTAAATATAGAATTGTTGTCCATAAAGTAATCTTTGGAACTCTCTTATGAATGGATAAGGTTCTATAAAATCTGTTTCCACCACTATTATATAAAGAAATAGATTTAAATGGAGATTCCTCAAGTTAAATGAATCATTTTGGTGATCAAGATAAATACCCCAAGGTGATAGTTTCACCATACTTTCACTTAAAAATGCATCAGCATTCATCAATGTTCACCGAAGAAAATATGGATCACCATTAGAGAGATTCTGCACTTAAATCCTATAAGTGAAATGATATTTTACCAATAAAAACTCATGTTTTATTATCTGGATCCTTTGAATGTTTCTATATGTATCAATGTTATTTCCTCTAAGTTGGCATTATGCGTTGAGCATTGTAAGACCCATGAATTATTATATTAAAAATATTAAATCATGTGAACTTATATTTTATGAATAGATGATGGCACCGTTAGTTATGACCTCAAATGAAAAATTTAATAATATCGTTGTTTTTGGAAATATACTGATAAGCCTATCTCTAAAATATGGTCGGTCGAAGTTAGACATTCTTTGGAAGGCTTTCATTAGTGGGTGAGTTAAAAATAATATAAGAAACAATTTATTTATCTTTTTAAATTATAAAATGATCCATGACCTATATTTATATGATGTTATGTAAAATACCCTTGGTTTTTCGTACAACCCTGGGAGATTAGAGGGGAGGATGAGGATCCAACATTGGTGATAACAAGATATAGAATATGTATCAATTTTTAATTAATCAAGGATATTTGTGGGATGAATAGAGAATATCATCGAATCATAAAATACATCATTGAATAAATTTTTATTCACCAATGTGCTATCTATTCTCTTGGTAGAGATCATTATTTTATTGATTACCATCATAAAATTCTTGATTTTTGAGCATAGATTTTATAACTTCTTAATACTAGAATTTTATTTTTCACATGATGTAGAAATTTAATCATTGTTCATGATCCTAATTATTTTTTTCATTGTTCCAATTTTTCACAATTTTTAGTTTTAAAAATTATGATTGTTGGTTCATGTTTCATCATCCAATGATATTTATCACCTTGTTTTTGTGCATATCTCATCTCCATTCTTCGATTTATTTTTCCTTGGTCCATGGGATTTGTGATTCAGTATTAATGGATGAGTTCAAGCGTGGTAGAACATTTGGATATGTGATGAACTTATGAAAATACATGATATAAAAAAATAAATGAAGGATTCTGGGGGAGAAATTGATTGTAATTGGTGGTTTTTTTTAATCAAAGCCATGTTTCAATTATTGGAGGCATGGATGACCATGTGTGGGTGATATAAATCCAAAATTTATGTCACCAGAGGCTAGGAATTGATGATTGATGTAATTTAATTTTGATTTTATAATTTTGGACGAGTCAATAGTGGATTAAGGATGTTATTTGGGGATCATGATCCCCTTTATAGTGATGATAAATGTGAATGTTCATGGGTGATTCATCTAAATATTAGTTTTCTATCCATTAAAGACTAGAAAATGAAGGTGGATGAACATTCCTTCTAAACCATTCCTCGGGAGGTGCTTTAGGTAACTCTGTCGGTGGAAATGGTGTAGCTAGAGAGATGGATGGAATTAGCCATTTTTTGTGTAATGTTACAATATATATGAAATTTATTCCATATAAACACATGAAATGTTTCTCGGATTCTCACTATATCTAGGGTTATGTCTCATGTTATATATTAAACACCTTGTGGACTAGCCTACAAGTAGTGTAACACTTCATGGGTAACTGAGCCATGTGTCTGGAGAACATGACCGGAACCACAGGTGATTGTATAGGCTACATCATCTAATAGATAAATCATGTAATGACACATGTCTGGGTAGGACTTGTCTAGGGACGATCACATGAGAATTTTTGGGTGGTTATACACACAAAGTCCCTAAAAAATGCCTTATAAATTTCAAATAACCATCTTCCCGGTGTATCTCATATTTTGGGATACATATTTGGTCCATCAAGTCTTTTAACCAAAGTTTAATTTTATTAAGGACGTGATGGTTTTAGAGACCCGAATCTTGACATAAATAGATATTACATTACATTTTCAGAATAATAAATACATAACAAAAACAGACACACAAGGATCGTAATAGTTTAGTGTCTTTGGAAACTCAGAATAAACTCTTCTAATTGTGGTGAAAGATATTCAAAATCTCCCAATAAAGATCTTACCTTTTTTTCTTACCTAAATCCATTATTTATATCTTGGGGAAAAGAAAATATAAAATGGTTGAGCTCAAATGCCCAGTAAAGGTAAACATAGAGAACATAAAACAATCCATAAACATTTGAATGCCAAAACTTGAACATAAAATCTAAACATAAAAATAAAGAGCAAAGGCATGAATCTTGGAAATACGTAAGGCATATATCATAGTTGAATATCAATCATGATAAAATAGAATCGGAATAAAACATGTAATTGTGGCATCCATTAAACATATTTAATGTTTTCCATAGTAGCCAAGGCATTGCTGCCAAGACCATTTAGTGGACAATGTCCCTTTCTGAATCAAGTTCACTCCTCATTCCAGTCCGGTAATACTGAACTGGATTAACTTACCATTCCATCCATGTCTATCTCATGAGCTATAAATATTTAACCAATGCATTGGAGGGAGATATAGGTCCCACCAATCTCACAATGAAATCATTCTTACTTGTGCCACAAAATAATCATACATTATTCATAATAACCCAATAAATAAAATGGGGTTCATTAGCATCATCCCATCATCAAATAATCCATATAAAAGAAATGGATATCATTTTATAATAAGAAAAGTGAAACCATGTAAATCATAGAGACAAGATACTTGAAACATACACATATGAAATAATGTCATCTTAGATGAAAAATGGTTTTGATAAAACACTTGAAATGAATTCTTGAGGAAAATATCCTTCTTTCTTCAAAATAATTTTCTTTTCATAAAATGTCCTACAATTTTAAAAGAAAAGGATTTTTTTTGAAAAAAGTCATGAAATCTTTTGGAGGAAGCTTAATGAAAATAAGGCTTTATAAAACCGTAAAAATCCGTTCACTCCGTATAAGTTAAAAATAATATTCTTCTCGTACTTTTGTTGGAAAAGTCAAAAGGTACCTTATAGGGTAAATAAAAGAAATATCCCTTCCATACCATGGGGTAAAAATAAAAATGGGTAAAAAGGACTTTATACATACATAAAAACACTTTTATAAATCATGGACATGGACGAATGCAACAACCACAGTAAATACTTACGAATATGCTATCTGGAATAAAAATGAGATTTGCAAAATATCCCTTACCTTAGGTCTGATATGCTTCGTATGTATCCAAACCTCCTGTATAATAATTTAAATAATGTCATTGACTTATTACAGAATCATATTCTTTGTTATGATATCATATATGGTTCACTTATGACTTTATATTACTCGTTCTTTTGTAAATTCCATGTTAAAGAGCGTTTGGGGTAAAATCGTTTCATTTGTCGTCCGTGTTTTGACTTGTAATTATTCATATGATTACTTAGATCATGATTACTTAATTCCAGAATATAAAAATTTATTTATATATAATATATATTCAGAATAGACATATATATAATTGATCGATAAATGGAAAGAAATACACCGTTCATGGAGACGGTAGGTCGTACGTATGCATGAACGTTGTTTTCATTTCCACATTGAATTGAATGGAATTAATTGGATGACATACATATATGTATACAAAAATACAGTATCATTATTATGTCATATATTTCATGATTACTTATTATATATACTTTATAATCATTTATGAATGGTTAATCATTGAGAATGAATCTCATCACGTCGTGGAGACGGTATTCTGTACGTACGCATGAGCGATGATATCGTTCCCATGATCGTGGAATTTTATTGGAGTGTATTTATACTATTATAGAATCAATATCAATTACAATAATCATATATGGTTATTATTTACACCATTATACCCATCCAAGTTAGGTGGTGGTGGAAAATAGATTACACCACGGCGTGGAGATGGTATTCCGTATGTACGCACGCGCGGTAGTTTCGTTTTCCGTAGGATGGATAAATGGTTAAATAGGGTTTTTTCATACTTATAATAACATTTCAGTATATGAGTTATACTTATTTTATTACTTCATAATGAAACAACCTAAGAATAAGAAGTGGAAGAAGAAATAAATTTGAAAGAATTGGTAACGGACATTACCTCTTCTTTGAAGCGCCTCTTTGATACCTCCTCTTAGGGCACAAAAAGTGGTCTTTGAAGGAGACCAGGACCTCTAGGATTTTTCTAGTGAAGTGGATAAGATAATTTGGTAGGGGTTGGCCAAAGTGGTGTGAGGAAGATAGGGAGGAGGTGCCCTTTTATAAGGGGGGAGAGGGGAACCTTTGGAATAACAAAAAATATTATTTTATTATAAAGTCATATTCGGTTTTAAAAGGCTCCAAATTGATTAAATTCGAAGCTAAGGTGGGGATGGTTCGAAATACTCTCGTCCAATAGAATTTAGACAAGTTTAGGTCATTATATTGACCTTATCGTTTAGTTTTAACTCTTAGTTAATTAGATTGACATTTACCATGTCACTTTGTATTTTTTATATTATATAGTTAATAAACATACCATATACATCCAAGCGACGCCCAAGTGGTCCATTAATGATACACCTATCATGATATAAGTATCTTGGCCGAACCTTATATTTTTAAGAAAATAATAACAATTAACAATAAAATATTTGTTTTAAAAACTATTTTATGTCAATTTTGACACTATTTGGTAATTGTTTTTTGTGAAAATCATAACCTAATTATTAGTTCTAACAATGTCAAATAAATCAACACTAACATGTAATATTAACATAGAAAATTATGGTAATTCATAAAAAGTCTCAAATTACATTTATTTGGGTATTTATAACATCAATTATGTCAATATTTCATTAATAAGATAATTACTGCATCATCATTGTGTCATAAATAAATTAAATTATTTAATGTATAGAAATTATAAATAAAATACCATTATGTAGGAAATCGTTTTATATTTCTAATTAATATTTATAGTCGAATTTATCTTATTTATAACCCTATATTAAAAATGATTTAGTTATTAAACATTGATTTAAATTATTTTAACCCTTCTTTAAATAAATTAATAATAAATGTCCTAATCTAATCCAAGTGGGCCTAAATGGTCATATTTTATTCCTAAGGTTGTTTTTGGTCTAATTACACTTATCCAATAGAATTATGACATGTGTTAGGGTAATAATAATATCACTTTTACCCTTAATTACCCTATTTACTTTTAATCATGGTAAAAAAAGTAAAAACTTACTATTCACCAAAAACTATATTAATCTCATTTAACCACATTTTAGTCCTTTATATTAACCATGTCTCTCGGATTTTTGAAATTCCACTCACAGAAGCGGTAAAATTAAGTTTTATGAAAAATTCAGTTTTTTTAACTACCACTTAGTGGTTTCACTAATCATTAAAAAAATGAAAGTTTCCAGATAATACCAAAAATTAGGCCTAATATATATTTGATATTATAAATTCAAAAATGATTTCTATTTTACCAAATTCAAAACATATAAGTTACATTAATTATTTTAAAATTTTCATTCCCGTCGTTAAAACAAATAGCGTGTTTTTAAGAGATAATAACTATCAAAAGATTGATACTTGTTTATGTCTGGTTTAAATGTGAAATTACATCCAATGACCAACATTTTATTAAATGGTAAAAATATATTCTAAATATTCTTTAAAACCAATCAAATTAATAATTTATCACTATTAATTATTTCGATTAAAAAAGTTGTTTTTAATTAAAATTTAGTAATTTTCACTATTCATCAGAATATGAAAGTTATCTGAAAAGTACCAAAATTTCATCCTAAGCTAATTTCGATATTCTAAATCCAAAAATGAAGTCCATTTTGAAAGAAAAAATTTATAAAATTTTAAAAAGTGGGTATTATTATTTATAACGGCTAGTTCATAATAATATTATAATAATATCTCGTTTAGTGAAACTCGGTATTGCGTACTACACACGCTATCGAGGAAGGTCGTGATTACGTGTAATGAAAGGCAAGTCAGGGACGCGTGTTGTGAAAGCTCCTTTTGGTATAGCATATAACACAAGACATTAATAAAATTAAAAAGAATATTTTTCATAAAATCTCGGGGTGTTACATTATACCCCCCTTAAAATGAATTTCGCCCTCAAAATTCGTCCGGGTTATAAATGGTTTACTACTCGAAAGTTTCTTTAATAGAAACCCACATCTTAAAAAGGAATACCAAAACTTTTCATTAAAAACTAATGTATGAAATTTAACAGTTCCCCAAATTAACTCATCACTGGGTTTCCACATAGGAGAACATGGGTGAAAATATGGATATGGAAGAAAAATCTAACCATCATGTTTTGATGGAGAGTGGTAGAGAACATGGATATGAAAAATCCAACAATCAAAAAGCCATAAATTTGTGATGATCTAAGGTACCATCTGATTCATCGGATATAAGAGCACTAGGACCACATTTTTGGTTTTCAATATTATTTCCCTAAAGTTGAGGAAATTGGAATTAGAAGAAATACTTTCGTGATTTTGGTACAGTCTCATCATTGGTCGTTCGTTGGACAATTTCCACTTCATCTCTTAATGAAATGAAGTTGAATTTCTCATTCGTGATGTGTTAGCAGATCATGTGATAGAATGATGGGTCATTCCATCTGTCTCAAACAAAAGGTTATAAATGTTATCAAAAAATACATAAGTCCATCTATAGTGAGATTAATCATATATGGTTCCTAAAATGGACTTACACTTCATATATCATACTGGTGAATATATTAAAACTAGTTTCTACTAAACAGGGACTTCTTGTAGGCCAGTGGTAGGCGATAAAGGCCAGTCGCACTTCAGTTGTGGGTTCGATTCCCACAGCCTTGTCCGACGCGATGGGCTGTCGCCCGTCCTGCAGGATGTCCTTTTTCTAAAACTACATTATTATAACATCTCATCAATAATATCAAAAAAACTTATATCCATAGACAATACTAACATTTGTCCAACATAATCCATTCCAATTTTTAGGCTTATCCAAAATACTGTTGTCCAATCTCATATTATAGTGAAAACGATTACCAAAGTGTTCATATAACAAGCATGTTAATACCATCGTTGATCCCCATATATCATGAGATATGTCTTGTTGGTCACTTTCCAAAAATTTTAAGTTCTTAATCATGTATTCTCTTGAAAAATGACTACCCATTGAATCTTAGTGAAAACATGAGTGCTGTCAAAAGTTAACTCTTTTCACATACCAAAACCTCAAACCGTGATATAACTATTTCATTATATCAGTCATGAGATCATGAATACTATCAAACATTTAATTTTCTCTTTATCCCTTCATTATGCACATATCATTTACTTTCCAAAAATATCTGAATAACCTTTGTGGTTACTGGTACCATTCATCATACACTTTGAAAAACTAATGAAAGACAACAGTGTAACAATCCTTAGATGTCTCTTTATTCAATTGTACCATGAGAATACTTATACAACATTACACTTGATAAACATGTAATCATTCCACTACCTTCTTAAACCATTGACCGAGCTTCAACAATTCTTTCATCTCACATATCATTTGTAGTCTCTTCATTCTCATCAACATAAATACTACCCATATGACCATACTGATTCTCTTCATGAGACTTTCCCTTAGGGCATTGGTATGCATAATGCCCGTACATTCCACATTTAAAACATTTAACCATTGTTGATGTCGTAGCAATACCATTATCCTCATCCATGGTGTTAACTGAACCTTTTCCTTTGCACTTACTAGCTTTGTGTCCTTCTTTTCCACACCCAAAGCATCTTCCAGTTCCTTTGAAACATTCTCCTTGATGCCTCTTCCCAAATTATTTACATCGGGGAAATTGAACTTTCTTTCCTCTATGATCATCACGAAACTCCATCTTTCTCTTATTAGTCGAGTCAGGATACTTACCAAATTTGAGTTTATTGATCATATTATGAGGTTACTAATTCGACATAATAATGATGTTTGGACATCTAAATCCCACTTCATTTGGTTGCTCAGGAATTATATCATTCCATTGTCCATTATATCCTCCATTATCGTGAATCATCTTGTTTCCAGCCATTTTCTAAAACCCAAAAAGAATAGTGTGATTGGAAAAAATCATAATAAAGGGGAATTAACATCAATATCTAACATCCTAGGTTAAATTCTAATATCTTTATCGTAGTTCTAGGACTGTATCCTATATGTATACTTATCCTTAGGTACATCTCTAAACATACCTTAGAAATATCTCTAGGGATTTCACTAACGTTTTCGCATCCTAGTTTCCAATGGTTAACTAAACCTTTCCTTTGATACCAACTATAGATACCCGAAGCATGACGTACATTGATATTACATTACTTTTGCGGAATACTTAATACATAACAAAAACAGACACACAAGGATCGTAATAGTTTAGTGTCTTTGGAAACTCGGAATAAAATCTTCAAATCGTGGTGAAAGATATTCAACATCTCCCAATAAAGATCTTCCCCTTTTTTCTTACCTAAAACGTCTCTTTATATCCAAGGGAAAATAAAACATAAAAGGGGTGAGCTCAAATGACCAGTAAGGGTAAACATAGATAACATAAAACAAACCCTAAACATTTGAATGCAAAAACACGAACATAAAATCTAAACAACAAAATCATGAGCAAAGACATGAATCTTGGAAGTATGTAAGGCATATATCATAATGGAACATCAATCATGATAAAATAGCATGAGAATAAAACATGTAATTGTGGAATCCATTAGGCTCATGTAATGATTTCCATAGTAGCCAAGGCATTGCTGGCAAGACCATCTTAGTGGACAAAGTCCCTTTCTGAATCGAGTTCACTCCTCGTTCCAGTCCTGTAAAACTGAACCGGATTAACTTAATGTTCCAGCCATGTCTATCTAATGAGATATAAATCTTTACCCAATGCATTGGAGGTAGATATAGTTCCCACCCATCTCATAATTTTATCATTCTTACTTGTACCACAAAATAAACATACATCATTCATAATAACCCAATAAATAAAATGGGTTTCGTAAACATCATCCCATCATCAAATAATCCATATAAAAGAAATGGATATCATTTCATAATAAGAAAAGATAAACCATGTAAATCATAGAGACATGATACTTGAAACATACACATATGAAATATTGTCATCTTAGATGAAAAATGGTTTTGATAAAACACTTGAAATGAAATCTTGAGGAAAATATTCTTTTTTCTTCAAAATAATTTTCTTTTCACAAAATGTCATTAAATTTTAAAAGAAAAGGATTTTGTTGAAAATTTTCATGAAATATTTTAGAGGAAGCTTAATGAAAATAAGTCTTCATAAAACCGTAAAAATCCATTCACGCCATATAAGTTAAAAATAACATTCTTCTCGTACATTTGTCGGAAAAGTCAAAAAGTACCTTATAGGGTAAATAAAAGAAAGATTCCTTCCATACAATGGGGTAAAAGTTAAAATGGGTAAAAAGGACATTAAACATACATGAAAACACTTTTATAAAATAGGGACTTGGACGAATGCAATAACCCCAGTAAATACTTACGAATAAGAAATCTTGGATAAAAATGAGATTTGAAAAATTATCCCTTACCTCAGGTCTGATATGCTTCGTATGTATCCGAACCTCTTGTATAATAATTTAAATAATGTTGTTGACTTATTATAGAAGCATATATATTGTTATGATATCATATATGGTTCACCTATGACTTTATATTACCCGTTCTTTTGTAAATTCCATGTTAAAGAGCATTTTGGGTAAAATCGTTTCATTTGTCGTCCGTGTTTTGACTTGTAATTATTCATATGATTACTTAGATCATGATTACTTAATTATAGAATATAAAACATGATTTATATATAATATATATTCAGAATATACATATATATTATAGATCGATAAATGGAATGAAATACACCGTTCATGGAGATGGTAGGCCGAACGTACGCATGAACGTTGTTTTCGTTTCCTCATTGAATTGAATGGAATTAATTGGATGACATACATATATAAATATATATATTAATAAATCAAGTATAATTATTATGTCATATATTTATTTATTACTTATTATATATACTTTATAATCATTTATGAATAGTTAATCATTGAGAATGAATCTCATCGCGTCGTGGAGATAGTATTCCGTACGTACGCACGAGCGATGATATCATTCCCATGATCGTGGAATTTTATTGGAGTGTATGTGTACTATTACAGAATCAATATCACTTTAAAATAATAATATATGGTTATTATTTACACCATTATACCCATCCATGTAAGGTGGCGGTGGAAAATAGATTACACCACGGCGTGGAGACGGTATTCCGTACGTACGCACGCGCAGTGATTTCTTTTTCCGTAGGATGGATAGATGGTGAAATAGGGTTCTTTCATACTTATAATAACATATCCATATATGGGTGATACTAATGTTATTACTTCATGGTGAAAAAACCTAAGAAGAAGAAGGGTAAGAAGAAATATAGTTGAAATAATCGGTAACAGACATTACCTCTTCTTTGAAGCGCCTCTTTGAGACCTCCACTTAGGGCACTAAAATTGGTCTTTGAAGAGGACCAATACCTCTAGGATGTTTCTAGGAAAGTTTAGAAGAGAATTTTACAGGTTTGGGCCGATATTGAAGGCTAAAAGTGGTGTGAGGAAGAGAGGCATGAGGTTCCCTTTTATAAGGGAGGAGAGGGGCACCTTTGGAATAACTAAAAATATTATTTTATTATAAAGTCATATTCGGTTTTAAATAGCTCAAAATTGATTTAATTCGAAGCTAAGGTGGGGATGGGTCTAAATAATCTAATAAAATAGAATTTATACAAGTTTAGGTCATTATATTAACCTTATCGTTTAGTTTTAACTTTAGTTAATTAGATTGACATTTACCATGTCACTTTGTATTTTTATATTATATAGTTAATAAACATAAAATATACATCCAAGCGACCCCCAAGTGGTCCGTTAATGATAAAACTATCATGATATAAGTATATTGGCCGAACCATATATTTTTAGGAATATAATAACAATTAATAATATAATATTTGTTTTAGAAACTATTTTATGTCAATTTTGACACTATTTGGTAATTGATTTTTGTGAAAATCCTAACCGAATTATTAGTTCTAAAAAAGTTAATTACATAAACAATAACATGTCATATTAACATAATTTTTTGAATTCATAAAAAGTCTCAAATTACATTTATTTGGTTATTTATAACATCAATTATGTCAATATTTCATTATTAAGATAATTACTGCATCATCATTGTGTCATAAATAAATTAAATTATTTAATGTCTAAAAATTATAAATAAAATACCATTATGTATGAAATCTATTTATCTTTCTAATGAATATTTATAGTTGAATTTATCTTATGTATAACCCTATATTAAAAATTAATTATTTATTACAATTTGATTTTAACTATTTTAACCCTTTTTGAAATAAATTAATAATAAATGTCCTAATCTAATCCAAGTGGGCCTAAATGGTCATATTTTATGCCTAAGGTTGTTTTTGGTCGAATTAAAGTTATCCAATAGAATTAGGATAGGTGTTAGGGTAATTATAATATCATTTGTACCCTTAATTACCCTATTTACTTTTAACCGTGGTAAAAAAAGTAAAAAGTAACTATTCACCAAAAATTATTTTCATTTCATTGAACCAAATTTTAGTTCTTGATAATAACTTTGTCTCTCTAATTTTTTAAATTCCACTCACATAAGCGGTAAAATTATGTTTTATGAAAAATTCAGTTTTTTAACTACCACTTAGTGGTTATTCATCAAAAAAATGAAAGTTTACAGAAAAATACCAAAAATTATGCCTATGATATATTTGATATTATGAATTATTAAATGATGTCTATTTTACCAAATTAAAAAATTATCAGTTACATTAAATAATTTATAAAATTCATTCCCGCCGTCAAAACAAATAGGGTGTTTTTAAGAGATAATATCTATCAAAAGATTGACACTTGTTTATGTTTGGTTTAACTGTGAAATTACATCCAATGAACAACATTGTATTAAATGGTAAAAATATATTCTAAATATACTTTAAAACTACTCAAATTAATAATTTATCACTATTAATTATTTTGATTAAAAAAGTTGTTTTGAATTAAAATTTAGTAATTTTCACTATTCATCAGATTATGAAAGTTATCCGAAAAGTACCAAAATTTAACCCTAAGCTAATTTCGATATTCCGAATCCAAAAATGAAGTCCATTTTGAAAGATAAAATTTATAAAATTTTAGAAAGTGGGTATTAATATTCATAACGGCTAGTTCATACTAATATTATAATAATATCTCGTTTAGTGAAACTCGGTATTGCGTACTACACACACTATTGAGGAAGGTCGCGATTGTGTGTAATTCAAGGCAAGTCAGGGATGTGTGTTGTAAAAGATCCTTTTGGTGTAGCGTACAACCCAAGATATTAATGAAATTAAAAAGAATATTTTTCATAACATCTCGGGGTGTTACAATGGTGGTCATTATATTTGAATTAGATATATAACGTGAAGTGAAATGATCAAGATGCTTCTTCTAGTGGTATATAGTTGATGACTGCGGTCATGTTTGATCATTAGAGAGAATCCTTGGTCGGTACTCCCCTAATGCATTAGGTAATAGGTCCCCCAATTCCTGTTAATATTTATAGTATGTTATCCCCCATGTTATAGAGGCATGGTTCCTTTATCTATGGAGTGGTACTCCCCCTTAATCGAGATCTATTGGGTAGTTGGTCCCCTAATGAAGATAGTTCTCCCTATATAGTGTATAAAAATGGAGAGGATAAGCCCTCCACAATTATTCTTCTGGTGTTGTTAAAGGTGGAAAACAAAAAATATTGGTCCTTTATTTCTTCATGTAGATTAATTATTCAAATCTAGTTTTAGATATTAAGATCGATATCCATTTATGACAGGGGATTTGGATTGAGAATATAAAATGATGGGTACATTTTTATCTTGAATTCCCCTCATAGTTTTTTGGGACTCCTATGGGGTGTATTTAGATGCACCACTGTATGGGATACTCTCACATATGTCTTGTCTTATGTAGTGATTAAACATATAGGTTGGGAATTTGGTGAACCTGGGATCAGGGGAATATAGCAGTACATGGGGATGTTAACCATGTTCATAGTTCTAACATGGAGATTTTAAGTCAGGATCTCTCTTCCATATTTATTTTATTTATAATTATTTTTAGATTAAGACCATATTTATCTCTAGCTTGGAATTTACTTTTCCCCTTATTGATTTTAATTAACTTGTTGTAGAATATTTATTTTTTACAAAATATAAAATTATTTTAGTCACTCTCTTGATAATTTAGTTTTATTTTACCTCTACATTGTTTCATGGAGTTTGGGGTGTGTGTGTGTGTGAATGTACTTTAGGATAAGGCCTCTAATTTTTGTGATGGCTTCTCAGTGATACTATTTATCCTATATACTATTAAATCTTGGATTGAGGTCTCACTCTCTATTTACTATCATCCTATGAGTGGCCCTAGTGGGTTGGGTCATTATAAAATTGTATCAATGGTGGTATATTATAGGGATAGTGTTTTTGGTTGTAAATATTGTGTGTTTTGGTTAGAAAACATATGGAAATAGTGTTGATGTTTCTTGAGTTCAGATTTTAGGCTTGGGAAACCAATTATGGTGTGGAAATGATCCTATCAATAAACCAATAATCTAACTTCCAACTTCTTGACTTGGTATCAGTTTTATAGAAAATAATTGTATATTCATCATATAGGATTGGATCTATTTATTCCTATTTTCTTCATGAAACATATCTCTACCTATTCTCTTTTGATTGTTGTATGCATTTCCAAATTTTCAAGACTCCCCTAGAATCCAATCCAGTTGGGATACTGAGATAGGTATATGAAGAAAACTAGTTGAATAATGTGGCCTTAGTTTGGGGACTCATTCTTGATGCATTCCCATCAAGTGAGAACAGATTAGTGCTTCCACTCAATGATAAGTTCACATAAAATCCTACAGTGGTTCAGGCGGATGATAGTGTGCATGCTGAGTAAAACATAAATCTAACCAATTAGGAACATGATGCAAACATTATTATCATATTGTGTGATTTCTAGTGATAGATACCACTTAGGATTCTTAGTGAACTAGAACTTTAGGGTGAATAGATTTATCTTGAGGTAGTGGTTTGAGTTTTCTAACATGCTTAAATCCTGAATAGATCATATGGTTGTATTCAGAACCATATTTATTCTTCATGAAGTAGGGTTTTAGTAGATTCTGGACATAGCATATCTTTAAAGGGGAGAACATTCCAGTGACAATGCGAGTATCATAAGACTTGATAGATGATATCACTTTGGTTTTTTTCACCTTCTAGGGGAACCCTCATAGTTTGATAGTGTTCCTAATGTCTATTATTCCTTATAGTAATTCATGATGTTGGTGGTGCCCATTTTTTCAATCATTTTCTTAGGATAAGAGGATGCATGGTTGAGGGAATCTTCCACCATGAATAAATGTTCTCTTGCGACACAATTCAAAGGAATGCATGAATGTCAATTATTCCCAATGTGGATAGTGTTGAGGAGTGGTGGATGTGTTCCTTTCATTTGAATGCTAGAGTATATTTTGAATCAGGTATAGTTTCAAACCAAAATCAGGTTATATATAAGAGGCAGTTCCTTATAGCTTGGAATTTTCCAGTGGATTCTTTAGCTGAAAATATACTTTTAAAGACTCCTTATTAAAAAGTTACAATGATAACACTTCTCTTATAGTGTTGTCATGGACAATATGAGGGGATAGTATTCTCATGGTATCACATCATAGAAGTGATGAACCTCTATGAATGCTTGCATAGTATATACCAGTTTTCTACTATTCATGCCTAGATTAACTGCTACCGATTAGGGTTGTAGTATGTATATGTGAGAAGAATGAGATTATCATCTAGTTGTGAAAGAGAATAACATGAATAGTAGAACTCACATATATATAGAGGGATACATTTTATTTCTCTTTATATGGTAAGTATGATGCATAGTGTAATAGCTTCTATACGATTTAATTTTTGTAGAAGTGGTGGAGAAGTATAAGGACATTTTACCTAAGGATTTTTTGGTTTTACCACCCAATTTGGGGATCAATTATTCTTTGAGAACAACCTAGGTAATATAATAATATCTTTTTCAGCATATCAAGTGGCGCCAGCTATTATTTTGGTTTTGATTATGAAGTTATAATAAATTCTTGAAAAATGTAATGTTATTCCTACCATAGCCTCTAGGAAGCTCCATCATTGTTCTTAGAAAATGTGGATAGTAGTTTGAGGTTTTTCAATGATTTATCTCATCTAAATCACATGATAGTCAAGTAAAATTACACTTTTCAAAGGATCGAATAACCCTTCACACAGTTGAAAGGAGGAATATATTTCTTAGTGTTTAATATATGGTAAAACTAGTATATATTGATATTTCAAGATGATAATATTTGAAAAGATTATGTTGAGTTCATAAGGTTTCCATCGGACTTTTCCATTCCTCTATGTTTTTAAAATCACAAAAACATTACCTTAATGAAAATTATTTTTTCCTTAAGGATTATTTTTATAAGGAAAATTCCCCTTCTCTAATGAAATTTTTATCATTTCCCATGTTTTCATTGTTCATTTTACAATCTCTCAAAAACTAACTCATTTTATTACTATGTAAAAATTTGGTTCCAAATCCAAAACCTTGGTATCTTATAATTCCTCGGATATAGAGTATTCTATTTTCAAATTCTGAATTATCTTAAATTAAGATTCTGAATTCTCTAAAATTCAGATTCTGAATTCTATATAATTACGATTCGGGATTCTTTGAAATTCAAATTCAAAAATATCTGAAATTCAGATTCAGAATTCTTTGAAATTCAGATTCTGAATTATTTGAAATTCAGATCCTGAAGTCTCTAAAATTCATATTATGAATTCTATGAAATACCTATTCCAAATTCTCTGAAATTCATATTCTAAATTCTCTAAAATTCTGATTTCAAATTCTCAGAGATTTGGATTCTAATTATGCGAATTTGACCTCCTAATTCCTTATAATTCAGACTCTGAATTCCTTAGAATTATGAATTTTAATTCCATATAATTCTGATTCTAAATTCATAAGAATTTTGACTTTTAATTCATCATAATTCTGACTCCAAATTCTTCATAATGATGACACTGAATTATAACTTATAATTCTTCAGAATTTTTATTTAGAATTCATTGGAATTTAGAGTTTGTAATCTATATAATTTAGGTTTCAGATTTTTTGTAAAATAGAATGTGAATATCCATTCCATATAAACTCTGAATGTTTATTTGGTTAGACTACAAATTCTATTTGTACTTAGACTTTGAAAAATAGATGTGGTTAGGTAACTTCACTTTCCTTACACATGTTATTTCTATGAAATGATGTCCTATAATCTATTTCTAACTAAATGTTGGTTGAGTGACACATGCATCGGTCCCACCGAGATTCATGGGAAAATATGATTGTTGGAGGAGGGATTTGACCATTGGAGTTCTGCCTATAAATAGAATCTCATTTGAAAGAGCTCAATACACATGTTCTATCAATCTAGAGATCACATGATCTAAAGTTATTTCTAGAGAGAGACTCTCATGATTTGTGAGGATATAAATAGTTTGTTCAGCCTCTTTCATGTGACTCTGATTATTTCTAAGTACAATTGAGAGATTCCTGAGATAAGAAGATAGGGTTCTGACTACCATAAAGTTCAAGGACTTCCTAGGATAGAAATATATAGGTGCAGACTACCTTAAATATTGAGGGCTTGTGGGGATAGAAAGATAGATTCGGAAATTCTTATTGAGGGATTACCTTGGTGTGGGTAAGACATAATTTTTTTAAAGTATAAATCAAAGGACCATTATACAAGTTTGTTGGATACCCAACATTATGTGTTAAAATAATTATTACATTTTACTCGTTTTGTTTCAAGTTTATTTTTATTTTATTTTGATAAAGGAATAAATTATAACAATCCTATACTTTCTTACTCTTTTATGTACTATAATAAATAAAATTCTATATGATTTAAGGTAGAATATTGACCTAATTAAATATTCCTTATGTTTACTTTCTGAAACCATATTCCAAAACCTAGAATGTTTTTCATATAGAACTATTTTAGGGGTTTTGAATTTACCATGTTTAACTTTGTTAAACATAGTTTTCCTTAAGGATAAAAATGAATGTTTTTAAACATACAATTCACCCCCCCCCCCTCTTGTAATTGAGCATCTACATACACTATTTTGATCCTACTATTGGTATCAGAGCAGGTATCTAAAATACTTCTACTCATATATATGTATTCTTGCTCATGTTTTCCTTATTCTAAATTTTTTCTCTTAAATTTTCCTTCATATGTTTTTCTTGGATATTTTTGTCTTTGTTTACAAACTTTTTCTTTTATCATGTTTTGTGGAAATATATTTTTCTTAATGGATAGAAGGTATGAATATTGGTTTCATTGACAATCTAAATCCTACCACACCACTTTTTTTAAGGGAAATGATAATGAGTACTGGAGAGATAGAATGAAGACTTTTTAAATTAACACTATAGTTGAAAATTTTGTAATGCTTACTAGAGATTACAAAATTCCTAACAAGGAAGTTGAAACCTTTACCAACCAAGAAAAATTAAAATATAAACTAAATTTAAAGGTATGAAATAAATTGTTGTGATCTATGACCAGGAATATATAAAGTCAAATTTATACATGTGAAGCTACCAAATGCATCTGGAAGAAACTTGAGGTAACTCATTTTGGGACATCAAAAGTGATAGAGGCTAGAATAGCAATGTTGAGATAAAAATATCTTGGATTTATAATTCCCAATGGAGAATCTATTTTCAAAGAATAAAAAATATTTATGACTATCTTCAATTGTTTTCAATCTATGGGAGGATGGTCTTGATGATAAAGCTCTTGGGGACATGATAATTGATATTATTCCAAATGATTGGGAGTCAAAAAGAACAGCCATTAATGAAAACAAGAAAGTTTTCAATATTACCCATGATGAAATTTTGGAACTCTTCTTCAACATGATACAAGAATGAAAAGATATGATGATATGAATAATAATACTAATGGAAATGGAAGTGTAGACATTACTACTACTAAAGTCAATACTCTTGAAAGGGTTACAAGATCTAGGTCTATGAAATTCACTATTCTATCTGAGTCAAGTGAAAGTGAACATTCTAAAAATTAATTAGCTAATATTTCTCTAAGGATGAACAAGATAGTGGGGAAGAAATGTTTTTAGTATAGATATATGAAGAAACAAAGAAGGGAAAAGAAAGATTCGAAGGTCACTTGTTATAAATGTAAATGTGTCGGACATATCAGGTCATATGGTCCCATGTTTAAAAGAAAATATAAAAAAGAAAATAATTCTATGAAAAACAAGAAGAAGTATTATAAGACCAAGTCTAAGAAGTTTTTGAAGGATAATATTACATGGAGTGCCAGTGGTGGGGACTCGTCTAATGAACCTTTAGAGTATGAAGATTTTGGATATAATAATATTGGTCTTATAGCCCAAGTACCTAATGATAATTATTGTCTTATGGCTAAGGCACACAATGCTTAATCTTTAACCAATATATATTTAAATGAAAATTTTTCTAAAGAAGAATATTATGAATCTTCATATGAAGAATCTTCCTCATCAAAAGATAGTACTATACCTTTAATTTAAGAAGTCTCTAGATTTTTAAAACTTCTTCAAAATGAAAATTGTAAGATAAAAAAAAGTTATAGAATGAAAATTTTAGAATTTATGTTATATCTGAATTACAATCATATCTTTATAAGGATCTTGATCAGAAAATTTTAATTTTGAATTTGTTTCTAAAAACCATATGGAAGATAATTCAGTAAAGGATAAAGTTTCTAAGGATCTTGATGATGTTATTTATAAGAAAATTTGAGAGGCTAAGTCTAGTTATAAAACTAATAACCTAGAAGATAAGAACTTGGTTATTAAATTAAAGTAAGAAATATTTTCATTAAAGAAATTCCTGTCAAACATTACCTGTGGTAAATAAAAATTTGACAAGCTTTATTCCCAAATTCATCCTTTAAGGAATCATTCTAGATTTGGTTATACTCATTCAAAATCAGTTTTTAGTAATAACTATTTTTTTCCTCAAAGTGCTCTATTTTCTATTACATGTCAGTGTGGTGGACATTGATAGAAACAAAATCTCTTTAAAAAAATCCCAATCTTTAGGATTTAATATAGCTTATTTTTTTAAGATTATGTTGATTCCTAAAATCTTTCTTTTAGAAATTTCTGGATCCAAGAATGTTTGGATTTCGAAAGACTAACTCTTTTATTTTCATGAAAAAAAAGAATGTACCAAAAGTATATGGAACATGAATAGTTGATGTTCCTGGTATATGTCTGATAACAAAAAACATATTTGAAAATATTATCATGATGATAGGAGGTAAATTAACTTTTGGAGATAATTCTTGGGGATAAATTGTTGGTATGGGTAATATTGTTCTTCTTGGAAAAACATTAATTTCAAATGTTTTATTTGTTAATGGTTTTAATCACAACTTCATCATCATAAGTGAATTATCTGATTAAGGTTAACTTGTAAATTTTAGGAATGATAAATACATAGTACACAATTCCAAGAAAGAGTTTACTCTTTTTTCCCATAGGCAAGATAATGTATACAAAATAAACATAGAAGACCTTATGATCCAAGATCTTCCTTTCTTTAGTGCAATGGAAGATCAATTATGGTTATGGCATAGAAGGTTATGATTTTGTAACCTTAGGAAACTATGAAAAATCTCAAAGAAAAGACTTTTTAAGGTTCTATCTGAGATTAGATTTGATTATTCAAAATTTTGTGATCCTTGTCAATATGGAAAGAAAAAATAAATGATGTTTTAAATCAATTGGTGAAGTCTCAACATTTGATGCATTTCTGTTAGTGCATATGGATCATTTCGGTCTAACACAAACTGGAATCATTGATAGAAAATATTATGTATTTGGTTTAGTTGATGGTTACACTACATTTATGTGGGTCTATTTTCTAGAAAAGAAATCTACAACTTCTTCTTTTTTCAATAATTTTAGAGCCCAGGTTAAAAATGAGAAAAACCATCCATTAGAAACTATTCATAGTGATCATGGAGGAGAACATACAAATTCATAATTTGAAACCTTTTGTAGAAAAAAAACATTACTCATAACTTCTCACCTCCAAGTACTCCTTAACAGAATGGTGTCTTTGAAAGAAAAATAAAATTATTCAAGAGATAAATAGAACTATGTTGAGTGAATATTATATTTCTAAACATGTTTGGGCTAAATGTAACACCCCAGGTAAATAAATAATATGACATTTTCATATTTATCAATATTTTTTTAATAAAATATTAATATTACTTTAAAGGGAATTCTATGCTTGAGGGAGTACCCAATACACAACGACGAGTTTCTTTGAAATCTTACGTTGCACTCTAATAATAAAATAATATTATTTCAAAAGGTAGTTAATACCTATCCGTTGTAATGGCGGGAATGAAAGGAACTAACTACAAAATTATTATATATATTTGTCAAATATTATTACTTTTATCCAATAAAAGTTAAAGGCTTAAAAATGAAAATGAATCCAATTTTAAGCATAAATCTTCTAATATTCTTTAAAAGGTTGATTAACCACATTTTGATGGATAACCCTTTTTAAATATAATTTTTACAATTTTATATGTTTTATTTGACAAAATAAAATCCTTCTTTAGAATCTGGACATCAAAATTTACTTTGTGTAAAATTTTGTTATTTTTCCGATAAAGATAATTTTTATTGAAAATGTTGCATTTTAATTCGAAACATCCTTTTAATCTGATTTATTTATATGGATAGATCATATATTTAATTTAGATTAAAGTTTATTTATAATAAATTTTTACCATTTAATCTAATGGTGGTCATTGGAATTAAATTCACTTTGAAATTGGACTGAAACTAGTGTCAATCTTTAAATATATATTGTTTCTTAAAAACACGCTATTTGTTTTGACAGCGGGAATTAATTTTTAAATTAATTAATGCAACATATATTTTTTGAATTTTGTAAAATAGTCATCATTTTTGAATTCGGAATATCAAATATAGCTTAGGGTTATTTTTTGGTATTTTTCTGAAAAACATCATTTTTTGATGAATAGTGAAACCACTAAGTGGTAGTTTAAACACTGATTTTTTGTTTAAATGAAACTTTACCACTTCTGTTATTTGAATTTCAAAAATCTTACATACAAGGTTGTCATTAGGATTTAAAATGTGGTTAAATGGGATTAAAAAAATTTTTGGTGAATAGTAACCATTAGGATTTTAATCGTGATTAGAGGTAATTAGTGTAATTTAAGGTAAAAATAATGTTTTAATAATATGAAATGACCAATACACATGTCCTAACCTCATTGGATGTGTCATGGCCGACCAATACAATCCATGGGTCACCTTGGGGACCCCATGGAGCCACTTTGGTAAGAAAATGACATAAATAACTTTTTATTTAAAGTTAAAATAAAAATGTCACAAGCATGAGTTGTTTTACTAATACAATTTTTAAATGGGGTTATACAAGTTATATTTTTGACTATAAATATTAATTTGAAATATAAAAATATTTACTACATCATGATAGTTTTTTTATAATTTTTAGAATTTAAATAAATAAAATTATTTATGATATCATGATGATGCAGCGATTACCTCATTAATAAAGGATTTAAATAAAATGAAAAGATAATGTTAAAACTATAACTTACACTTGTCAAAGACCTATTGTATGAGTATATTTCGAAACCATACCATAGTATCCTCTAAATACATCAATGTGGGACCTTTAAAATCAGAAACTCATTTGAAAATAAAGTAACATTTTGTGACATTCCAAGAGTGCCCCTCCTCTCCTCTTTTAAAAAGCCCCCACCTCTACCACCTTACCCACACCTCTCAAGCCTTTGGCTCGGCCAAACCCAGCACATTTTGTCTCTACACATCCCAACCGTACTCCTACAATCTTCACATTGGGCAGAAGTCTTCCCAAGGAAGCCTTTGAGCTCAAATCAATGAGAGTTACTCGATTTTAAGGTAGTGTCTTCACTTGTGTTCTTTGGTTTTATTTTGATTCTCCAACCCCCTAAACACTTTTTATTCATTTCTTTTGTAACAAATGTAGTATATTATATATACTAGTATGTTGTTATAAGAAGTATTCTTGCTACATTTACACACACCTACATCTAATGGTTAAAAAACATACGGTTTCTGTGGATGGTGAATTTCTACTGCACGAAACGATGATTGTTCAACATTCTTTTAACACCCTCAAAGGTGGCCATTAAGATGTCACTATATTTATATATGATATATAATATGTTTATGTTTTACTTAAGATTCTGTATTTTCATTTATGTCATACCTTTATGGTTTCCATTATGGTTAAACGTGATATCTTCGTTTTTAGAAGTACGGACTACTGCCCCCTCAAAGTGATTTGATTCTTTAATACCATATGTGGTACGTATGAAGGATAGATTTAATGATATGATATATTATACCATACTGGAATTATAATACTATTATTTATCATTATGTTTTAATTCCATTAAATAAGAAATATAAATGGAAGTAGCATTCATGCATACGTACGGCTTACCGTCTCCATGAACTGTGCATTTCATTTCTTACCTCTAAATGTTATGTAATATTATAAATTCCTGAATATAATGGACATATATGATATATATGATATCTAAATAATGAATATAATTCTGGATATAATATATATTTTAACACATGAACAACTTGTAATTATAAAGAGTTTATTTTTGACTCAAGTAGAAATGATCTACAAAACGACCATTATTAACTTAAATAATTAAATAGTGTTCATAGCATGGTATTAAGTGATATAAAAGGAGTAATTAACTTAAAAATGGTTCTTAAGCATATATAAATTAACTCAAGTTTATTATTCAGGAGGTTAAAGAATTATCGAGTCACGTCGGACCCGAGGTAAGGGATCATACCCCTGTCTTTCTTTTTAAGTACACTGTTTTATGTCATTCATTTTAAGCTCATCTTTCTTATGATTGGGATGTTATTTTATATTAATCCTACTGTAAGTTTTATGTTCATATGATTAGAGAACCTATTTTCTCTCATCAATCCATTTTGAATATTTTGAGTGGCGCTATTTGGCTGCCGAATTTTCGTAAGAGATCTAACCTCTCTCTTTCTTTTTAAGTACACTCTTTTATGTCATTTCTTTTAAGCTCATCTTTATTATGTTTTGTGATGTTATATTATATTCTTCATACTGTAATTTTTATGTTCATATGATGATAGACCCCATTTTATCTCATCAATCCATTTTGGATTTTTTGAGTGGCGTCGTTAGGCTGCCGAATTTTCATAAGAGATCCAACCTCTCTCTTTCTTTTTAAGTACACTATTTTATGTCATTTATTTTAAGCTCATCTTTATTATGTTTTGGGATATTCTTTTATATTACTCATACTGTAATTTTTATGTTCATATTATGAGAGACACTATTTGATCTCATAAATCCATTTTTGGAAGTTTTAAGTGGCGCTGTTAGGCTGCCGAGTTTTCGTATGGGATTTTTCATCTCACTTTTATTCTCGTGACATTTATGCTACGTTTGCCACTATTTACTTTGAGTGGTGTATTTACTGCCCATTATTATACACTTTTTGTAGTATAATATCATTTATGGGTATTTACATCTTCATTTTATGACCCTTCTTCCATGGGGAGTATGTTTCGAAAGATACTCAAGCCGGTAAGGGAACCTATCACCCCCATCTTTATAAAAGACTTCTTTTGTTATGTATTTTAATTAACATAATATTATGTTTGGATTTGTTCTTATATATCCTTATTGATGTAAATTTTATTTCCACGTGATTAGACACCCTTTTTATCTCTCATTGACTCATTTCCTGAATTTTGAAGTGATGCCGTTAGGCTATCGAATTTTTGCAAGGGAACTTCTTCACCAAATTTTGATTCTTTGGGATAAACTTTTACTCGTTGAATATGTCGTTCTATTAATATTTGTGAATAACCTCTGATTGTTTTACAATTAATATCCACTTATATTTAGTGTATTCATTTGTCACACATAATTATGTAATTGATTTATCCTTAATCAAAGGATACCATCTTTGTATGGGAATTCGTCTCAATCTCCTTTGATTGAGGCATATTTTTTTTATTCACAACCTTATTTTATACGGTGTATAAACCCCTTTGACTTTTATGTTTATCCAAATGAAATCTTTTTTATACAAAGCGTTTTACTAAATGACAAAAGGAAATTTTTTTGTCGTATGTATGCGGCAACAACGACTTCTCCGCCGCCATGACCATTATTTGAGTTTTGGATTCCTCTACCAGCCAAAATTTTTTTAAATGAAAAATAAATACCATGTTTTACTTTTCATTTATTTTGGTATTGAAATTTTTTTTCACAATGTTTCTATTATATCAATGTTTGGTATTGATATCTTGTGATAGAAATGTGGAAATGTTATGTTTCCTTTATGCATGTTTTATGTGATACGATTATGTTATGGTTCATGGGAATTGTTATGAAGACGGGTGGTTCCGTGATAAACTAAGGGCAGGTGGGCCTGATATAGCTCTTCAATGCATTGGGTAACACGAAGGGGTTAAAAGTTAAGGTTTCTCCGAAGAGATTTAGGGAATATACTGTGATGGGTATTCCAAACATAACCAAGAGAGTTACTCCCTACGTAAGAATGTTATGAATGCCTCAAGTTACCTTTATACCTTATGATTTATATGATTTATTCATGAATTTATGAGGTATGTTAAAGTGCTTATGTTTTATGGGTAAAGTATGATTTCATTCTTGTGTATATATGTACTCATGTTTCCTTTCCATACTTTTTATAACCCTTACTGAGATTTTTATGCTCATCCCAGGTTTTTGAAATTTTTTTCACAGGTCAAGGGAATGGTACATGATATGATGATACTGTCAAGGAAGTGTCAAGTAAGAATCCATGTTTTATTTTAAATATGTTTCTGTTGATGGGGAAAATGAATACTATATTTATGTAACCACTTTGTTTAAATGTGGAATGTAATGAAAGTTTTATGATCTAATTCTCTAAAACTCTAAACCTGAAAAGATCCTCAATGTGAATTATTAATTTAATTCAATACTAAGTAATGTTTAAGGCCGAGGCCTTATAGTTGGTATCAAAGGTCGGTTTAGATAACTTTAGAGGTTAGAGTGTTTTTTAATAAAAAGTGACAAGTTTTGTATAACCACAATGGTTAGTATATTAGATGGAGTCATATTTTTTTGTTTTTAAAGATAGAATGAGTTTGAGATAACTTGGATGAGTATATCTTGGTGTTTATCTTTCTATTTTTTATTTGATTATTTTATTGATATACTCACACTGACCTTTTTGGTTTTAGTAAATGGCTGGATCTTGCAGGCACCAAAGTAACAGTGGATTTGAAGAAAACTGTGACGGTTTTATGAAAGAACAACTGAATGATATGGGAGCTGTAATGAGAACTCTTGTGGTTATCTTCAACCAACTATATGGAGTCATGATTGACCACTTGAAACTTAGTGATTTTTATAAGGCATCGTATATGCGAGAAACAAATCCCTATGGAAGTTCAGGTAATAATCATGAAGGCAAGTATGTTCAAAAACCTATGTGTCAAATATGTGGAAAGAAACACATAGGAAAATGTTTCAATGGGACAGAAAGATGTTATAGATGTGGAAATGAAGGTCATAAAGCAAGAACATGCCATGGAAAAAGGAAGCATCTATTTGACTCTAGGAAAGGGAAATGAGTTCTTTTTGAAGGATAAATTGAATGTTTTAAATTTGGTGTGCATGGTCATTATGAAAACACATGTCTTGCGAAGAAGTTTCGATAATGGGGTCACCATGATTGTACAATTATTCATTTACCAATACCTAATTCCATTCCGATTGAGGATGAAGAAACTGACAATGAAGAATGAAATGTATGGATTATTTCTTAACATATGTTTTCCTATTATTGGAATCATAGGATATGATTCATGATTGTGTTTATAGGAAACAAGTATTTCAGAATAAGTTGAAAAGGAATGGATAATGGATCATGAAGAATGTTGAATGAGTAAGAAGTCATCATATAAGGGATTCATGAGTTATGGTAGATTTTAAGATAGTGAAATTATTAGATGTATTAAGTCTCTTTTGATGATGGGGTTACATTAGAAGACTTTTTATAGTAACCCTGATGTTTGATATACAAAAATTTTATTCAGGGAATAATTATCCTTTCTTTTGTGGATATAGTTACAAAAAACTATTTGGGTTTATATGATCCTTGAATTTGAGGCAATTACTGGTTAATACATTTTGGGTTTCAAAAAGGAAGTTACCAGATAACCTTTGTGGTTAAAATAAGTTATGGTTATTTTTGACGAATTTATCTCTTTTTGGTGAATGTTATAAAAATATATAATTTTTGAAAAAGGATAACACGCAGACCGTGTGACAGCCCGTCGCGTCAGACAAAGCTGCATGAATCGAACCCACAACCAAAGTGCAACTGGTATTTATCGCCTACCACTGGTCTACGTGAAGTCCCTAGTTAGTTTGAATGATTATTTTTAGTTAGATGATTTTATTAATTAAGAGTAAGTTGATTTTTCTTTATCAATGGAAATTATTATCCTATCATGGAGGATATGTGATTAGGGTAATTACTTTTCAGTATGAGACTGTAAGAGTAACTGATGTTATTTTTGGATAAAAATGTTAAAATCTATCTTAGGAGACTATGTGATTAAATCCTTCAGAGAATTTGGTTTCAATCATAGAATGGTTTACTTTGTATAATTTTATAGATAAATTCCTATTGAATGGTCTTTGTTGAACATTGGGTTTTTTTTTGACAAATTTTGGAGATTAAGAATAGATTTTTTTATAAAGGATTATCCTTTTTGGTTATTATCTGATCTCATACTAACCTTTTTGGTTTTAGTTTTGGTTAAAGTCTAAAGACATGGGAAGTATACAGTTCTCTTTTGCGGATTAGGTGATTCTCTAGAAGTTGATTATAGCTCTCTTATTGTGAACAAGTCATCCTAAATAATCTTCTTTTGGAGAAAATATGAGTTCATGTAAGAAATCTAGTAAAATTTAAAAGTCAACATGCCAATTAAGTATGATTCCTTATGTTTTAGTTAAGCTCATAAATAAATTCCTCAATGAAATGTAACTTAAAATAAAAAATGTTTTCTGTTAATTTTTCCTACTGGGGAATCAAATACCGTTTAACCCATCACAAGTTTGTGATTTTCTTATTGTTAACATTCTCCTAGACAAGTTTACTATCACTATCCATCAGAACATGACCCTTTTTCCCTCCATATCCATATTTTCATACATGGAATCCTATTATGGGTTAACTCAAGTGACATTTTTACTTCTCTCTCATTCATTTAAAGTGATAGTTTTACTGACTCTTGTTCCGATGTGGGATTTTCAATGAGGCTTCCATGCCCACTTTTAAAATTGCGATGATGCAATTCCAAAAAGGCAGAAGGATGTAACACCCCAGGTAAATAAATAATATGACATTTTCATA
This sequence comes from Viscum album, assembly GCA_963277665.1. Classification (NCBI taxonomy): domain Eukaryota; kingdom Viridiplantae; phylum Streptophyta; class Magnoliopsida; order Santalales; family Viscaceae; genus Viscum; species Viscum album. Next base: position 2,094,800,316 of record OY728142.1, read on the forward strand.
TTTATCAATATTTTTTGAATAAAATATTAATATTACTTTAAAGGGAATGTTATGCTCAAGGGCGTACCCAATACGCAACGACGATTTTCATGGAAATCTTACGTTGCACTCTAATAATAAAATAATATTATTTTAAAAGGTAGTTGATGCCTAGTTGTTGTAATGGCGGGAATGAAAGGAACTAACTACACAATGATTATATATTTTTGTCAAATATTTTTACTTTTATCCAATAAATGTTGAAGGCTTAAAAATGGAAATGAATCCAATTTTAAGCATAAATCATCTAATATTCTTTAAAAGGTTGATTAACCACCTTTTGATGGAGAACCCTTTTTAAATATACTTCTTACAATTTAATATGTTTTATTTGACAAAATAAAATCCTTCTTTAGAATATTGACATCAAAATTCACTTCATGTAAAATTTTGTTATTTTTTCGATAAAGATCATTTTTATTGAAAATGATGCATTTTAATTCAAAACCTCCTTTTAATCTGATTTATTTATATGGATAGATTATATTTTTAATATATATTAAAGTATATTTAGAATATATTTTTACCATTTAATCTAATTTTCTTCATTGGAATTAATTTTACTTTGAGATTGGACTTAAACTAATGTCAATCTTTTAATAGATATTGTTTCTTAAAAACACGCTATTTGTTTTGATAGCGGGAATTAATTATTAAATTAATTAATGCAACATATATGTTTTGAATTTTGTAAAATAGACATCATTTTTGAATTCGGAATATCAAATATAGCTTAGGGTGATTTTTTGGTATTTTTCTGAAAAACTTCAATTTTTGATGAATAGTGAAACCACTAAGTGGTAGTTTAAAAACCGATTTTTCGTTTAAATGAAACTTTACAACTTCTGTGATTTTAATTTCAAAAATCCTACATACATGGTTGTCATTAGGATGTAAAATGTGGTTCAATGGGATTAAAATAATTTTTTGGTGAATAGTAACTTTTAAGATTTTAATCGCGATTAGAGGTAATTAGTGTAATTTAAGGTAAAAATAATGTTTTAATAATATGAAATGACCTAGACACATGTCATAACCTCATTGGATGTGTCATGGCCGACCATGACAATCCATGGGTCACCTTGGGGACCCCATGGAGCCTCTTTTGTAAGAAAATGACATAAATAACTTTTTATTTAATGATAAAATAAAAATGTCACAAGCGTGAGTTTTTTACTAAAACATTTTTTAAATGGGGTTATACAAGTCATATTTTTTACTATAAATATTAATTATAAAGCTAAAAAAATTTCCTACATCATGATATATGTTTTATAATTTTTAGACATTAAATAAATTAAATTATTTATGATATCATGATGATGCAGCGATTACCTCATTAATAAAGGATTTAAATAAAATGAAAAGATGATGTTACAAATATAACATAAACTTGTCAAAAACCTATTGTATGAGTATATTTCAAACTCTTACCACATTATACGTGAAATAAAACTATTTGGGACCTTTAAAATCTGAAACTCATTTGAAAATAAAGTAACATTTTATAACTTTTCAAGAGTGCCCCTCCTCTCCTCTTATAAAAGGCCCCCACCTCTACCACCTTACCCACACCTATCAAGCCTTTTTTTGGGCCAAACCATGCTTATTATTTCTCTAAACATCCCTAAATTACTCCTAGAAGCCTCACTTTTGGCAGAAGTCTTCCCAAGGAATCCTTTGAGCTCAAATCAAAGAGAGTTACCCGATTTTAAGGTAATGTCTTCACTTGTGTTCGTTTGTATTATATTGCTTCTCCAACCCCCTAAACTCTTTTTATTAATTTCTTTTGTAACAAATCAAGTATATTAAATATACTAGGATGTTGTTATGAGAAGTATTATAGCTAAACTTACACACACCTACATCTAATGGTTAAAGAACATATTGTTTCTGTGGATGGTGAATTTCTGCCTCACGAAATGATGATTGTTCAATATTCTTTTAACACCCTCAAAGGTGGCCATTAAGATGTCACTATATTTATATATGATATATACTATGTTTATGTTTTACTTAAGATTCTGTATTTTTAATTTATGTTATACCTTTATGGTTTCCATTATGGTTAAATGCGATATCTTCATTTTAGGAAGTGCGGACTACCGCCCCCTCAAAGTGATATGATTCTTTAATACCATATGTGGTACATATAAAGGATATATTTAATGATATATATATGATACCATACTGTAATTATAATACTATTATGTATCATTATGTTTTAATTCCATTAAATAATAAATAGAAATGGAAGTAGCGTTCATGCGTACGCACGACTTACCGTCTCCATGAACGGTGCATTTCATTTCTTATCTCTAAATGTTATGTGATATTATAAATGAATGTATATAATGGATATATATTATATATATTATATCTAAATAAGGAATATAATTCTGGATATAATATATATTTTACCACATGAACAACTTGTAATTATAAAGAGTTTATTTTTGACTCATGTAGCAATGATCTACAAAACGACCTTTATTAACTTAAATAATTACATAGTGTTTATAGCATGGTATTAAGTGATATAAAAGGAATAATGAACTTGAAAAAGGTTCTTAAGCAAGTATAAAATAACTCAAGTTTATTATTCATGAGGTTAAAGAATGATCGAGTCATGTCGGACCTGAGATAAGTGATCAACCCCTCTCTTTCTTTTTAAGTACACTCTTTTATGTCATTCCTTTTAAGCACATCTTTCTTATGATTGGGATGTTCTTTTATATTAATCCTACTGTACTTTTTATGTTCATATTATGAGAGACCCTATTTTCTCTCATCAATCCATTTTGGATGTTTTGAGTGGCGCCGTTAGGCTGCCGAATTTTCATAAGAGATCCAACCACTCTCTTTCTATTTAAGTACACTCTTTTATGTCATTTCTTTTAAGCTCATATTTCTTATGTTTTTGGATGTTCTTTTATATTACTCATACTGTAATTTTTATGTTCATATGATGAGAGACCCTATTTTCTCTCATCAATCCATTTTGGATGTTTTGAGTGGCGCCGTTAGGCTGCCGAATTTTCGTAAGAGATCCAACCTCTCTCTTTCTTTTTAAGTACACTCTTTTATGCCATTTCTTTTAAGCTCATATTTATTATGTTTGGGGATGTTATTTTATATTCCTCATACTGTAATTTTTATGTTCATATTATGAGAGACCCTATTTGATCTCATAAATCCATTTTTGGAAGTTTTAAGTGGCGATGTTAGGCTGCCGAGTTTTCGTATGGGATTTTTCATCTCACTTTTATTCCCATGACAATTATGCTACGTTTGCCACTATTTCCATTGAGTGGTGTATGTACTACCCATTATTATACACTTTGTGTAGTATAATTTCATTTATTGGTATTTACATCTTCATTGTATGACCCTTCTTCCATGGGGAGTATGTTTCGAAAGTTACCCAAGTCGGTAAGGGAACCTTTCACCCTCCTCTTTCTAAATGTCTTTTGTTATTTCTTTTAATTCACATACTATTATGTTTGGATTTGTTATTCTATATCCTTATTGATGTTAATTTTATGTCCAAGTGATGAGATACCCTTTTTATCTCTCATTGACTCATTTTCTGAATTTTGAAGTGACGTCGTTAGTCTATCAAATTTTTGCAAGGGAACTTCTTATCCAAATTTTGATTCATTGGGATAAACTTGTACTCCGTGAATATGTCGTTCTATGAATATTTGTGAATAACCTCTGATTTTTTTACACTTAATATCCACTCATATTTGGTGTATTCATTTTTCACACATAATTATGTAATTGATTTATCCTTAATCCAAGGATACCGTCTTTGTATGGGACTTCGTCTCAATCTCCTTTCATTGAAGAATATTTTTGTTTTATACACAAACTTATTTTATATGGTGTATAAACCCCTTTAAATTTTATGATTATCCAAAAAGAATCTTTTTTATACGAAGCATGTTACTAAATGTCAAAAGGTAATGTTTTTGTCGAATGTATGCGGCGACAACGACTTCTCCGCCGCTGTGACCATTATTTGAGTTTCAGCTTCCTCTAAAAGCCATACTTTTTTTAAAATGAAAAATAAATCCCATGTTTTAATTTTATTTTATTTTGGTATTGAAAATGGTTTTCAAAACGTTTCTATTATATAAATTTTTGGTATTGATATCTTGTGATGGAAATGTGGAAATGTTATGCTTCTTTTATGCATGTTTTATGTGATATGATTATTTTATGGTTCTTGGGCATTGTTATGAAGATGGGTGGTTCCGTGATAAACTAAGGGCGGGTGAGCCCGATATAGCTCTCTAATGAAATGGGTAACGCGAAGGGGTTAAACATTAAGGTTTCTCCGAAGAGATTTAGGGAATATACTGTGATGGGTATTCCAAACGTAACCAAGAGGGTTACTCCCTACGTAAGAATGTTATGAATGCCTCAAGTTACCTTTATACCTTATGATTTCTATGATTTATTCATGATTTTATGAGGTATGTTAAAGTGCATATGTTTTATTGGTAAAGTATGATTTCATTCTTATGTATATATGTACTCATGTTTCCTTTACATACTTTTTATAACCCTTACTATGCTTTTTATGCTCATCCCAAGTTTCTAAAATGTTTTTCACAGGTCAAGGGAATGGTAAATGATATGATGATAGTGTTAAGGAAGTGTCAAGTAAGAATCCATATTTTATTTTAAATATGTTTCTGTTGATGGTGATAATTAATACTATCTTTTTGTAACCACATTGTTTAAATGTGGAATGTAATGCAAGTTTTATGAACTAATTCTCTAAAACTCTAAACCTGAAAAGATCCTCAATGTGAATTATTAATTTAATTCAATATTAAGTAATGTTTAAGGCTAAGGACTTATACTAAAGCTGTAAGTACTGATTATTATATTGTAAATCAAGTTTTAATTGGAAGTTTTCTTAACAAAACTATTTATGAATTGTGAAATGTTATAAAATATAGACTTTCTTACTTCAATATTTTTGGTTGCAAAGTATTCATCTTGAATACTAAATAAAATTAAAATAAATTTTCCACCAAATATGATGATGGAATTTTTATAGGAAGCTTCACTACTTCTAATCATTATAGGGTTTTTAATAAAAACACTTGTACTATTGAAGAAATAGTGCATGTAAAATTTGATGAAACTGATCCTTTTGTTTTTAAAAAAACCCAACCAACATATTCAGATGTGTTTTCAAAAACTGATTATCAACCCTTGATAGAAGATCCTACTTATATAGAAATGTTTATGAAAATATTTATGAGGAGTTTACTCCAGAATATTTCCTACCATTTGTTGAAGAAGAGGTTTTAAAAAACCCAAATTAGTTGTTTCTTAAGAATTATCCCAGTTATAGTATCATAGGTGACATAAATCAACCTTTAAGGACTAGAGGTTCCTTAAGAAATTAAGTAGAACATCTAGCATTTCTTTCCCAATTCTAACCCAAAAGCACTACTGAAGCTTAAGGTGGTGAGGATTGGATTGAATCTTTGTAAGATGAGCTAAATTAATTAAAAAGGAATAATGTGTGGATCTTGGTTGAAAGACCTAAGGAAACTTCTCCAATTGGAGAAAATGGGTCTTTAGAAATAAATTTGATGAAAATGGAATCATAGTAAGAAATAAAGCTATATTAGATGTTAAAGGCTATAATCAACAAGAAGTAATAGACTATGAAGAAACTTATACTCCTATAGCTAGACTTGAATATATTCATATTTTACCTTCCTTTATAGAATTCATTAATTTCAAACCATTTCAAATGGATTTAAAATGTGCTTTCATTAACGGATATGTTCAAGAGGAAGTTTAGGTTAAACAACCTCGTGTATTGGAAGAAAAAAACATCATAAACATGTTTTAAAACTAACCAAAGATTTATATGGACTTAAACTAGCCCCTTGAGCTTGGTATGATGGAATTACGAGATTTTTGGTTAAAAACAATTATGTTGAGGGAACTGATGATCCAACCGTTTTTTAAAAAAAACATAAGAAAAATGTTTTGATTGTTCAAATTTATATTGATGACATTGTATTTGGTTCAACTCAGAAATCTTTAACTCATTTATTCTTGAATCTAATGAAATCTGAGTTTGAAATATGTAAGATGGGTAAATTAACATTATTTCTAGGTTTTCAAATTTCTCAAAAATAGAAGGAACCTATAATATATCTCAACATAATTATATTAAATATAACCACAAAAAGTATGGATATGACAACACTAAAAGTATAATTACTCCAATTGTTACCACAAAATATGTTGATCTTGATGATGTTGGGAATCTAGTAGATCAAACATCATTTAGAGTTATGATAGGATGTTTACTATACTTGACAGCTAGTCCTAGAGACTTAATATTTTACATATACTTATGTGCAAGATATCAATCCAATCCAAAGGAATCTAATTTAAAATTAGTGAAAATAATTTTTCTCTATTTAAAAGGAACCATGGATTTTTGAATTTTTTACGCATCTGGAAATGGTTTTGTTCTAAAATTATTTTCAAATAATGAATTTGGTGGGTGTATAATGGATAGGAAAAGTAAATCTGGAACGTTTAATATCTTTAGATATTCATTAGTTTCTTGGTCATGTAAGAAGCAACACTCAGTAGCACTCTTTTCTGCTAAAGCTAAATATGTAGTAGTTGAAAGTTATTATGCCTAACTGTTGTGGATGAAACATACACTCACAAACTATTGTATATGTTTTACCAAAACACAAATAATGTGTGATAATACTAGTGCCATTTCCCTAAGAAACAACTCATCACATCACTCCCATTCAAAACATACAGATATTAGGCATCACTTTCACAGGGATTACACACTTAAATCTGATATTATTCTTCGATTTATCAAAAACCAAGATCAACTTGCTGATATCCTTACAAAATCATTACCCTTCGATAGATTTGAATATATGAAAAAAAGTTAAGAATGATATCTGTAAGGTAATCATCCATATTAATTTTTTTTTTGAAACCTATCTCTTTACATTATGTAACTCCTTTACATAGGGGGTACATTTACTGGTTTAGCCAAATTTTCCACAATCAATTTCGTTTTGTAATCAAATTTTTGTTAGTCAAATTATTTTAGTAACTAAAATTTTCGTATTCAAAATTTTCCAAAAGTCAAATTCTGGAACTCAATTTTTTTTGTTTCAAAAATTACTTTTCCTTTGAAAAACTATTGAATACATATTTGTTTTCCCTCCTTAATAAAATTTTATGGAATCTAAAATTTCTCAAGATTAATATTTTTTATTTACTGAAAACATCCAAGAAATCCAAAAGGTATATTTCCTTACTTAGGTTTTCATTATTGAATTTTTTTTACATGTTGGTTTTTTGTCTTATTTTATTAAAATTTTTTGGATTCACTTTCCTTAAATATGAATAATTACCTTAAAATCTTCAAAAGATCATAACCTAAAAGATCCTTCTTCGGCTTTCATCTCAACCATCAGATCAAATTGTGTGTGTTTTAACCTTTGGAGCATTGTGGTAATATGAACCATCACTTCAATTCATATTTAAATACTTCCTATTGGTTGTCCCACATTAGTTTTCATGTGTTTGGGTGTCGAAGTTGTGCCTCTCTACATAAGGGTCATTCTGAATTTCTTGTTTTTCTTAACTCTGAATGTCTTTTTAAGCATCCCCTCAAAAGAAAATGTCATCAGTTATAGAAATTTACGAATTTCATATTTACTGAGAGAGGTTAGTATATCACAAGTTCTTTACCAAGTATAATTCCCCCATTACGAAAAATTTCATGCTAAATGGATGGGAAATGTTGTGCGTAGCCCAAACAATAGAACATGATCCTCTTTATCTGGTGTGTCTTATTATAGAGACCTAAATCTTGACATACATGGATATTACATTACGCTTTTGGAAAACATAATACATGAAAAAAATAGATGCCCAAATACTGTATTAGTTTAGTGTCTTTGGAAACTCAGAACATAATCTTCTAATCATGGTGAAAGATCTTCAACATCTCTCATAAAGACCTTCCCCTTTGGTTTTCTTACCTAAAACCTTTATTTATCTCCTAGGGAAAATAAAACATAAAAAGGGTGAGCTCAAATGCTCAGTAAGGTTAAACATGCAGAACATAAAACAATCCCTAAACATTTGAACGTATGAACATGAACATAAAACATCAAAATCATGAGTAATGACATAAAATTTGGCAGTTCATTAGGAATAGATCATAAAGGAACATTAATCATGATAAATAAAATGGGAAAAAACAAGTAATTGTGGAAAACCATTAATCACATGTTATTATTTCCATATTATCGAAGGCATTGCTGCCAAGACCATCAAAGTGGACAAAGTCCATTACTGAACTGGGTTTACTTGTCGTTCCAGCCCTGTATTACTAAATTGGATTTTACTTTTCATTCCATCCTTGTTTATCTAATGAGATATAAATCGTTTCCCAATAAATTTTTGTGAGATATAGGTCCCACCCATCTCATATTTAAATCATTCTTACATGTGCCGCAAAATAATTATAAATCATTCATCAAAACCTAAAGAATAAAATTGGTTTCATAAACATCATCCCATCATGACATAATATATATAAAACAAATGGAATTCATTTCATCATAATAACAATTAAAAAATTTAAATAATAGACATTATAATTGAAACATAAACATGCTAAATAAAGTCATTTTTGATGCAAAATAATTTTTATAAATCACTTCAGATGAATTCTTGAGGAAAATATCCTTTCTTCTTCAAAATCAAATTCTTTTCAAAAAATATCATAGAATTTTAAAAGAAATTGATTTTATTGAAAATAATAATGACATATTGTTGAGTAATATTCATGAAGAAAAGGCGTTATGAAACCATAAAAATATGTTCATGCCGTATAATTTAAAAAAACATTCTCCTCATACTTTTACCAAAAAATGTCAAAAAGTACCTCATATGGTGAACAAAAGAAAGATTCCTTCTATAACACTATGTAAAAGTCAATGAGGGGTAAACATGACTTTAAACATAAATGTAATAATATTATAGACTTTATGGATACATTTTTATGGACATGGATGAAAAATTTAACCCCTGTAAATACTTACGAATAAACAATCTCGAATTCGAACGAGATTGGAATAATAAACTCTTACCATATGTCCAATTTCTTTTGTATGTGTCTGAGACACTTGTATATTGGGTTCAAACATATTATTAACTTGTATCATAACCATAATAATATTTATGTTATCATATATGATTCACTTATGACTTTATATTACCCATTCATTTGTCAATTCCGTGTTAAAGTAGTGTTTTTGGTAAAATCGTTTCATTTATCATCCATGTTTTGACTTGTAATTATTCATATGATTACATAGATCATGATTAATTATATCCAGAATGTAAAACATGATTGATATATAATATATATTCAGAATATATATATATATATAATAGATCGTTAAATGGAATGAAATACACCGTTCATGGAGACGGTGTGTTGTACGTACTCATGAACGTTGTTTTCGTTTCTTCATAAAATTGAATGGAAGTAAGTAAATAACATATACATAAATTAAATATCATTAATATGTCATGTATTCCATTATTATTTATTATATATACTTTATAATCATTCTTGAATGGTTAACGGGGAGAATGAATCTCATCGCTTCGTGGAGACGGTAATCCGTACGTACGCAAGAGCAATGATATTGTTCCCATAATTGTTGAATGGAATTAGAGTGGATGATATAATATCTCAGAATTAGTATCATGTTATAATAACCATATATAGTTTTTTTTACACCATTATACCCACCCAAGGAAGGTGGTGGTGGAAAAACAGATTACACCAAGGTGTGGAGATGATATTTCGTACGTACGCACCCGCGGTGATTTCTTTTTCCGTAGGATGGAAAGAAGGTAAAATAGGGTCGGAAAATATTTATAATAACATATCAGTACATGATTTATACTTATGTTATTACTTTATTATGAGACAACAATATAATAGGAAGTATAAGCATAAATGAATTTGAACGAATCAGGAAAGGATATTACCTCTTCTTTGATGCACCTCTTCTAAACATCCTCTTAGGGCACTAAAGTGGGTCTTAGATGAAGACCAGGACCTCTAGTGTGTTTCTTGGGATTTTTAAGAGGAAAACTGGTCAGGTTTTGGTCGATCTTGAAGGCTAAAAGTGGTGTGAAGAGGAGAGGGAGGAGGTGCCCTTTTATAAGGGAGGAGAGGGGCACTTTTGGAAACCTCTAATATATTAATTTAGAATAAACTAAAACCCCACATAAAAACATCCAAAATGACTAAAATCAGAATATAAGTTGAGATAGGGTTGTAATATCATCAAAAAATAATATTTAGACATATTCATAATTTATTTTAATCCTTATCAACTTGAATTATCATTATTTAATCTATTTAATTTTATTTGTGGTAATAAAATTCTAAATATTTAATTGTTATAAATAATTACTTATGTGTTATGAATTGTCCATAATTGGATATTTTATGACATTTTAGACCATATAAATTTCAATTTATAATTTTTCAATATTTTTGTGATTTTTAAACAATTTTATAATATGTGATTTTTATAAAATAACAATAATGTCAATTTTGACACTATTCATTTATTTGAATTTAAATTAAATCCAAATAGAGGTTATATTCGAAAAAAAATATTTAATAGACTCCTAACATGTCATATTCATCTATAAATTTTTTTTATAACATTAATTAGTTCATATAATATTTATTTTAATATTATAAAACCATTTATTTGTTATTTCAATCAATAAAATAATTTCTACAACACTATTGTATCATCATTAATGATAATTATTTAATACCTAAAAAATTTAAATAAATAATAATGATGAATATAATTTTATTATCTTTCTAGATAATATTTATATTCTAAGATTTCTGAGTTTTATCGCTAAATTAAAATTATTACACTAATAAGATATAAGAGAGTGACATGTTGTCACTTTCTTTGGTTTTAATAATAATTATATCATTTTCACTGTCAAAAGTCCATGAAATGAATCTAATCTGACCCTTATGTGATATGGTTCTACTTTTATTCATCCAATAGAATTTTGGCATGTCTTAGAGTAATTTTATAATCTTATTTTTACCCTTAATTACCGGATTTATCTTTATCTGTAGTAAATAAAAATTACCGTAGTTACTATTCATAATATCAAAAAAAAAGTATCCTATTAACATAATTTGGACCCACTGAAACCAAATAATGAATCCATTTTTCAAAATTCAGAAACACAAAAGTTGCAGTAATTAATTTAAAATTAATCCCATTGTTAAGAAAACGTGTTTTAAAAGTTAAAACATTATCAAAGATTGAAATGTTTTTACCTATGAATTCAATGTAAAATTAATGCTAATGACATAAATTATATTAAATGGTAAAAATATATTCTCTTTATACATTAAAACAATTTACTATTATAATTAACCATAAAAATTATCTCAATGAAAAAAGTTGTTTTTAAGTAAAATTTATCGTGTTTTTACTATTCATCAAAATAAGAACGTTGTCAGGAAAATATCAAAACTTCATCCAATGTAAATTATTATATCCTTATTAAATATAAGAAGTTTATTTTGTAAAATAGAACTTATAAACTTGTTTTTAATTAGATTTAAAATTGGTGCGCCATCAAAAGGCTGCAAAACTGCAATTTTAAAAAATACTTCTTTTATCTGAAAAATTGATTTTGTTCTCAAACCTCATTCCAGAAAATTTGTAAGATGAATTATAATGTTATAAAATTCAAAATTCATTTAATACAATTCATAACATCTAGTTCATAATAATATTATAACAATATATCGTTGTCTATTGAAACTCGGTATTGCGTACAACACACGCTATTGAGGAAGGTCGTTTATGCATGTAATGCAAGCCAAGTCAGGCTTGCGTGTAGGGAAATATTCCTTTGGTGTTTCTTATAACACACTCAAAATATAGTTCAGTTATACATTGATCAAAATCTATAATTCGTGTTATGTAAAATGAATTTTATTCTAAAGAAATTGAAATTCTATGCATCAAAATCCAAGAATAGTGTTGCGTATACAACATGCTAATATGGTGTTGTGTATATCGGAAGATAATCTTAGTGAAGCGTACATCAAAAGGCTTCAAAAAAAATAAAAATAAAAATTCTCATAAAATCATGGGGTGTTACATTCTACCCCCCTTAAAATGAATTTATCCCTCGAAACTCATTGGGGGTTATAAATGGTTTTCTTCTTGAATGTTTCTTTCATAGAAACCCACATCGTAAAAAAAAATACTAAAACATCATTTTAAAAAGGAACATTATAAACATAACGAATACCCGAAGTAACTCATCACTCGGTTTCCACATAGGATAATACTGGTGAAAATATGGATATGGAAGAGAAATCTAACCATCATGTTCTGATGGAGAGTGGTAGAGGACATGGATATGAAAAATCCAACAATAAAAAAGACATAAATTTGTGATGATCTAAGATACCATCTGATTCATCATATATGAGGGCACTAGGAAAATATTTTTTGTTTTCAAGTTCATTTACCTAATTTTGATGAATTTTTAAAATTAAAATAAATACATACTTAATTTTGTAACAATATCACTATTGTTTTTGCCTTGAACAATTTCCACTTCATCTCTTAAAGAAATTATGTTGAATTTTTCTTCTGTGAAGTGTTATCAAATCATGCGATAGAACGATAGGCCATTCCATCTGTCTCAATAATATGGTTAGAAACATTTATATACATAAGTCCAGCTTATGGAATGATTAATTGTATGTGGTTCTAAAAATGGACTTATACATCATCTATCATATCGCTTAATAAAATAAAACATGTTTCTAATAAACAGGGACTTCTTCTAGGCCAGTGGTAGGCGATAAAGTCCTATTGCAATTTGTTTGTGGGTTTGATTCCCGCATCCTTGTCCGATGCGACAGGTTGTTGCCCATCCTACAGGTTTTCCTTTTTCTAAAACTATACAATTACAACATTCTAGAAATAATATCAAATATTTCTAGCCTTAAACAATACTATCTGATGTCCAACTTAATCCTTTCCAAACATTAGGCTTATCGAAAATACTTCAGTCCAGTCACATAGTATAAAGAAAATGATTACTAGAAATGTCATCAACCAAACATGTGAATACCATCATTTATCCCCCATATAACATACAATATATCTTGTTGGTCACATTCCAAACATGTGAATACCTTAATCATGTATAATCTTGAAACATGAATTACAATAGAACCTTAGTGAAAACATGAATGTTGTCAAAAGTTAACTCCTTCAACATCCTAAAATCCTAAAATTTCTATATACTCAAACCATGATGTCACTATGTCCTTATATCAGCCATGATCTCAATAATAATATCGAACATATTATTTTCTCCTTATCTATTCATTATCGACATATCATCTACATTCCAAAAATATTTCACTCACTTTTCATGGTTACTAGTACCATTCAATTATTGAAAACCAATACATAGATTTTCAAATATTCAATGATACTATAAATGAGATTCCACAACACTTTTTTGGAATCTTGTTACACAAACACTTAATCATTCCACCACAATGTTGTCATATTAAACATTACTAATAGTGATCACATGTGACTTCCCTTTTTAATTTTCTTTAAGAGGTAGCTGATTTTGATCATCTTTAATGCTTGGATTAAGGCATTGGTTAGCATAATGCCCCATTTCCTTGCACTTGAATCATTGAAGTGTTGGTGGTGCATTCTCTTTAGTATTCTCTCTATTCACATCCTTAGCTACCTTTTTCCCATTAAATTGGCACTCAGCTGCTCGATGACCTTCTTTTACACACTTAAATCATTTTCTAATCCCTTTAAGACAATCTCCACCATACTTTTTTCCACACATTGATCATAAAGAATCATTCGTCTTGTTTTCACCATTGTTCTGAGATTTTTCCTTGAACTCCATCTTTCAATTTTTGTCAAAACCATGAGATGGATATGTAACACCAACTTCTTTGTCTACCTTGATTGCACAACGAACAATTTCTTCATAGCTACTAAAGTCTCTTATAGCTAATTTCTATTGAAGTCTTTGTTTTAACCCACTAAAGAATCGATCAACTTTACTCTCACGTTGGATGATAAATCATGATTCACACCTTGAAATCCTTGTAAAATTCGCCTCATATATACCAACAGATTAATCATCATTTTTCTTAAGCTCAAGGAATTTATTTTTCATCTTTGTTTGAAGAATATGAGGGATGTACTTATTGAAAAATAAGTTTTTTAACTCATCCCATTCCATGGATTCAATTTCATCTTGGGGCCTTGTATTATTAATTAGAGTCCACTACTGGTCTGCTTTACCCTCTAAATTGTAAATAGCTAGAATGACTTTTTCATTTTCGGAATAGATAATTATGGAAAATATATTTTCAATGGTACTGATCCATTGTTCAGCAACATGTGGATCAAAAGACCCACTGAAAGAAGGTGGATGTTGCCTCATGAAGGACTCAATAGAATATTTTTCCCTTATCTGCTCATTTGGAAGTCCAAAATGATTAATAACTTGTTTAAGTATAGCAATAATATTTTTCACTCCATCTCCCATAACAATGGTTTGTTCAGGAGGAAAATCATTACATTGTCCATTACATTGATCAACACGGTTCCTTCGGGTTCCATCCATCGTGTAAAATCCAAAAATAATAGTGTGAGAGGCAAAACTAATGCTTGGAAAACAACATAATAAATGGGGAGTACCTTCAATATATAACATCTTAGGTTTAATTCTGAGATCATTACCATAATTCTAGAACTATTTCCTATACTTATACTTAACCTTAGAGACATCCCTAGACATACCTTAGAAATATCTCTAGGTATTTCACTAAAGTCATAGCATCCTAGTTTCCAAAGGTTAACTAAACCTTTGCTCTAATACAAAATTTAGATACCCAAAGCTTGACGTACAAGTATATTACATTACTTTTGCAGAAAAATGAATACATGACTAAAACATACGCCCAAATTCTATGTTAGTTTAGTGTCTTTGGAAACTCAGAACATAATCTTCTAATCATCATGAAAGATCTTCAATATCTCCCATAAAGATCTTCCCCTTTGGTATTCTTACCTAAAACCATTCTTTATATCCTAGGGAAAACAAAACATAAAATGGTTGAGCTCAAATGCTCAGTAACGGTAAACTTGGAGAATATAAAACAATCCCTAAACATTTGAACATATGAACATGAACATAAAACATCAAAATCACGAGTAATGACATAAATCTTGGTAGTGCATAAGGCATTGATCATAAGGTAACATTAAACATGATAAATAACATGAGAAAAAAACATGGAATTGTGAAATACCATTAATCACATGTTATGATTTCCATAATAGTCAAGGCATTACTTCCATGACCATCATAGTGGACAAAGTCCATTACTGATCTAGGTTTAATTGTCATTGCAGCCATGTATTACTGAACTAGATTTTACTTTTTGTTCTAGCATTTTTTATCTCGTGAGATATAAATATTTACCCAATGAATTTGTGGGGGATATAGGTATCTCCCATCTCATATTGAAATCATTCTTATGTGTGCCACAAAACAATCATAAATCATTCATCATAACCCAAAGAATAAAATGGGTTTCATAAACATCATCCCATCGTGAAATAATCCATATAAAAAATGGATATCATTTCATAATAATAAAAATAAAACCATGTAAATAATAGATAAATTATACCTGAAATATAAACATGATAAATAATTTCATCTTATATGGAAAATAGTTTTGATAAAACACTTGAGTTGAATTCTTGAGGAAAATCTCCTTTCTTCTTCAAAATAATTTTATTTTCAGAAAATTCCACACAATTTTAAAAGAAAAGGATTTTATTGAAAATAATCATGAAATCTTGTAGAGTAAGATTCATGAAAAAAGGCGATATGAAACCATAAAAATCCGATCATGTTGTATAAGTTAAAAAAAACATTCTCCTCATACTTTTACAGAAAAAAGTCGAAAAATTCCTCATATGGTAAACAAAAGAATGATTCATTCCATAACAAAAAGTAAAATTAAAAGAGGGGTAAACATTACTTTAAAAATACATGTAATAATATTATAAACTTTATTAAAAATATTTTTATGGACAAGGATAAAAATTTTAACCCCAGAAAATTCTTAAGAATAGACAATCTCGAATAAGAACGATATTGAAATAATTATCCCTTACCTTATGTCCAATTTCTTCTACATGTGTTTAAGACTCCTGTATAGTGGGTTTAAATATATTACTAACTTGTAACAGAACCATAATAATATTTATGTTATCATATATGATTCGATTACGACTTTATATTAACTTTCCATTTGTCAATTCCATGTTAAAATAGTGTTTTGGGTAAAATCGTTTCATTTATCATCCGTGTTTTGACTTGTAATAATTAATATGATTGCATAGATCATGATTACTTACATCACAAATGAAAAAAAAATGATTTTTTTATAATATATATTTATAATATACATATATATATATATGATAGATCAATAAATGGAAAGAAATACCCCATTCATGGAGATGGTAGGTCGTACGTACGCATGAATGCTGTTTTTGTTTCCTTATTGAATTGAATAGATGAAAGTAAATAACATATAAATAAATATAATGTCATTAACATGTCGTATATTTCGTGATTATTTATTATATATACTTTATAATCTTTCTTGAATGGTTAACTTGTAGAATGAATCTCATCACGTTGTGGAGACAGTAATCCGTATGTACACATGAGCGATGATATCGTTCTCATAATTATTGAATGGAATTAGAGTGGATGATATAATATCTCAGAATTAGTATCATGTTATAATAGCCATATATATTTATTCTTTACACCAGTATACCCATCCAAGTATGTTGGTGGTGGAAAAACAGATTGCACCATGACGTGGAGACGGTATTCCGTACGTACGCATGCGCGGTGATTTCATTTTCCGTAGGATGGATAGAAGGTGAAATAAGTTTGGTTAATATTTATAATAACATATCATTAAATTATTGATACATATGTTATTACTATATTATGAAATAGCAAAATAAGAGAAATTTTAAGAAGAAATGGATTTGAAAGAATCGGTAAAGGATATTACCTCTTCTTCGACGTGCCTCTTCTAAACCTCCTCTTCGGGCACTAAAGTTTGCCTTTGATGAAGAAAAAGACCACTAGTATGTTTCTAGGGAAGTGGAGAAGAAAAATGGTCAGGTGTTGGGAGAGATTAAAGTATCAAAGTGTTGTGAGGAGGAGAGGGAGGAGGTTCCCTTTTATAAGAGAGGAGAGAGGCACTTTTGGAAACCTCTAAAATATTACATTATAATAAACTCAAACCCCACTTAAAAACTACCTAAAATGACTCAAATCAGAATATTAGATTTTTTTGGGTTTTAATCTCATAAAAAGTATTTATACATCTTGGTAATTTATTTTAAACATTATCAACTTGATTTATCATTATTTAATCTATTTAATTTTATTTGTGGTAATAAAATTATAAATATTAAATTGTTATAAATAATTACTTATGTGTTTTGAATTGTCCATAATTGGATATTTAATGAAATATTAGACCATATAAATTTCAATTTCTAATTTTTAAATATTTTTGTGATTTTTAATCAATTTTATATTATGTTACTTTTATAAAATAACAATACTGTCAATTTTGACACTATTCATTTATTTGGATTTAAATAAAATCCACAGAGAGGATATATTTGAACCAAAAAATTTAATAGACTTATAACATGTCATATTCATATAGAAAATTTGTGGATAATATTAATTAGTTCATAAAATATTTATTTTAATATTTTTAAAACCATTTATTTGATATTTCAATCAATAAAATAATATCTACAACACTATTGTGTCATCATTACTGATAATTATTTAATCCCTAAAATTTTTAAATAAATTCTCATGATGTAGATAATTTTATTATATTTTTGGCGACTACTTATATTCAATGTTTTATGTGGTTTATCAGTAAATTAGAATTATTACACTTATAAGATATAAGAGAGTGACATGTTGTCACTTTCTTTAGTTTTAATAATAATTATATCATTTTCATGGTAAAAAGTTGATGAAATGAATCTATTACGATGCATAAGTGATATTGTTCTACTTTTATTCATCCAATATAATTTTTTCAGGTCTTAGTGTAATGTTATAATCTTATTTTTACCCTTAATTACTCGATTTACCTTTAACTGTACTAAATAAATATTACCATAGTCACTTTGCATAATATATAAAAAAGTAGCATATTAAAATAATTTGGACCCATTTAATCCAAATATGGAATCCATTTTTCAAAATTCAAAACACAAAAGTTTTAGTAATTAATTTAAAATTAATCCCATTGTAAAGAAAACGAGTTTTAAAATTAAAACATTGTCAAATATTAAAATGTTTTTACCTATGAATTAAATGTAAAATTAATTCTAATGAAATAAATTATATTAAATGGTACAAATATAGTCTCTTTATACTTTAAAACATTTTACTATAATAATTTAACCATATATATTATCTCGATGAAAAAAATTGTTTTTATGTAAAATTGAGCATGTTTTTACTATTCATCAAAATAAGAACGTTGTCATAAAAATATCAAAACTTTATCCAATGTAAATTTTTATTTCATGATTCAACAGAATAAGTTTATTTTGTAAAATTAATCTTATAAACTTATCAAATATTAGATTTAAAATTGGTGCGCCATCAAGAGGTGTCAAAACTGAATTTAAAAAAATACTTCTTTTATCTGAAAATTTGATTTTGTTCTCATACCTCAATACAAAAAATGTGTAAGATGAATTATAATGTTATAAAATTCAAAATTCAGTTAATACTATTCATAACGGCTAGTTCAAAAAAATATTATAACAATATATCGTTGTTTAGTGAATCTCGGTATTGCATACAACACACGCTATTGAGGAAGGTCACTCTTGCGTGTAATGGAAGAAAAGTTAGGGTTGCGTATAGGGAAAGCTTCCTTTGGTGTTTCATATAACATACTCAAAATTTATTTCAGTTATACATTGATCAAAATCTATACTTGGTGCTGTGTAAAATGAATTTTATTCGAGAGAACTTGAAATTGTGTGCATCACAAGCCAAGAATAGTGTTTCGTATACTAAAAGATAACATGGTGTTGTGTATAGCGCAAGATAATCTAGGTGAAGCGTAAATAAAAAGGCATAAAAAATTAAAAGGTATAATTTTCATAAAATTTCGGGGTGTTACACTTATAGAGTTTTATGATTCTGTATATTTTTTCAATGAAGGTGAGGGAGATAAGTTTTATTTAAAAAGATAGGGGGAAACTTGTCCCCTTTCCTTTAGTATGTATGCAAGAATCATTGGAATTTCATATGATGATGAAGCTATTTTTTGTACACATAAATTTCTTGATGACTCGAGAAGTTTTCATAAGGATAAGGCTATAGAGTTACTTGTATTTATTGGAGTGAAGACACCGAAAATAAACCATCCCTCTATAAATCTCAGGATTCTATAATTATGGGGTCAGGGATTTGTCATTCCGAGAAAAGGAGATAAGGACACCCTAAAGAAGAGTGACATCTATGTTATAGATTTTCTGGTAAACTTGAGGAAGATAAATTTTGTATAGTATATCATGTTGACTATCACCATCATCAAGAACAGGACCCCCAAATCCATAATTATCATGTTTTTAGAAATCATATCCAAGATTATAGTCTTTTTTCTAGATTCTTTCAAAACCCCATGTCGTTCTAAGATAGTCACATTCATGGTTTGGTTGTTAAGTGATGATACCCAATAGAGGATAAAGGTTTCTATAATAGAAAATCTGGAGAATTATATGACTTATCTGAAAGTGAAATTGAGACCATAGCCATGAAGAGAGAAGTAACAGAGAATACCAAGAAGGTTTAGAAGAAGATATAGATAAAGGAACTGGAAGTTGTTGAAAACCCTATAGTTCAAGAATCTCAATCAACACCCCAAAAGTATAAGAAGAAAAAAAATCATCCCCGGTGAAGTGGTTGTCAATTGGGGGAAAGAGAAAATGAATAAGAAGGAAAGAGATCCTAGATTTTTCTTGGATCCTGCTTAGGTAGAGTCTTTGCAGATCAAAGCTTCTATGGAGTTTGAAAAGCTAGAAAAGTAAAAGAAGCTGTTGAAGAAAATGTATGGTACTGAAATTGTTCTAAATCATCTCAAGTATACTGAGAAATTTTTTGAAAAAAACCAGGTACCTGAGTCTTTTATTAAAGAATCAGTATCTATGACTATGGGAAAAAAGTTTGTTATTTTGGAAACAAAAAAAGAGGACGAAATTGTTTGGGAAGAGGAATTGGAATAAGAAGAAGAGGAAGAAGGAGATGAAACTGATGATGTCATCAGGAAAGTTGAAGAATATCATGAGAAGGAATGTCCTTCTGAAAAATTATCAATCTGGACTTCCCAATCTGAATCAACAAAAATTTCATCACTGGTAAAAGAATACAACGATCAGGATGAATTTAATAAACTATCTAATGATGAAGGAAGAAATCATGAACTTTTTCAACCAGAGGATCTTGTAGTAGATACCGAGATGGAAAATGATGATCAAGATATAATCATTCAAGTTTCATATAGTGAAATGAATCCCTAAAAGCTACAGAGACCATTTCAAGAGATGATAATGGAAAACAGGTGGTACATGATACACATAAGAAAGGTGTGGTAGATAAGAAAGATATTGGTGGGTCATCAAAAAGAAAGGCCTTTGAGATAGACAATGGAAACTCGGCAAAAATGGAATTAGATTTGGAATCATTGTCCATGGGACAAGACTTTGCGGTTCAGTCCCTAAAGAAATTAGTTGATACCATTCCCTTGATTCTAATTATTTACTCATGGTGTTAGATATTTATAGCACTCATTCAATTAGAAATCTGATTCATTTAGCATGCTTATGTAGAAATTCATCAATCACGAGGTTGAATTCATAACATTCTATATTGAGTATGATTCTCATAGAATATCTTGTAAGGAAATCACTAAGTGGACCAAGAAGATGATTTAATATATGAGAATTCTTTATGAGTTCCATGATTCTGTTAAGGATGCCTTAGATAGAGCAGACGAGAGGATAAAGAAGCATATGAAAAGTTTTTCAAAAAAGCTGAACCTAGAACCAGAAACCTGGAATCAAGAAAAAAAAGATCTAAATGGGAAGCTCAATTCAGTTGATTTGAATTTAAATATAGAAATATGTGTCTAAATTATGTTCAAAGAGGTGTTCCACAAGCAAGAAGATCTTTCGAAGTCCCAGAAAGAAATCCTAAATTCTCAGGATGAGAAGATCAAAGCTCTGGAGAAGAAAAATGAGGATCAAGAATAGTTTCTCAAGAGCTTTCAATAAGATCATAAGGAGCTAAAGAAGCTAAAGATCAAATTGAATAACTTCATACTAAAAAAAAGAATTATGAATTTATTTCCTCTTAAATCAAATTTTTTTTTGTACTTTCCTTATATAAACATTTCAATTCTTAATGAAAATTCATGTTATACTTCATTTTTTTTGTTTTACATAGTTCTAATATTTCATGTACCATAAATATTTTTCAATTCCCTATATTCCTTTTTGAAAATCACAAAGGGGCATAAATGAATGATGAAAAAAGAATACTAAGTAAAGAAGATAATTCCTTAAGTAAGGGGGAGTCTATCTAAGGGAGAGTTTACTCAAAGAAGATTTCCTTATGCAAGATAAAGAAAATTATTTTTAAATAAGTCAGGAATATGATCCTTAGGTATTTCGAAACCTAAGGGAGATGTAGTCATATTCACCATAATTCATATATAGAGGGAAATATATTTTATTTTAATGTTTATAATGAAAAATTATTAGTCCTTATATTCTTTTTCGTGAGGATGTTTGTGCTTTCCAAAATGAGGGAGATTGTTGAGTCAATAAGGTTTCATTATGACTTTTCTATTACTCTATCTTTTTAAAATCACAAACACTTTAACTTAAGGAAAATTATTTTTTCCTTAAGGATTATTTTAATAAGGAAAATTTCCCTTCTCTTTGGAAATTTGTATCCTTACCCGAATTTTCATTAGTCATTTTATAATCTCCTTAAATCTAACTCATTTTATTACTAAGTCAAAATTCAGTTTCGTATCCAAAACCTCGGTATCTTATAATTCCATGGATATGGAGTATTCTATTTTCAGATTCCAAATTCTATGAAATTTAGATTTTTAATTCTCTAAAATTCTGATTCTGAATTCTCTGAAATTTATATTTGGAATTCTCTAAAATTTAGATTCTGAATTCTCTGAAATTCAGATTCTGAATTCTCTGAAATTCATATTCTGAATTCTCTGAAATTCAGATTCTGAATTCTCTAAAATTAATATTCATAAATCCCTAAAATTAAAATTCTGAATTGTATGAAATTCAAATTTTGAATTCATTGAAATTCAGATTCTAAATTCCCTGAAATTTAGACTTTGAATTCTTTGTAATTCAGATTCTGAATTCTAAAAATTTAGACACTGAATTCTGCATAATTCAGACGCTGAATGCCTCTGAATTCAGACAACAAATGTCCTATAATTTAGAAATTGAATTCTTTATAATTATATGTCTGAATATCTTATAATTCTCACTCCATATTTCTCAGAAATCGGACTCCAAATTCCTCAAAATTCAGACACCTTATTCTTTATAATTCTAACTCTAAATTCTTTAGAATTTGGATTCCGAATTCATTGGAATTCAAACTCTAGAATATATAGAATTTAGATTCTGAATTCTTTGTAAAGAAGAATTTGAATATACATTGCTTATATTCTCTGAATGTTTATTTGGTTAGACTTCGAATTTTATTTTTCCTTAGACTCTAAAAAATATATTTGGTTATGTAACTTCATTTTACTTACACATTCTATTGTTATAAAATGATTTCGTACAATATTTTTCTATCAAACCGTTGGTTGAGTGACATGTGTACAGTTACCTATGAGATTCAAGAAAAAATATGACCATTAGATGAGGAATTCTACCATTGGAGTTGTAACTATAAATGAGAGTTAATTTGAATGATCTCAATACACCAGTTATATCAATATAGATATGACATTATGCGAAGTGGTTTTTATAGAGAGATACTCTGATGCTTTGTGCGGATCTGAACAGCTTGTTCATCTTGATTTGTTCGACTTTGATTGGTGTAAATAATACCCCAAAAGTGTTTATGAAAATTACAAACCACATATTCTAACTCCTTATTGGCTGGTCTAGGGTTTTCCTTATCAATGGAATTTCATTTTTCTCTTTTTCTAAGGGGGATAAAGAAGAGCATTTGAGTATGGTCATAGACTTTCTCTAAGAGAAACAATTACTATTTTCAGCTATCAAATTGTTATTTTTGAGTATGAGGGGGTAACACTATGGGTTATGTCATATATAATAATGGAGTAGTAGTGGAATTATAAAATTTTGATATATTAATAATTTTGGAAACACCCAAGTTTTATTAGATGTTTTGAGTTTCCTCAATTTACAAGAGTAATAAAAATTTTCATAGAAAAATTATCCAGGGTTTTGTCCCCTTTTAATGCCATGAAATAAAAAGGGAAACCATTTTATTGGACTAAGGAATGTCATTGGGCCTTTTATGAGCTAAGGCAATGTTTGACTAGTGATTCGGTGTTGAGGGTATCAGATAACTGAGTAATGTACATGGGGTTTTACAATGCCTCCATATTTGGGATATGTATCACGTTGATACAGAAGAAAACACTGTTTCTTAAGGTTCAAGGTAGTTTATACCCCCTAATAAGAAATAAATATCCCAAAACATAGTTTTTGTAGTATTAAACTTCTCCTTGGCTATGTTAAGTTGTTATCTTCTATAAAAGCATTTCATTGTCCTCCAAAAACATAATATCCTCAGGATAATATTTACCTAGAGATACCTCAACCAAAGAAAAATGTGAGGGTTAGAATTCTTGTACCACTATGAATTCAAGATGGTCTCTACACTGGTGAATGGAAACATCTTGGAATATTTCATTTGTATGAAATCCTAATCAATCATCATAAATGAGGTGTTAAATTAGTTGTATTTTTGTAGTTTACCTTGATAGAGTGGTGGGGATAAACATTCCTTGAGTCGAGGGAGATGATTGTACCACTTCATCATAATGTTCTAGAGACTAATTTGGGATATTTTTAATGTTTTTTTTCTACTTTAACTATTATTCTTTGTAAATAAACTATATAGATTTTAATAATTTGTGGAAATATCGTCCTTTCCATTATAGGGATGGTAGTTCTAGTCATGTACCATGGGGATCTGTTGAGAGAGTTTCATACCACATATCTATGGTAAATTTGGGAGTGATAAAGATGTATCAATATAAATTGTGGAATTTTTTTAAAGCTGCAATGACGAAGAGTGTTTATGATTTTATTTCTCGATGACTCAGATGTAAGTTAGAAAATAATGAATTGTAGGTTATTTCATGTTTTACTCAAAACTAAGAGATACTAGAATAGAATTTGAATTACATGATGATGATTTTTATGTGAGAAATTTTGTAAATATTTGGAATCCATGATGCTATCTAGGTGATTTTTTAATGACTTACCATGTCATGACTTTTTCCTTACCATCGAGGATCAAAGATCAGTGGAATGTTTGGGGCAGTTGTGCATGTTGTATATTTTCTAGATTTATGGGGTTACCATAATGAACATCATGGACTATGAATCTAAGTTTCTTTTCACATTTGTGAAGGTAGATACAAGAGGATTTCCAGACCTGGTTATGTATGAGGATGAGGTTTTATCTCTGAAACCTTTCTATGATTGGGTGAACCATCCTGATATTCTATGATATGCTAAGAACATGTGGTTTGGTATTTAGTCAAAGATTTTTTTCCACATTCCATTGGAGGAGATTAGTTTTTATAATTTTAATCACTCTACGATTGCATGAACTATTTGGGGAACTATATAGAATACCCTATAGAGAACCCTTTTCTAGGATTGAGATTTGAGTGACATCTCTTATTTGTCCATAGTTGGTCCTGGTAAATATTGAGAATGTTCTCATGATCGATTAGCATTTAAAAGATATGAGTGACTATAAAAATCATACACTGATATATTTTATATAACATTGGAGTTCGAGAAGTGAGACAAAGACATCTGGTGGGTCGCCCCATAATGAGGATTTCTACATTTTTTCCACTTAATCATGTTATACCTAAGGTTCATCAGGTCATTATAGATTCTTCATAGGTTTGGAAAGGTTATTTACCAATTGGCCTTACCTGCATAGTTAGACTAAGTTTTTGATATCTTCCTTGTGTTACAAATGATAATATAAATGTATTTCATGATGTAGGTTATTGTCTAGGGTGATATGGAGTTTATGGATGGAGTTACATTCTCATAATAAAATATGACTATAGAGTATTGAATCAATATGATCATATATAGACAATATAATTATTTGGTTTGAGTGATTTTATATCAAGTGAACATCCATGAGAGTTGTTGGGAGAAAAAGAGACATATGTGGGTTTAGTGACATCACATTTTTTATCATGTAATTTGTAGGGTGAAAATCAGGGATTCTTGGTAGAATATAATAACTCTAGTTTTTTATTATTTAGTCCTTTGCACATTTTTTAGGTACATCTGAATATTTCTGTAGATATGGGGATGTGTTTTGAGTATCATAGGACTCCATAATTAATATAATTAATATATTAAAAATACTAAATCATGAACTTTAATATTAAAAGAATAAATTATATTTCCATTGAGCAGGACCTCAGATGGAAAATCTAAGATAATGGTTATTTCTAGAATGTGTGGTTTACTATAGGTTCACTATAATATTGGTTATCATTGGATGTTCTATGGAAGGAATTAGTTGGAAGGTATATTAAATAAATTAAATTATTTAATTTTTTTAATTATTTAAATTTTAATCTTATCATCGAAATAGATTTATATTTTTTTTATAAAAATCCTATAAGGTGACCTAAATAAACCTATGAGATTAGAGGGGAGGAGGGGGACCCACCATTGGTGATGATGAGAGCGATACCATCTATCGATAACGAATAAAAGTGTAATATTCATTGGATGAATGAAAAATATAGTAAAATCATCAAAAGAATCTCTAGATAAAGTGTTGTTTACAATTTATTGATATGTTATCATGGTATTTATCATTATTTATAGGATTACCAACCATGAATAGTCGATTTTTTATTACAGGTAGTATATGTTCTTAATTCTTCGAATTATTTCCTTATTTGATATGGTTATTTAATCAATGTTATTAATTATTATTATTAGCTTTCATTATGAGCATCTTTCGTCTTTTTTTTTTATTTTTTTCAATTATGATATTTGGCCAAGATTTTATCATCTAATGATATTTCCAACATTGTTTTTGTACATCTCTTATCTATTTTATTCACATTCATAATCATTTTAACATAGGGTTATTGATCCAATATTAATAGACTAGTTCATCCATTATAAAACCTACATATATGTGATGGTGTTCAATATAATATTTGAAATTAATATTTTATATGGATATGTGTAGAAATAGGTTTTGGGAGATGGTTCTAGAAATAATAACCATGTTTGAATGAAGAGATACATAATATATCATATGAAATAGACCAAAATCTTGATAACCAAACACTAGAGGCTGTAAATATATGATTACCGGGATTTTTATTCTATTATGGTTGTTTTGGGGAGTTAATGGAGGATTAAAGATGTTTTTTGATCATGTTATCATTTCTGAAATAGGATGAATGAGGGATCTCATGATAGTCATTAGAATCTCTATTTTAAATCCAAAAGATAGCAGACTATAATAGTCGATTAATTTTGATTCAATGATCCTTTGGTGGATATTCAAGTGACTTTGGTGGAAAAAATAGAAGATTCAATGAGAAGCAGGAAGGAAATCTTCTACGGTGTGAAATCCTAATAAACATACCATATATTCTAGAGGAACACATGCCATGTTTCAAGAATTCATTTGGTGGAAAGGCTTATGAAATGAGTATATATCACATGCCATGTGCACTAGCCCCCACTCTATGTCATGCTTCCCAGGTGGTCAAGTCCTGTGTTGGTAGAACATGGTTGGGACCCTAGGTGATCAAACATGCCATGTCCCCATAGGGATATGAAGTGTGAAGATATATTACTGGTAGATCCATGTCTATGGAAGAACATAGCTAGTTTCTCAAGTGGTTCAATATGTTATGTTCCCTGAAGCACACACTATGTTTTTTTTCAAGAATTTTCAAATTTGCGTATCAAATTCTTCAAGATTCATATTTGGGCCCCAAATTATCATATCTAGAGTATATTTTCACATAAGATGTAATGGAGGCATTTGTTTTGGAATCATAGTTATGACACCAAATTACATGACATGAATGCTTCCTTATATGATTGTTGTCTACTACAAATAATTATTTTTTATCATTCGAAAGATTCCATGGTTGGTAAGCCCCTAACACATATGGACATGGGTCCCACATATCCTATATATAGGTATATCTAGTACTCTCCCACAATATAGAGGATGTAGGTCCTATATATATGGTGTGGTACTTCCATGTCATCGAGAAATAGTGGAGAGTGGGTCCTCTACTATAGATAATGATTTCTTATTTGTGGAGTACAATGGAGAAGAGTGGTACCTCCAAACTAATTTATGTGAGGTTGCATGTGGTTTATGTAATTGCATATGGGACCATTGTAGATTTTGGTAGACTTATAATTTGTAGATGGCTGTTGAGATTGATACTTCTCTAATTTTATGACTGGGATTTCCATTTTAACATATCTTATTATGGGACACCTTTCCCTATTGACTTATGGTTTGATCTAACAATTTTCATTCAATTGCATTCCTATTTGTTTTGGGGGAATCCTATAGAATATTTTTATACTCACCCATGCATTGGATTTTATCCCACATTAGATGTCTTATGTAGTTAATAGAAAGATTATCAATGAATTTTGGGGCCTTATTATTAGAGGAGAGAATAAGTACTTAGTGGTATTAATAGTTATTTGTGGTCATAATAGGAAATTTTGATTTGGGTACTCTCTTCCTTATTTTATTTATTTATAGTTTTTTTTATATTGATATCACATTTATATCTATATGGGTTTGTATTTTCTCCTTATACATTTTTATTATCCTTCATCACTTGATGTATGTAAAAGAGTATATCAAATGTATTTTTAACATTTAGGGGATTAAATTTTATTAAAACTCTACACTTTTTCAATGAGTTAGGTGTGTGTGTGTGTTGGTACATTATCTTATGGCCATCCATTTTTGTGATTCTTTCTTAGCGCTAATAGTCTATCCTTGGACTATTAGAGGTGTCCTTTGGATGCCACTATCATCTTACTATCAACCAAGGTGGCCCCAAGTATTTCGGGTTCTCACATTACTATAATATTATTTTGGATGATCAGCATCTTTATTGAATAATGATCTCATTTACAAGGTAATATGTCTTCTAATATCATCAAATAAATTATAAACATAACGTGATAAGATATTATCATTGTCACGTTGACTGTATTTTTCAATATTCATTCAAAAAAAATTCATTGTTCATGATGGTTATGTCTTGACCAATATCCTAATGATCCATTGAATCTAAAAATTGTTGATTCGGTATCTTACCTGATAGTTACTTATGATGCACCAGAAACCATCATAAACTCCTTCTATTTTTATCTACAATAGTGTGAGAACTCTACATGATTTTTCCTCAATTTCATTCATAAATAGGTATGCATTCATTATAAACATTATCTAAATTATAATATTTTCCACAAGGTTTCTCAAGAGTAATTTTTTTTACTGTCTTCAAGAATCCATTCATGTTCTTAATTAAAATTTTCTTCCAAAAAACCATTATTTTTCATTCTCACATGGATTTATTATTTTTATTTCTCCAAATTTATTAATTAAATTATTATTTCATTGGAAGGGTTGAAAATGATTGTATTTATGAATTTTCTCCCTGTACAATCTTTTTTTAACATAATTCTATGCATTCTTAATGTGAATTACTTGCTCAAATATTTTTCGTATGCCCCATGTAAGACATAACTTCTTATCATTTTTCATTTAAATGATTAATTTCTTCTATTTCATCGAAAAAAATGAATTATAAATTATTGGTGGGATCATTTAAATAAAATTAAAATTACAACATGAGTTTTAATATTCAAAAAAATAAGAAGTAAAATTTATTTTTGGCAGCATAGATTTAATCCCATGTTCTTCATTGATTTTTTATCATATAATCATCATTTTTTCTTGTTATTGATCTATCCAGTAAATCTTGGACTTTATAGTCATTCAATAATGAATAAATATTTTTGATAATCTATTCTATTATATATAAAAAATTTAATAGCACCAAAAAAAATAATCCTTTATTTCCACCTTTTTATTGTACCAGACTGTATCAAGGACATTGTTGTTTTTGTGAATGATGAATAAACTTTTGAGAATCATTTTAGAAAAAAAAATTGTCTTACGCACATCCACTACGGATATACCATTATTTTCCTCAATAATTGTTTCACCCATTAATTAACAAATTTTTACATAAAACCAAAACCATTCAAGAAAATATATTTCTAAAAAAATTATGTCTTCTTGAAAAAACATTGTCATATAATTTTAATATACAATGAATATGTCATATGATTTCAATACATTCATACTAATAAAATTAGTCCTTTTGAAAAAAAACACTTATCAAATTCAGTCAGATAAATACTACATCTCTCTGTAGTTTTAGACTATTCATCCATTGTTATTTCACGATTTCTCAGTTTGACTATCAAATCACTGATAATCATACTGAGGGTATTTTTCATAACATCAAATACCCACAAATATTCATCATGTTTTTATATCCTAAATGAAACTATCTTATATTTTTTATATTCTTTTATTGAATTGTAAATATCATTTATTTTTACACTATTGACTTTAAACTAACCATTTGTAACAATGATGGAATCTTTCATAGTTTCTTCTAAATTAGGGATCAACTCTTCATAGGTCTTATTTTTTTACTCTTTTTGATCAATTATATATATCAATAATTAATTATCTAATTTTTAATTTTCTATATGAATCAAATAAGAATATTCTTTGTCTTTAACATGTTTGATGATAGTGTTTTCGATTTAAAAATACCTATCTAATTTATCTTTATGTGTATAATAGT
The DNA here is from genome assembly GCA_963277665.1 of Viscum album. NCBI lineage: Eukaryota > Viridiplantae > Streptophyta > Magnoliopsida > Santalales > Viscaceae > Viscum > Viscum album. The sequence goes on from OY728142.1 coordinate 2,094,830,866, forward strand.
TTAATTAAAACTATTTTTTCACCTATATTAGAGTATTTATAAACTCCATAATAATTTAGATAACATCAATTTGGATCCTTTTCAAATAATCAATAATTTCATAGTATAAATTAAAAACATATCCTATGTAATCCAACTCATCACACCATGAACTTGATTTATTAAGAGGAAATTTTTCGATAAAAATGATAGATAAATAGAAACACCTTGATATTTCAATTAGTAAGATGTTGAATGAATTTTTTCATAAGAAACACCAACCCAAAACAAAAAATGACACATTTCATTAAGGAAAATATTAATATAGTAATATATCTTTTGAAATGTTGAGTTTAAATATAGGTAACAAAATTATGAAATACATATTGAAATAATAATAAATGTCACATTTAATTAATACCATGATAAAATTTAATTACAAAATATAAATCACTAATAAGATCATATTATGATTAAAAATTTATTTTCCCTGAAATTTCATTCTTATTTTATGTTAATTTTTACATAAAAAAGACATATATATTATTTATATATTATTATGAAGTTTAATTTTTATAATAATAATAATAGATTATAATTTTTAAATTTTTTATTGATATGAAATAGTAATAAGAACAATTGATAATTTAAAAATTCATTTTCCAATACAAATAAATGTTCATATTATTATTTTTCTGTAGATGAAAAACTAATATATTTTATAATTTTAATTTGAAAACATGAACATCTATTTTTTATTTAGAATGAAAATATTAACTTATTGTTAATTTTTAGAATTTTTCTAGAAGGAATTTTTTTTAGTTGAACGGTATAAAATATCTATTTAAAAATAGCATGATATTTATGACATCATTAGAAGATAAGAATAAATAAAAAATTTATCATGAATTTTTACAGACTAAATATGTATTTGATAAGTAAATTTATACATTTTAAATAAAAAATTTAATTGGGAAACATATTATTAACATTTATGAACCTAATTAATATTTTCATAAGAATATGTTTTCTGGGACTATTCACTTCTTATTTTTAAATAAATATTAACAATTTATTGAAATTTTATAGTCTGAACTAGAGTTTATATATTTAATAGCAATTCCAAAATTATCTAATAATTTTTATTTTATTTCATCTTATAAATAAATTTTGAGTTTAGAAAAATATTTACTATAGAGATAAAAAATTTTCATAAAATCTAAACATTGGATAAAATCATAAAAATCATAAAATATTATATAAATGTGTGTGGTTAAGGTTTTTATTGCCCAATTATGTCAACCTATATATTATTTCCCACTTTCGGAGCCATATAGATTGAAAAGTGGACCCCTTATTACAAAAACTCCACTCTTCTCACTTGTAAACATTGACTGTCACCGCCCTAATTTTTCTCACACCATAAGCCAGTTGGCTTGAAAAAACTCTACCGAACCCCATCCTCGACACTAATATCCATTTCATCAGTGTTATTATCTCAACAAAACACCACCTATAAATGTATTAATATAATTTTATTTGTGTTATTCCATGATTTAGTTAACAATTTCTCAAATCACTCATTTTCATTACTATTTCATCAAGTCATATTCTTCTATATTAAAATACTATTATATCAGCCTAAAATAAAAACACCTATATAATTATTATAATAAAATTTCATTATATTTATTGAATAATTTTCATATTCCGTCTTACCTAATCTGTGTAAAAAATAAAACATCATTCATGAAAACCCAAGAACTGTAATCTCTGTGAATAATTTAGGTTTTTTACCACCATCATAAATGGATGTTTTTGAAAATATAAACCCTTTTTTAAAAAAAATTAATCAATTTTGGCTAATTATTTTGGAAACCGAAAAACATAACTCATACATACATGTAGACTACCACTTCCATAGATAAAATTTTCCATTTTTTTCATTTCCTTATATGGATAATTATAAAAATATATTTTATGAATTTTTATTATATTTAGTATTAATATATTTCATGAATATGACTTTTTTAAGGATACTGAAAAAATAAGGATCATGATAATGTTTTTGTTAATAATGATAATTACCTAAAATAGGACCACCATAGAATTTTTTCTTATAAAACATGCCCATAACATCAATATAATGAAAATGGGGATTAATAAATCCTTAAAAAACTTGTATCAAGGTAATTTATAATCTTGGAATGATTTACATATTATAAATTAATGGTTTTCATCATTTTCATTATGAATAATATGTGAAGTAATGGAATTTTCTAACATTTAATGATTAAAATAAACACAACTATTTAAATAATAAGTAATAAATACTTATAATATAATATTGTATAGGAAAATATAAATGAATAATTTTTTGAAATATGATATCTATTTTTTTAACATTATTATACCTGAGGATAATTCATATTCACTAAACTCAAGAATTATGGTAAGGTTTTTCTCATCCCGTTATTCATTCCTTGCACTATATGTAATATTACCCCACTTTATTTTTATGGTGTATATAAATACATATTAATATATTTATAAAGCATTTCATTCAATTAAATTAATTTATCCGCCACATTTTTTATTCATTGTGATTATAGTTCCAATATAACATATTATATCTAGAATTAATTTATATTCATATGATTTAATTGTTATTTTAATTTTTGCTCTTTTCACAAAATTTTAATAACACCTTGCCAAAGGAATAATGGTTTTCCCATATTCAATGTGGTTATTAATAATTCTAATCATTATTAACCATTGTTTCTCTTCCATACCGATATTATATTATAACCCAAATTATTTCATTTATTCTTTTGAAACTAAAATATTCATTATTCTAGGAGATCATATAATATCTATTAACCTCTATTGAAATTAATGATTCACCATGATTTTTAAGATATTGGTTTTATTAAAAGTAGTTTTCAACTAATTTTAATGAATTTTCCACTCATGATTATATATTTTATCAAGAAATATCAATTTCCTCTAGAAAAGAAATAATTTTTTAAATGGCCATTATTTAGTTTTATTATTTAATGTGTGAGTTTTTAAAATCATCGACTTCAACTTTTTTTGAAAAAAAAATCTTGCCAATGTGATCAATAACATAATATTTTACAACTATGGTAAGAAAAATTTAAATAGCTATTATATTGATCATATACCCATTATTGAAATAAATTTTAATAAATATTACAATCCATGTTTTCAAATTAATTACTATTTTTTAAATTTTAAATGATTTTGATAATGAAGGCATATATATTATTATTTTCTTAAATTTTTATTTTATAAATTATTTTTCATTTTACTAGGTATTTTAATAGCTTATTTTTTAAGAAATATCACTTGGGGATTGGTCACAATGGCGTACAAATAAAGGAATGGATGGTTCTCATTCCCACTCCTTATACTAAGGAATGGTGTTCTTCCTCACCCCATGTTATATAAATGGTCCTTCAAAAGAGTATAGAAAACACTTCACCCTTCACTGGGAGTTTCCCAACCCTCCTTGTCCCAAACGGTGTCCATCCAAGTACAAACCAATATAATATGGATAACCAAGCCATTTCACTCAATGTGGTTCATCCCAACACCACAAGTAATGCCACTTGAACATATTGCATTAAAATAAGGCGAAAAATTCTATAATTATTCCCACCAAAATGGTGAAATTAGCCTCATAATTGCCTAAACTCTTCCCTAACCTCTAGAACACCGCTAAAATCCTACTATGAACACCTAGTCCCTAAAAAACATAAAGGGTGAATTTGACAATTCTAGAACATCACATATATATCTATTTACCCAAAAACTGGTCCAAGGGAACATTATCTTGTATTTCACAATTACATAGTTGATAATGGTAGACTAAGTGTTCATTGTACAATCTGGTGTCTATTATATCTAGACTAGGTGCCATGTGGTTTTCAACCATGTTTGTTATTAGGGTAATTTTTGATATTTTTTCTCTGAACCAACTTAATCCTTCTCCTTCCCCAAAACATGAGCAATCATGAATCCTTATTCAATTTTTATGTTACTATATATTTTTAAATAGTCTTAAATGCTCATTTTATGGTTGATACAACATCCATCACTTATGTTATTCCTCATTGGGTAAGAAAAATGCCATTTAAACATTCTCATCAGTGAGAATATACTATTTCATTTCTCCTTGACTCAAATAAATAATTTAATTAGCCTAAATTATATTCTTTAATATCAATATATTTTATGTAAATATAGCTATGTCTTAGAGATAATTAGTTCCCTATGGACTATGAATGTAATCCATTAACATGTTATATCAATCATACATAATGGAAAGGGTTATTATACATTTTAGAATGTTTTATGGTTATTAAGATACCAATATTATCAATACAATATAAAGGGTCTGAATTGATGGGACAATGACAATATAGATTTGTTATGGATGATTTATTTTTGGAAAACCCTAATAGTACATATTTACAATGTATTTATATAATGTTTTATTAATTGGTTTTTTATCTATCAAGTGACCTTCCTCATTATATTTGTAACACCAAAGTAAATTATTATTGACTATGGATTATGTTCTATAAAATCATACCAAAGGGATATTGTGACACGTCATACCCATGATCCCAATTCTGGTTCCATAAATATATATATTATTCTTACATTATTTAATACCCACTATAGATTGAATTTCATAATTATAACCTAAATAATTAATTTCATTTAGTATATTCCCAAGGATTTTTATGTTTATATATTTAGATAACTAACAAAAATTATAAACTAAAAACCCCTAGTTCATTTTAAACTGATTAATATATTTTACTCAATATATAATAAACTACTTAATACATAGTATGTCTTCAACGTCAACCATAAATTTTTCACACATGCTTTCCTATTAGACATATCATGTATAATAATTTTCTTTACAACCTGGGTAAATTGTAGCATAAGAAGGGGTGTTCGCTAATTGATATTGTGTGTTGTTGAATGTATGAAAATTTAGATTTATAACCTTTTTAATTATATATACTAGTACTTCAGTAAGAGATTCAGATCATATAGAAGGGCTGACTATGTTCTGTTGACTAGAAACAATACAAAACAAAAATTAAAACAAAAAAATATACAAACACAAGTGGGTGATTCTAGTGAAAAAATTGAAATGGTTGAAGATTATGTATGAATGTTTATTTGATTGTGTGTGTAGTCCGGAAGGACAGATAAAAGATCAAAAAATAGTATGAATAAATAATTGATGGAAAGGGGAAAATATGTCTGCCATTTTTTTACCAGTTTTTCTATGATCATTCATTAAAATTTGAACAACTATATTTGATTGAAAGTGGATTATAATATTTTCCCTCAGGTCAACCTATTACTAAATTACCTCTATAATTTATTGAGAGTTACGATATTTCAAACACCAAATGAGAAAAAATCAACAATCATTATATTCAAATTATTAGTTAAACTCTGGCTGCCTCTCTCTAGATTGATTCATTTTTCAATGAAATACTCATATTGAAAATAGTTTTAATTAAAGAATAGCTAAGAATTGTTTTCATTAATTATTTATGTTTTTCAAAAATGTTTATTTGAAGAATGAGATAGAATCCCCTAGTACATGAGATGTGCATGATCATGGTAAAAGATATTTTCTATCTCATCATATTTCCTCAATGGAGTTTAGTTGATAATCTTGGTAGTGCTCAATATATTATAAGATATTAAGAAAATTATGTGCATATCGATGGAAATAAATAAAAATACACGAACATAGTAGAGGGTGTTCTTTAACCCTACCCCATCTCTAGAAATAGAAAATGTATGATCTTTGATCACTTATCCTGCCTACTACAATTTTAAATAGTGTATGGTGCTCTAATATCATGCCCCGAGAAGTGGGAGTGAAGTGTAGACTGGTGATCACATACTAGAAGTATCTCAAATGATTATTATTTCCCCACTTATGTTTCTTCTAGAGCCTACATAACATCATCACGAGATCCACACACAACTCCCCAAAGTCATCTCTATCCTCCCTGTGGAAAATTCTCTTTCCACTTCCTCCTCTTTGACGAATGAAATAGAATCCCCTCTGATCATATGACCCCCCAAGTCATAATCCATGAAGCACAATACCCTGTGTACAACAACATGAGATAAACAAACAAAAGTGAGAAGCTACAATAAACTTATAAATGGTTTATTACATAGATAAATATTTATATTTGTATGCAATATTAAATATTACTATACAAATAAAATAAAAAATTCTTCTAATAATAAGTATTATTGTATATAAATATAAAATTATTTATAACAAAACGACTTGTTAATATATTCACATATAACAACTAATATTATTAGATATATATATATATATCTTAATTTATTATCTTTTTTGTATTTACTATTATATAAATTACTTTAGAATTTACATAAATAAATGTATTTAAATATATTAATATATTTATATTTATTAATTATTTATTATTATATTATAGATATAATTATATAAAAAATAAGATAAGAGTGTGGTTAAATTTCATAGATTGAGGGGGTCAGTTTCAATTTTTTGAGTATGGGAAGAAGAGGGATCTTGAGCACCTTCCAACTCTAGTATGCGGAGTTTTGATGCTTGGTTCATCAGTGGTAGTCATGGAATGGATCATTAGGAGAATTGTAATCAGTGTCTTCCCAGTACATCGAGTATTTCATTCGTCTTGATCGGAGGAGTATACCTAGTTTGATAAAGGTGATTACATATTTTAAGAGGTTGAGTATTAGCACCGGTGGTGGTCAATTGTTCTAATGTGGTCACCAGTGAGTACTTCTTATTCAACTGGTTCTGTATTACCACATCTGTTTTCAGATGGTGAGAATTCAATTAATAGTTCGGATTAATTTGATGGGGTGAAGATATGGGTTGATATATTCTATATTATTTTGGGTCCTTCCTTTTCCATCTATGGGTTATTTGTGTTCTTATTCTTCTTCTGCATTAGGATTTTTTTATGGTGGTCGGGCGAGGTTAGAGGTTAGAGAAAGGATGAGGAAGAGGTGGTTCTAGAGGGTCAATGGTGGGTGAAGGTGGAAATAGGGGAAGCAGTGGTTGTGGAGGAGAATAATAAATTTTTGAGTCACCATTGGGTGGATGGGTGGTGGAAGGTCGGGGTGATGGTGAGTGGAAGGGAGCCACCAACGAGTGTGTGGAAGCGGTAGCTGTGGAGGAGAAAAGTGACTCATTGTGTCATCACTATGTGGATGAGTTGTGATTTCTCAATGTATTCACCATTATAGGTGCATCACTTGGGGTGACATAGATTATACATTAATGGCGGTGACTTAAAAGAAACATCACAGGGTGGTTTTGGAAATCACTCTAATGAGTCACCACTGATAATTTCTGGTGGTGGGTGAAATAGAGGAAGCACATCCTAGTGGTGATTCACATATCTACCAAAAAACTATATAAATAAATTTAAATGTTTTAACAAAGAAAAAAAATTAAATAGACTATAAAACAAATAAAAAATTTTACAAATTAATTTCATTCAAATTAAATTAAAAAAAATAAATTGAACTAATTAATTAACAATAATTGTAAATATCTTAAACAAAATTGATTAAAAATTATTTAAAAACATCATTTATTCATTAAATTAAAAATTGTTCAAATAGAAGAATAAAAAAATATTGTGAATAAAACACACATGAAATAGTGAATTAATTAAAATAATGAAACTGGAAAATTATTATTTAAACAAAAAAAGAAGAAAAAAATGTAAAAATAGATAGAAGAGTTTAATTTTAAAATTATTAATAATTAATAAAACAAACATTAATTTAAATAGTTGAACAAAAATATTTTTTTAGTAATTTATAAAATCAAAAAAAATTGATAATAATAAATTACAATACATTATTTTTATATTTATAATACGGAAAAAGTATTAAAAAAGTTGTGTAAAATAGCATTAAAAATATTCAACATCAAAAAATTTTACTCTTAAATGTTTCATTGTCCTCAAACAAATTCTTTTTTTCATTATAAAATTAAATAAATTATTTCTCAGAGTGAATACAAAATGACCATGTGAAAAATATTAAATATAGAGGAATAGAGGCATGTTAATATTCTCATAGAATGTGTTTAAGAGTGGTCCTACCTATACACAATTACACACTATAAATCAATGAAACACATATTCATTCACTATAAAAGGTATCATTACTCCAATTTGAAATCACCTACTTCGCTAGTTCAATTCTAGTTCATATTCCAATCTAAGAGTGATAACATGTCAGATTAAGTTGAACAAAAAAATAAAAAAAATAAATCTTCATTTTTCAATTTCTCCAAGGTTCCAAAAACAATTTTTATTACTTTATTGATTCACCTCAAATGATATTGAAATAATTCAATTGCCTCTTTTATTATCTATAATCAAAATCCCCCTTACCTTAATGAAATCATTTTTTACTAGTAGAAAGTTTTTTTATATATTTATTTATTTCTTATATATCCATGTATGTAGAGATCACTGTAAAAAATCACTTTGATGTGTATTGAGGACTTATACACACTCCTAGTTCTTGGAGTCTCAGATGTTCGCCGTGGGATCCCATTTTCCTCCGTCACTCTGGTATCAAAGGAATTCTGATATTACCAATTGTTTGGGATCCCTAATGTGATTAATTTTTTAAAAATTTATTCCCCAGTATTATATTTAAAATTTCTTTTTCCATAATTTTATGATCATGATTCTATAAATATCTAACCTATATCACTCCATTTATTAGTTTCTATAGTGAAAATCCATAAAAACAGAGAGTAATACAACTCTACAATCATACATCCCCAATAATATTAGAATTCAGTGTAACCCTTAATAGAAATGTTATAAAAATCCACTAAGGAAGACATAATTAAGGTATAATTTTAATCAAAAAAACTCTCATGTTGTAAAATTATTTAAATTTTTTTAAAATAAATTGAATATTTTCAAACCATTTTTGTTTGAGAAAAAATTAATGGGGAATTATATGTATCAAGGTTTTAAGTCATAGATTAGAATAAAATGACCCTCCTCCCCGCACATAAAACTAAACATTGTCCACATGTTTACTCTCAAGGTAATAGATATTTTATTAAAAAATAGATGTGAAATTCAGTAGTTTGAGGATTGTGACTGGGTAGCAAGGTAGTTTGACTAATTTGTTCCCACACAAAAACAAAAAAACGTCTCCACTAGCCACCTCCATCATATTGAGTGAAAAAAATTCTTTTTTAAAATGATCGTGTTATTAGATATTATAAGAAGAAAAAACATTTGACAATGTATTTGTAAAATTATCTTGTTTACCAACATTTTAGCACAATATTTTAATCAAGGTGAGTGAAATAGGTGGAAGAAGATTTAAAAATTTAGTTTATAGAAATTTGAAACTCACTATAATTTAATAAGTTAACAACCATGAAAAGAAATAGATTAATAATTTCAATAGAAAAGAGTGGGAATCCCCCACACAAAATTCATAGATGAAAAAAGTAAAATAAGATATAAAAATAAAATATGGAGAAAGAAGAAGAAAACTTCCCTAAATGTGGGATCTTTAACATTAATTCTCCTTAAAAAGATCCTATTATGTAAAACGAATCGAAGTGATCTAGTTTGTATTCACATTTTCTTAATTTTTTATGAAAATAATAATAAGAATCCAAAAATTAAAATTCATGAAAAAATGAAAAAAAATAGGGTGAAAGAGGTTTTCTCAATATGATGCAGTGGGTTTCTTTCTTGGTTTCCCATTACTGAGTATCTGGTAGAATTATCTCTCAACCAATAAAAACCCATTTTACCCCATTATATAAGCATATAAAAATATTGTAGAATCAAATTGAAGCATGAGTTATCTTTATTGAAAATGTGAAATTAAAAAGAATGCTAATAAGAGACTATGGGTTTGTTCCCATGAAACATTGAGTTCATAGTCGTCAATTAGACATGATAAATTATTTGATTATATATTTGTAACAAAATACATATAATAATCATCTAATAAAAATTTCCATATCATATGGAATGATAAATAAAAAATTAATTACTATATTTTATCACCTATTACAATATTTCGAACTAGATAAGGCCATAAATTGTAGCAAATGATATTACATATTATAGACCAATTCATATTTTACATGGCATATTTAATTTAATTATATCAACAAAGATGTAAAGTATTTAACAGATTAACTGTATCAAAACATGTTATATTTTCAATAACATGACTATTTTATTTATTTTAAAAATTATATAATTAATCATGAAATGTTATAAAGGATGATTTTATAATGACCGATAAATCATTCATTATTGTAGGAGACATTTGAAATATCAATCCCAAGACCACCATTAAATAAAAAATAGAAAAAATTTATAAACTAATATGATTATACATACATTAAATTGATGATATCCTTAACTATTTAAACAAGTCATATTGCAAATTAATATTCCTTAGATGTAATCATTAGGTTCCTCTCCTTAAGATTTATTAATGGGTAAACTAAATCACCCAATGTCTAGGTCAGACCATCTTCACAACCATGAAGTGCTAGTATCTCATGAGGAAATGTAATGAGGAAGAGAGATATTTCAGGAGAGTTGAATGAATGTGAAATCCTCTAATCATTCCAAAATATCAACATTAATTTGATAATATACCTCTTAATTTTATTGATATAGAATACGCAATAGGGATATTAGATCTTTAGTCTTGGAAAAATATTTTCAATAACCTATCATGTCGATTATTCTATCTAAAATTTATATATTTAATTTTTCCCCTCCCTTAAAGTTCATTCATCATATATCACCTCAATTTACTATTAATCCAACAATATAACTCATTCCAAAATGTATAATTATTTAATTTTTAGAAAAAAATGGTTCTTAATATATTCCAGAATATTCTCTTCAACTACTTGGGCCAGGATTTTTCTCAATGATCTTTTCCACAAGCCTATCTAGTGGGTTAGTTTACACAAAAAACATATGAGATTAATTATCAACTAATAACACACAAAAAAATAAACATATATTACTATAATTTTGTGAATTTAGGTATTTTTATGTCATAATAAATTTTTTTATGGCATAAAATTTTCTCAACATGGAAAAATTGATGTTTTTTCAAATTAGAATGATTGCATGGTGAAATAATATATTACAATTATATCCATATAACCATTGGAAAATAGTTAATAAATTTACCTTTATAGAAACATTCAACCATGTGAATCCATTCTACCTATCTCTCTTCATTATATACTATGGCATGTACATCTAATTATGATGTGAATGTATCATTATTCCAAGAACAGACCATATCCTTTTATTTATCCATATCATGCAATATGGTATGGGATGCTTCTTTTTTCTGCATAGATCATCTATTGAAAGCATATAATGAAATTCAATTATCATATTTAATTGTAATATTTAAATAAGTATCGAAAAATTTAATAATATTATGATTTAATCTCTTTTAAAAACACCTAATAAACTCACATGTTCTTACTTGGGTGTCCGATTAATATTTTAAATCCCTATAAACATAGTATTTATCCTTATATAATTCCAAAATACTCTAACATAGATTTTAATAATTTATAGTGAGTCTAAAATAGTTTCTTTAACCAATGAACTAATCTACAAAAACTCAAAATATAGAACTAGTTAATCTAATATTATATTCTTTTTTCTCAACTTCATCTTCTAGAACATGAATTTAACCTAACATTGCCACCTTTTTCTATTATTAATTTTCTGTATCATTATTACTAATCATAGGTGGCTCAAAATCATTTTGAGTATATGTTATATAGATTGTATTTATAGAGACAAATTGTTATCACATGGTGCCCGATTTTCCACACAAAGATTTACATCTATGGATTTTTTCTTTCTAAACATCATAGTTTAGAATTTAATCATAAGTAACAGTTTATTTTTAATTTCTAATCATAATTACAAAGGATATAATCATTTGTTTCTATTAAATATTCAACATTACAAAAATATAATCATCACAACCAAATTGGATCCTTCTTTAATCCACTTTAAACATCCTAATCATTCATATTTCATCTCAAAGAAATTTTCAATGCCTTAAAAAACATATCATAATCTTTTATTGATCTTGATAAATGTTTGAGAAATATAAAACATGTCATTAAAAATTATATGGGACCCTAATCATTAATAGTTTAACATGATACAATATTTCCATTTCACATTTTCTTTATAATGTTGAGTTAGAGAATGATACCATCATATCCCATTATATCCTAAAGTGAATAATGGTGGTTAGGGTATCATATTTAACCTTGGGGATATCTCTCGAAAATAATATATTATTTCTGAAGAAAAATCATTTTACTTCCTATTGAAATATTACAATGGAGCTCTTTAAATCACTATTGAACAAAACATTCAATATACTATAGGATGTCTTCACATCAAGATGATAAATCATATTCTATTATATAATTCCATGAAAACTAGTTTGTGAATCAATTTCAAAAATATGCACATCATAATTATCCTCAAATTTTGAGTGATCAACTCACACAAGAAACATGCTCCATTATGATTTTCTCTACCTCTTCCCCATAAGATCAAAAACTTCTCAAATATAAAGTAAATAGTTTCCTCACATTATTATTTCATCAATTTTATTCATCTTTTAGTGTTACACCAAATAAGATGGGTAGTGGTTGTAGTTTCTCCACTCTCTATTTTAATTTGTCTACCTCTTATTATTCATTATCTATTATAATTTATGTGAATTATAGGCTACTCTAATCCAAAAATTTATTATTATTCAAATTTGAAGATAATGGGATATTTCAGATTAGTGCATCAATTTCAACCCTATAACTCCCAACTTCAATTATAATATTTTCTATCGTTTTCCTATAATTGAATGCTAAAATAAAAAACATTATTATTGATTAGTTGTTTATTTTTTAATATATAGGTATATGTGATAATAATGTGGTATTTTCCCAATGATCATCAATTCAAAACAACCATTGAACTGTAAAAATAGGTTTTCTTCCCACAATACTCAATGAATTATCAAAAAATATCCAAAATACAATAATTTGAACTAATCAAGAATATATTCATGGAATACCCAATCATTAATCTAAATATTTAATTTTTAAATACTTATATTATAAAATATATAATATTTAATTATATATAAACTCTATATTTCAACATTAGTTAAGTATAAATATCTTAATGACATGGTGTATATAATTTCAATGGTAACATGTAGGGTCCCATGAAAAAATTATTTGGTTGCATGTAACTTATCTTTATTGTGTGTGATAAAACTAATACTTATCTAGGTATTTCAGGGAAATGAAATGACCCTCCATACTATAGTGTGCATTAATTTTTAATCAAAATATAATAACACCCGTTATTCTATTTAATCATTACTTTGATGTAGTCGCATATTAAAAAATTCATATCATTATACCCAACATTTGAGTTTCTCATTGGGTCATGACTGAGTAAAACATAAAAGAACTAGTATCTACTATCATAGACAATTATAATAATCTATTGAATTTATTAAGGCATGATCATCATATTTAGAGATAAATCTCTATCTCATAAAATTTTTCTTATATCACCATCCACCTGAACTTACATGATGATTCATTCAGTAATGAAAACTGTAACATCATCAAAATTTCTAATTTCATAAATCCTTCATATGAAACCTCTATTTCAATAATATTATATTCCATATCAATTCACATAATAATATTTTGGAAGATATTAATTTTCTCATATAATCATAAATATAAAATAAATTATATACTTATGGGATCTTTTTTTCATAAATTACCTCGAAATTATCTATCTTATACATGAAATGATCCTATTTATTCATTCATAATTAAAAATTACTATATCATAGAATTATAAATATCACGATTATATTATTTTTGATCCATCTTAATCTGGTAGTTTTTAAGAAATAATTAATAATTCATATACAACAAAAATATAATATCATGCAACAATTTTTCACAAAAGTGACTCTAATGCAGTTCATTAACTGTTGATTTATAAATACAAAGTATAAGTTTAATTTAAAATCACCTTTATTTCAAAGGTTTTAATCAAAATATTCTTATGAAACCTATTTTTAATTAAACATAATCACTAAAAAATGTAAAATAATCATATATATATATATATATATATATATTATTTTTTTAAATTATTGAAAAAAAATATTACTCATTACATCTTCCAACATTACTAACCAAACACCCTATAAATTTAACCACCATAAATCATTATATTATGCTTCAAACAACATTGTAAAATTATTATGAATTTTTTCAAAAAATTATAAATTAATTAAAAATAACATGAAGCGTATAACAACTCAACTTGTGTATATAAATTACTATCACATTACAATAATTTATCACAATTTATTCCAATATAATATTCTAAATAATTTTTCATAACTAGTTATAATTTAAATATAGGACATTCCATTTTTCAGTACTCATATTCCTAAATTAAAATCAACGTTAGTATCCATATAATGTGTCCACTTTAAGAATGAGGGTTCAATGAAAACAAAACACTTTAACACCCAGTTAACAACACTCATTAAATAAATGATATTCATTATTTCACATGATCATCTCCTAATAACTATCATTATTATTTTATTGAAAATGATTTCATCTACGAATAATTATTTTAATTTATTCCATATAAGTGCATATACACATTCATCACATTTATAAGTAGATATTTCAATGAACCTATTTATCTGAAAACTCTAAGAAACAACTACTATACCATTTTCAATCTTCATTAAAAACATAAATTGATATATAATATAAAATTGATGAAAAAATAGATATAAAAAATGATGTGTAAGAAATGTCACACTCTATAGTCCACCACATTCATTGGGAACATTAATATCATTATAGAAATTTTTAAAAGATTCTTACATATTGATAAAAACTAAAACCATCACAATCTATAGGACTCTTCAATCTCCCTAGTTGGATATGTTTCCAGTTCCCTAGAATTCAAAAAAATAATCGAATTCAATATTTTTATAGAAATTTATTTTTCAACTCTAACATATTGATAATAAATAAAAATTATCATAGGGTAGGTGTGGCATCACACTTTACATATGATGTGAATAATAAATTAATCATCACAAAGTCTAAGTGGGAAATCCTAGTGTAGAAACCACGGTTGATTATTCCATAACCAATATTTTTAAAACATATCAATATGTTTTTGTATGATTGAAAACATCAACTAGGGGATACTCAAAAATAATTTTCAGTCCATCAGTTGCACATAACTCAAAAAAATAACAAATAAGAATTCATGTGGATTTTTTATCCACCTTCTAGGTTACATGTACTTTATAATCAAATCAACCAAATCTACACCTTAATATCATATGTAGTATAGGATGAAAAATTTATTGGAAATTAGTGAAATTATTTCAATGCCTATAAAAGTTACAAGAAATTCATATTTCTACAAGATTGACTTTTATTTTGGTTGCTTTATCAAAAACTAAAATCACCATATATTTTTATGCTCCATATATATTGACCAAGAAATAAAAAATACAATATATCATTATGATACAAGTTGATGTTTTAATAGAGACAACCACATTATTTGTTCACATTATTCCATTATTAATATCTCATCAAAGTGTAAACCCCTAATATTACTATAATTCTCTTCTTGAATAAAATTACATAAAATTACATACAATGAAAATGAATCTCAATAGATATATAAATAAATTGCAGACTATATACATCATTATTTATAGAAACAAGGGTGGTAAATGTTTCTTAACATAGATACTTATTCATTTTTAACTATAATTTTGTATGATCTTATATAAATTTATTTTGTAGTGTTTTTAGAAATGTGGAAATCCTTTGGATTAATTATATGTTTCTTATAAAAATTGTAATAACTTTTATAATGGACATTTTCACATAACCATTCATGGAAAATTCATTTCTTTATAACAATATATCATTCCGTACATATTTAAATGGGTTCTAAAGACCATCAATATTTAATTAAAAAATTCCAACTTTCAAGATTTATCCAAATTTATTGTATAGAGTACCAAGGTTGCCCCCATTAAGAAACCTCTTATTTTTTTCTTTAAGGACATCTTCTACAAAACTAATTATTTTATATCTCACATGGATTTATTCTATTTTGTTTTCTTGATTCATTAATTTAATGATAATTTATTTTGAAATTTTTTAATTTTCCAAGATACATAATTTTCTCTAATAATAAAGGAATATGATAATTAATGGTAGAGTGACTGTATTATCATTATTCCTTGGTTTGTAATCCTTTAAACATTTATTTTTTCAATTCCCAAATAAAGAATAAACCTCTTTTCTTTCATGAAATTATTTGACTTTAAGGTATTATTTAATCAAAAAATTATGAATTATATATGGTTGTTTTTAACTATACCTGATCATCACAAAGACTACATTAGTTAAAATTTAAATGAAAATATCTAAAAATACAAATAAGTTTTTGCTGAACATATTCACTTCCATATTATTCTATGAAATTTTCAACATCAATGAATATTTATTTTTCATTTTTTATATGAACCAAAATATTATATTATTTTTTCTTCATAATTATTCATTTTTTTGTAAAAATTTAATTTCCATAAACCCAAAACATATATATCATCACTAAAGACAAATAATCCACATTACACCCATTGTGTTGTAATCTAGATGGCTTGAGAACCTTTTTATCTTTATTTTAGGTAAATAATCTATAAAGAACAACATGGTAATCAAAATTAAATTTATTTCTCACAAACACAATTAACATAATAGTGGTTTTATGAACTTTATCTCCCCATTAAATTTTTTATATATTTTGAATTATGAAATTTACACATCAATATAATAGAAATAATAAAAATATAGTTTCTAGTATAATGGTTATCTCATTAATTAACACAATAATTAATATACCACAAGATGATTTAAATCCATTCATGCCACTAGAATGAGTTATTATTGATGGAAAACATATATGAAATATATTCATGGAATCGCCTATTCTCTTAGTAGTTGGATGTTTTAGGTTATGCTAAATTAAGATTTCATAGTATGACTTCTAATTGAAGATAGTTCATGATTATGGAATTTTATGGACATATATCATTCTCAGAAATTCATACAATTTAAATTTCATCTTCCTCATATGATGATGTTTCTATTCGATACATTTATGTAATGAATTAAAAATCTATTTGATGTTATTTTCATTGACATCTAATTGGGAATTCTTAACAACAATATTATATTTTGGAGATTTTTATAAATCTTGGACATAAATGTTTTATATTTTATTTATATAATATTTATAATCAATGATCACTTATTATAATTCTTCATGAATGGATAAATTTTTATAATGTATCAATAAGGACTGTTCATTATCCTCAACAAGTCTGATGATTGCGTAACACTCTTATAAATTTTTTTCAAATTATTTTTCCATTGTGTCAATGTCCAAATCCAGCTATGTTTTCTATTCCTATAGTCCCTTGTTAATAAAATATTAAATTTCATAACTTGGACATGGTTTTTTAAAAACGATACATATTTGTTTATAATAAACCACTATGTGATTCAATAAAAACTATCTTATCCAAAACATAACATGACAATTTTAGAGGATAATTGTTAATAGATATGAAATTGAAGAGACCACATTGATTACCTTCAATTAGTGTAGTTATTTATTTCTATATATTGATCATTATCAACCCCTAAGACACATTTTTCTATTTGTTAGTCTTGTTTCTAACATAAACATCAATGTTTTTAATAAAAATAATGGAAACATTATTCTTAAAATGATGTAATTAAAAATATTATTGAAATATAAGAATTATAGGTAATTGAATAAAAAGAGAAAACATAATTTTTATAAGCAGAGGTAGAACCATTGTATTTCATACCATTTGAAGTGGTCAATGATCAATTTAGTCACATTAAGAGTGTGGGGTGGTGAATCATTATGGGAAAATATTACTAAATTGTTATCTAATTTGTTTACCCCTAAAAATACTGGGATATCAACATATGTTAGGGTGAATGGATATACATATAAATTTCATAAATTACTCTCCAAATTAAATAAACTAAATATAAAATAACAACAAATGATGATATTTTTACAATTTATTCTCTAATTTCGATGACAATATCCTCGTTAAGTTCATATAGAGTTAAATACATAGATATGAACTGATTTATTAATCTGACATTTATTATGATGGTATATTCCTTTAAAAAGTAAATTTTCCATCAAAATTTAATATTGTATCCTAAAATAATCTTTATACATACTCTGATGAGTATATAAGGTGACAGACACTTCATTCATCAAAAAATATAAAATTTTCACTAATGTGTCACAACATCATGATTATAGATATTATTCCATAATAATGGTCAATGTATTTTATTAGATGAATCAACATAAGCCATATAAATATAAACCTTCTCCAAATCTTCATAAAGATCAACAAATATAAATGGAATGTTTTGTATAGTTCTCTACCTCCTCATTTACATAACATCTTCAATATGTTGAATATAATCAAAACCACAAAATCATGTTGTTCTTTTCATAGTCTTCTTTTTCCTCATGATTATTAATGGATAATACATCTAGTTTTTGTAGCAGTGTATGTGTCCATTTTATTTCTCCTTACCCTTCTTCATTATGCTTTATGATATATGTGAAATAAATATTGGTTTTATTATATTAATTCTTCTTCTTCACTCCTGATGATAATTTGATATTCTAAATAAGTGATTCATCATCAATACTTTATAGAATCATTTTTTGATATATTTTCTAAAATATACTCATAAAATAATCTAAAAAATTTGTATCCATGTAAATCCAAAATTCATGAATATGGAATTTTTTTAGTTCCTTTAATTAATTATTATTATTTTTTCTCAAGATTCAGAATTCATAAAAATTTATTAGGTTCTCTCATGGATCCTTTCCAATTTATCTTAAAATTGATTTTCCCCATGTATCCATAATCATCTCATTTAGAATTTTCAAAAATATTTTTAATATTTAGCCTATCATTGATCTCCATTCATAATATTCTATAAATAATTTTTATAATACAAAATGATTATTCCAATATAATATCAATATGATACATTTAATTATTAGTAATTCCCATTATGATTTGGCCAGAATATTTTTTTTATAATAAAAAATCATTTTTATGAGAGAATTTTATTTCAACTTGATAAAAATATTCATTAAATGAGGTATGAATTATTATTCTCCATGTAATGAATGGTTGTGGAATAATACTCATATTTTTTCATTATTTAATAATTAAATTTAATCAAGGGACTTAGTTTATTTTAATATAAGGTCAACTTGATGTGATATCCTATTGAAAATATCATATTATTATACATTCTTGCATGATTTTAACATCATGAAAAGGATCTCATAAATATAATATATTTGTTTCCAATCATGAAATGACACTAGATTCCATTAAAAATGGGAACCCACCCCTATATTCCATATTAATGATGGTTGTTCCTCATCCCTAAGGGTTGGAGAATAAAACATGAGCATCGACAAAAAACCATAGAGAATGATTTATCACAACCTGAAACAGATTAAATAGAATATATATATAATCGAAATAAATATTATAATCAAACTAGAAGTATTATATTTCATAACTAAAAGAAAGTGTAAATAATTATAAAACTCAAAAGAAGCTAGACAACTCTAGGGTATGCATACAATATCAAATGAAAACCCAAAAAAATAGAAAAAACATATACATGTGATATTTGGGTAGCACACCATCATCTCACCACCAGTTACCCCACCCAGTTAATATAAAACTTCTTTTCCTCACTTCAGTGCCTTTCATTTCCCTGCAAAAAAATAACTAACCTAGTCTACACGTAGAAAAATGTTTCTATAGGGTGGGGGATAAAAAGGATTTGATGGATCCAACCTAGGTGTGCCATAGAAATTCTATGAATAACCATACAAACATTCTAAAAATTAAAGAAATCTTGGAATGGAAATCATATATGTAGTATTTACATCAAAAGAATGGTATACAATTCCCCTTTTTATATAGCTTGAAATAATATAGGGTAAAAATTTATAAATCATATCACATATCTAAAAATTGTAAATCAAATCTACGAAGTAAAATCCAAAGGATAGGTATATCATACCATGCATCATTGTAGCTCGGGCGAGCCAAAACATTCATACCCAACCATATACAATTGCTCGTATCAATTCCCTAGAGATATGAATTCAATCCTGGGAGTGAAGAAACACCCTAGAAATTGATCTTCACAATAGTTTCTAACAATTCCCTAGGATTGTTGGCCTAGGTAGAAGAGGAAATCCCAATGAGTCCCCCCCTGACACAATAAAAAAAGATGTTTCCTATTTATAAACAATCCATGTAATTATTGAAGGCTTCCAATGTGAAACATTTTTCAAATCATTTAATCAAAAGAATTTATTGTAATAAATTTCAAAAATACAATACAAAATGGATTGGAAATACAGTTTATTTTACTAAATAGATGAAACATCACCGTTTCCAAAAACACTTGTTTATACACAGAAAAATAAATAAATAATGAAAATCCATATATAATTTTTTTTATAAAACTAGTTAATTTAATTTTTATCCAACATAGTTTAGATATGGAACCAACAACCTCAACCATGGGTCACAAACACTCACAATGGGATCCACCAAAATTTATGGAACACAAATAAAATAATAGAGTCTTTAATTCTGGTACCAAAATCTTAGAATAAAATCCATAAAAAATAAATGGTGGCTAAGATAGGTCACAATATACCTCCATGGAAACACAATTTCCTCACCCTGAAAAATAATGACTGGCCCTAGGATTATAATCACACAAAAATATAGAATAATCATAGGAAAAATAAATATGTTTTCATAAAATTCAATAAAATAAGTCTGATGCTTCTATTGAAACAGATAAAACAGAAGAAGAAGAAAGGTCTATTACCTAGAGAGATACAACACAACCACCTTAATGATAAATCACTAAATTATGCAATACATAATGATGGGGGACTCTAAAGATCACATGGAAGATCCTAGGGTTTTTGGTAGAGTTTTTTATTCCAAATCAATGAAAAAATCATACTCATGCAATGCATAAAACCTAAATACAATGAATGATTCATCAATTGAATTAGATATTCATGATATGAATACTATTATTTTCATGTAAAATGAAAAATTCATCCCCTAAGCCTAAAAACCACAGGTCAATTATTTCTATGCATGACTAAGTATCATTGTCTGTACAATTTTCACCCTATGAACTAGACTCTTATCATCTACCCACCAGTAGATTCATGTTATGTAACCATTTCAAAACATCAATTTTTCTAATACTAAGTACACTCTATATGTTCGGTAGAAAATCTCCAAACCAATTCCAATGTCCTAGAATAGAAAAACACTCTTTAATAGTAAAATAGAAATACCACTTTACAATGATGTTAAAATTTCCCCACCATAAGACCTTTTATCCCTGGTAAGTCACATGGGAGAAGGGTTCTCCATAAATAGGTGTGGTCACCTCTCCTTCACTAATGACTCACACTCTCATGTGTCCTAAAAGTCTAATTGGTATAACCATAATACTCTAACCATTTGGATAGACATCTCATGCAGGACTTTTACTTAACAATCAATGATCACAACTGTCTTCTATAAACCTAGAAATGCTAGATTTATCAAAATTTCATCTAATTGTAGAACATATGATGGATTACGATAATACTTCTAAACATTACATATGTAGAAAATTTCATAAATAACATTCAACGGAGTTGTTAATGCCAGCAGATACACAACCTTCCCATGTTTCAATGGGACCTAAAATATTCTAAAATATCTTTGATCAAGCTTTCTATATTTCCCAAGCTAACCATGTACCATCCTAGGATAAACCTTCATTAAAACTCAATCACAAATATAAAAATACAATTCATGATTTCAATGATCCTCATAAAAAAATTTCTGACTTCATACTATAAACAGATACTCACAAATATCTTGAATCATTTCCAACATCTCTTAAATGAGACTTGGTCACATAAGAGAGGCCCCAACAAATTCTTCCCAAAAATGAAGTGACTTTCATGAGTGACCCATAAAATCCTATAATATGGCCATATTTTTTAACAACTAATAATTTTTGTTATAGGAAATAATAACCTATCCAATTTTGATATCCCGTGATCCACTAAAATCCAAGGCATATGAATAATGCATATCCTCTATGATCTAAATAGAATGCTCTGTCCAACCACCTATCTATGGGTGGTAAGTTGTATTCAAATGAACTTGATTCCTGGTCACCTTTTGGATACATTTCTATAATTCAGTTGAAAACCAAGGTTCTTCATCATATATGATTGTAGAGGGAACCCAGTGCAACCTCATGATCTCTTACACATATAGATTACATTAATCTCTATAATTAGTGCTGTCCGTAATTGAAATAAAATGGGATGAATTTTTTAACCTATCAATCACCAACAGGATATCATTTTCCTATAAAGTGTCCTTGGTAATACCAAAACTGAGTCCAAAGAAACATCATACAACTTCAAAACTAGCACTAGAAGAGCCTAGAGAAAACCTGATGATTTCAGATGCTCGACCTTTATCCGTTAGACCTTACCACCAAAAGGCATCTCATGTTATAATATATTAGCAGTGTCCCTAGATGAATGTCCCCAAAAGAACTAATATTTTAAAAAAAACTAAAATCGTGATAAATAATATGATGACAAACCAATCCCCAATGGGAATAATACCATCAGAAGGGAGAGATAAGACAAAAAAAGTCTATCCAATATATAGGGTTTATCAAATTCTCCCCCCCTCATTATCTTGATGATGAACCTAAAAAATAGACTCCATAAGTGATTGTGATAACTGATCACTAGTCAAAACCATACCTAAAACATCCTCCTAATCATCTATATGAAACTGATCTAAAAGTCTCATAATGTTTCACTCTTCCTTTTATTCTAAGACAACTTGCGATAATACTTTCCCGATGAGAGAATTAACAATGACATTTCCTATCCCCATGGGGTAGGTAATGTTAAAATAAAATTAATAATGGCATTACGCCCACATTATCCATATAATACTCAATTTCTTATGAGATTAAATATAACTCAAACTCTTATAGTCAGAAAAGATAGTATATCTCCCTCCAAAAAGATACGCCCACTGACCCATAAGTTCATCCTCAACTATTCTGAGTTCCTTATCATGGGTGGGGTAATTCATATTTTGAAGCTTATTTTGACAAGAGACATAGGCCATAACATGATCATCCATATTAATCATATAGCTCATGCATGCATCAAAAGCATTACAGTATACCATATACCCCTTATTGGGATTCAAAATGATTAGAATAAGAGCTAATGACATTATTTATTACAGATCCTTAAATGAAGATAAACATTTTACATTCAATGTGAACCTCAGTCCCTTCCTATAATGAGTTTTCAAGGGTGACACCATATTTGATAAATACAAGGGAAACCATTGATAGTATCCAGTAAAACCATGGAATAAATAATTATTTAATGCATTCCATACACCCTACCATGAAGAGATATCCATTACGATTTCACAATTTATTGATAATTTGTGTTTGGAAATCATGTTCTATAGGAATATCACTTATTGGATCTAGAAATTTAATTTCAAAATATTTCAATAAATTTGGTGTTCTTCGTGATTCCTAAAACCAACTTATATGGTTATCATTATCAATCTATTATATCAAGTAAACTAGAATATCATCCACAAATACCATGATGAATGTGTCGAAATACTAATGTAATATTTGGTTTACCAATTCCCTAAAAAGAACAAGATTATTAGTCAAATCTGATGACATCATATGATATTCATAATGTCCATACGTGCACTTAAAATTTTTCTTCTATATATCATACTCCTATAACATTTGATGATGATAGCTCGAATATTGATTGAACTTTTAAAATCATTTCTCCCCCATTAAATGATAAACATGATTATCTATGTGGGGAAAAGGATAATTATTTTCAACTATCACACGATTAAATATCCAATAGCCAAAACATAGTAAGAGTGAACAATAATAACTCATGGAAATGAGCACTAGTACTGTCGAAGGAAAAAAAATATTTTAAATAAAACATTCACCATCAGATCATCCAACTAAATATTGATCTCCATCAGCTCATATGGTTCCATATGAAAAGATGGTATTGAGATCAGTTGCATACCTATAGCCACATCAATCATAAACTTAACCTTCATATCTATTGGAATACCAATGAAGTCATCTACGATGACATTAGGAAAATAACTACCAACAATGGGAAGATTACTAGTTGATTAAATGTAATCGGTCTCAAATAAAATAAAAGATAACTATATCTTAATCTTTGGGCGAAAATTTCATGCACGATAATACCTCATATTCCACTATACTTGAAAAGCACAAGATATCCCATAAACTTTAAGCAATAATAAATATTAATGAAAACAAAATTAGTCAACAGAATGAGAGATACTATAATTCATCCAGATTTCGAAGCAAAAATTATCTATATCAAGAATTAGTAAATCCCAAGCTAAGTATGAATCTTCTATTAGTAAGGGATATGGAAACTGAAACACATGTTCTTTACTCTTACACATAGGTGTTGTTAAATCCATAAAATGAAACAATCTCTATTAGATGTCTACGATTATCAACAAAACTGTCATATATAAATGATTAGGAGGCATTATATCAACGAAAACTATTTTTATTGAATATGTAACAATTTTGGTGCATTTTATATCATTATACGTTCTTCATCCTACACCAAAAACTCATCCACTATTTTCTGTTACTTCATTTGAAGGGTTGTGGATAGATCCCAATAGACTTAAAATCATCTAGATATACCATAGTTTAATTTTTAATCAATAATACCTATCCATAGTGAAGAATATCCATAGCGTAATAGAATTGTATTAAATAGACATAGGGGACTCAAAAATTGCACATATTCATAGGTGTGGAACTATAATGTCGGGTGTCAATAACCTTTAAACACAATTATCATGTTATCAGAAAACTACTAGTTGTAAATGTGGGTGCATATGAGGCCCGCTGCTAAGAACCACCTTCACCACTCCTATGATGTTCATACCACTCCCTCTTCTTAAATAATGTTCCATAGAATCTACTACTGGGTAGAAGACTATGGTAAGAATGGCCAACCAGGCCTTCCATTTCCATGTTTTCCATCATATCACAATATACCATCTAAATATTGTTATAAATATTTATCATAAATAATTGTGATTAGATATCTAGTCATAAACCCTACGTGTACTTCTAATCCTTCTTCTGATCAATCATCACTTCCTCTAGAGAAACAAAATATTCCTATTCAAATCAATTTATGTATTCCAACATTGAATTTTTCCCATTATACAAATAGAGGATCTCCATTGAATTTCCCATCATTATATTTTTTGGATACAACTACTATTAGGAGAGGGTATTGAAACCCTTCCCATCCAATCCCATGTACCTATATACAGGTGACCTGTATTCCCACTATTTTATATTGGGCCCCTTGACTCTAAACACCACACATAATACTTTTATATTCACAAGATTACCTAGGAATTGAAATATCTGATCAATCATTCCCAACTAGTCCTCCACCTTCAGGGTCTCATTCATACCCTTAAATGATGGGGTCTTATTATGTAAGAGCTACTGAGATCGATTTATTTCTCCTCCAACTCTTGGATGTACCTCAACTACTATGCTATTAGAATGAAATATTTTTTTTCCCAAATCAATAACTTATCAGATAATATCCTCTATAGGATTCTGATATAAAGAGTTTTTCCCTTAACGAGCATCAACTGCATTCTCATATGGAACCAATGGGGGACAACTGAGTTGCATTTTTGTACACATTTTTATAAAATTTTTATCATAAAACTATAAAATCAAAATTAAAATTATTAAAAGAATGAAAAAATTGAGATACTGTCCTAGAACTCAACATAGGAGACACACATCACAATATACCATGGTAACTTGAGTCTCATTGCAAAATGAGCTAGTAAGGCAATCATAGAAACCTAGAAATCAAGTCCCAAAAATCCTATCTCCATCTTAATAGTCTCATGGCAATGAATATTGACGAAAAACTTACCTATTATACATTTTTACAATAACTATCTATGGATAGTATCACAAACTAGCACCTAACCTAATATAAAACATACTTGAAGGTATTTCTTGATCCCCACAGGCTAACAACTATCACCCAAGAATAAAATAAAAATAGAGGGAATGGTTTTTTCCAAATTAAAATAGATGACATTACTTATATAAATAAAAAAATAAAATATGGAAGGAAAGTAAAATAAATATGTTCCATAAATATATTAAATCATTAAAAATGATACGACTCAAATGTAGTTAAATGACTCTATGGTACCCTTTCAATAGAAATGGAAAACATCCAAAATTATAAAAAACTACTCTAAGTGAAATGTGGGGAGTGCCTTTGTATCCCACCAGCATGTACCCAAACTAACTAGAATAAAACTGAATGGCCTCACTGACGTGTCTTGCCTTTCCCTATATTGAAAGACATTATAAGGTCAAAAAACCCAACAAAGGGGTGTCTTAGGTCTGTGATAAATAGTATCATTAGGATGTCATGACCCGTCCTCAGGGCCCGCGTAGTGACTACCCTAATCCTGCCTTACATAGGCCAGGGGATGGCGACTCGAACCTGAGGCGTAAATCCCGATAAAAGGGAAAGCATTGCCTTTATAGAAGTAAACAAACACAATAGAGTGCGCAAGCTAGAGTAAACACAAAGAAAACTGAGTATAATAGTAAGTGATATAAATTAAATGGGCCAGTATACAAACCCAACTGGACGTACAGTACAACTGAGAAAGAATGTACAACATCTGTAAATTAAAGCAACAACCACTGAGTCGTCCTCTGGGAATCAAACCTGAAGGGTGGGTACAGATAGTCTCCTTAGCTTCCCAGCTCCAGTCGTCCACTCTGTGTATGTCTCGCCTAGTGTTCCACCACCGGGTACCGTCCAGCTCCACAAGCCCCCACGTCGATCAATGTTGTTCGTTGTCTGAATCCAACACAACGTAGTGCGGGCATAGCCCATACAGGGGTGAGTATATGATACTCAGTAGGGACCATGAGACCCCCGAAGGTCTCCTAGAATCCACGAAGGATAAAACACAAAAGAAATATACAAACACAAACTATCAACCAACTCTAATTAGTTATATGGCCTTACATATACCAAATTCATCCATCATAATTCGGCTCCAACTTCTGATCCCAAGCATAATCCGATCCACATAGGACAGAAGTCAATAACATAAATGATAATCATTGCAAGTCAAGACTCAACTCTTACAGGTATACTACTTCTGAAGATAGGAGGAGATGATTAGATATAGCCTCTGAATCATCTCCTCTACCGAACCCATGTATGATCCAAGTACAGAAGTCTTCTCTGCCGAACCCTCGTAGGATCCAAGTATAGTAACCATTGCTGCCGAACCAATGTAGGATCCAAGTACAGAAGTCATCACTACCGAACCCACTTAGGATCCAAGTACTGTAACCATCGGTGTCATTCCCATGTAGGATCCAAGTATAGTTATCATCGCTGCCAAACCCACAGAGGATCTAAGTATAGTTTTCCTCGCTGCCGAACCCACATTGGATCCAAGTACAGTCGTCCTTGCTAACGAACCCACGTTGGATCCAAGTACAGTCATCCTCACTGCTGAACCCACGTAGGATCCAAGTACAGTCATCCTCGCTGCCGAACCCATGTAGGATCCAAGTAAAGTCATCCTCGCTGTTGAACCCATGTAGGATCCAAGTACAGCCGTCCACACTACCGAACCCATGTAGGATCAAAGTACAGTCTCCATCATCGTCACAGTCACAACCATCTCTGGGGTTCCCGCACACAGCGTACTCGATTCCGGGAGGGTCCGCTCCTTGAGTAAAAGGGGGTCAATACATCAACTATCATGATGTCCAGAGTTGATTTATCCTGAAGTTCCGTCTCATCAAAAGGAACTCAACGAGACAGACGGTGCGTCAAATGGACGCCCGATCTAAGTGATATTAGCTCTTTAGTTCCAGGGGCCTGGTTGGAAATATTCTCATTCCAAACCCGACCATTTACCAAATCTGTAAAAAACTCACTTAGAGTATCACAAAAGGATCGTCTCGTCTAAAGGGTCCCAGTGCCGCAGACGGTGCATTGATCAGTGGCGTGGTCTTTATGTTATTAAAGTTTAAATGTATAACAGGCCTGGTCCGTCAGGCACGATGGGCTGATGGGTCAGGTCGACTCAGTTTTGGCAGGTCCGACCCAGCAAAGGGGTCGGACTGGCACAGTGAATCGGACGGCCTGGCTCGAGGGGCTTGGCTCAGCCCGAAGTGGCGCGGCCAAACACGAAGTGGCACTGCCCGGCCCGAGGGGGCTCGGCCCGGCCCTGCCAGCTTGGCCAACAGGTCCTGCTGTCTGAGGGGGGGTGTATCCCCTGGCTTCCTGAACCTGCAGCACCATATGGTGATTCCCTCCAAAACCGGCCGACTAGGTTGGCTGGCCTTCTGGTGCACGCGGCCCGCACGGCGGGCTGCGGGTTTCATCAGCGCGGCGCCCTCCCGGCACCGCAGTTTGGCTCCGCTCGGCCGGTTCTCTAGCGCGGCCCCCTCCTGGCGCCGCAGTTCGGCTTTGCCCGACCTGTTCTCCAAGGAGGTTCCCACCTGGCGTCGTGGCTCCCCTTTTCCCGGCCGGCCGACGATTCGGTCGGTTCTTCCCCCGAAGCGGCCCACCCTTTGCGGGCCGCGGTTTCCGTAGCGCGTCGTCGTGGGACGACGCGGTTCCTTCTTTTAGCCCGGAATCCTTCATCTGTCGAGCGACCTATAGTTTCCTACAGTGGATCCTCCATGTGCATTCGGTTCTAGGTTTCTACATTTGTTCGACACCGCTTTTTGATTCCAATCAAGACAAGAAACGACAGAGGGTCATCGGGCTGTGTTTGTTCGGCCCGCGCCCTCCGTGTAAGACGGTAACCATCAGCCAATATGTTCACTCGAATACAACAAGATCGAAGGAGTAAATTATTTTAAATAAATTAAGCAAACCCCCTACCACAAATAATTGATGTCGCACATCTGTCATTGGGGAGGATGGCATCGCGGCGTGAGGTTTCATAAACGTCGTCAGCGTGAGCTCGAGGAGGAAGCGACGTCTCCTCTCTTGTCGCGGAGAAGAGAATGGGTGGCACGTCGTCATTCTTCATGCAACCAGAGTCTTCATTGAAGAAATAATCATTCTTCTTCGGTGGGCGGTGTTCTTCAAAAACTCAAGAGGTCTCCAAATCATCCTTAGCACGACAAAATCCCACCTCTGCTAAAATAATAGGCTCCTCCTATTATTTTATTACACATGAATTTTAACTTTCAAAATTCAAATCACCTCTTTAATTAAATGCATTGGAAATTAAATAATGGGAGGGAGAGGAAAGGTCCTCATTAAGTAAATGTGTTGGAATTTAATTAAAGAGAGGGAGAAGAAAGTTCCTCATTAATTTGAGGGGTTCTCATGGATTAATGGAGTGAGGGAGGTGGATAAATTGTCAATTAAAGTGGGGTTTCCAAATTAATGAGGGGGTTTAAGGAGTTTAGGGGGAAATAAATGGTTTGGGCTCATGTGGTCCCCACCTATATAACATCCACACTTGGGTATTTAGGTGGCTATGGGTCCCACCCTTAACTACCCATGGGAGGAATTTACCTCCATAGATACATAATAAAATTGTTCCAACAATTTTATTTACTTCTTAATTAAACCCCAAAAATAAACTTCTCCCCTCGTGAAAATGCAACTACGGTAATGGTCCCCTTAAGTAATTACTGGTGTTGCGAGTTCATCGGTGCCATCAAATTTCAATTCTGAGCACCGGTTCAAAAGATAGAGAAAACCTGCTCGTTCGTTGACTGAACGTACCCGAACTAAACTTTGGAAATTGATTCCAGGCACACTGGGCCTCGGTATCAAGTGTCATTAGAAGCCACAGACTCATAAAATTCCAATGTATTTAAGAAAAAAATTCCATGAAATTTCCAAGTCTTTACAATACTCCCACCTCAAGGCTTTTCATCCTCGTAAAGCTACAACATAAAATATGGAATCAAATGACGGTACTGAGCACGCATCTAAGCCTCCCACTCCCATGTGCTCTCCTGGAGGTTCTTGTGCTACAAACGAATGTGGACCAAAGGAATCGACCATCGACATAGGACTCGCTCCTGTCTATCCTCGATCTACACCGGGACGTCTGCAAATGTCTCCCAGTCATCGATGTCCAGTTCCCCATGATCAATGATGTGGGTCGGGTCGTGCACGTATCTCCTAAGGTGAGATACGTGGAAGACGTCTTGGACCCAGTGCAACTGAGGTGGAAGCGCCAGGCAGTAAGCCACCTCGCCTACCCTAATGAGGACCTATAATGGCCCGATGAAGCATGGAGATAACTTGCCGCCCCGGCCAAATCTATGTAGTCCTCGTCGAGGTGATACATGTAAGAAAACATGGTCGCCATCCTCGAACTCTAGTGGTTTCCGTCTCTTATCATCATAGGACTTATGTATACTCTATACAGTCCTCATTTGCTCCTGGATAATCTGCACCTTCTCCGTTATAGCCTGAACCATCTCTGGTCCTACAAGTGAGGACTCCCCAGGGTTAGTCCAGCACAGAGGTGATCTGTATGGTCGGTCGTACAATGCCTCGTATGGGGCCATCCCGATGGTGGAGTTTTAGCTATTTTTGTATGCAAACGGCACCAAGGGTAGGTGATCCTCCTAGCTATGACCAAAGTCATGGACAAATGAATAGAGCAAGTCTTGCAGTGTTTGAACAGTCCTCTACATCTGGCCATCCGTCTGAGGATGGAAGGCAGTTCTAAGACATAGTTTCATCCCAAAAGCCTCCTAGAACCCCTTCCAAAGCTGGGAAAGTAAACTGAGCATCTCCATTGGGGACGATAGTCGAAGGCACTCCATGAAGATATATTATCCCTAGAACGTAGAGGTGTACCAAGCTCTCTACCAAGCCCATCTCTCTGATCATTAGGAAGTGGGCCAACTTGGTGAGTCGGTCTATGATCACCCATATAGAGTCTTGTCCTCTAGAAGTATGCGGAAGCCCTATCACGAAATCCATGGATATTCCATCCCACTTCCTCTCTGGGACCTCTGAGATTTGTACCATGTCTGCTAGCACCTGGTGCTCCACCTTCACCTGCTAACAAGTTGGGCATCGTGAAATGAACTCTGTTACAATGTTCCCCTTCCAGGAGTATAGACTATCTCAATGTCATAGTCCCAAAGGATCTCAAGTCAGCAACACCATCTCAGGTCATGTTCCTTCTATGAGAAGACACACCTGAGACTTTTGATATTAGAGTAAACCATAAATCGTTCGCTCAACGAACCATGGGTGTGAATAGACATTGTAAACAACTCGAATACACCTGTTTTCATTTACGTCCTACAACAGCTTCTAGGATTTTTCCTTTTCCGAAAATAGAAATCTGTTCTCATCCCCTGGATGAAACACGTTCTTTTTCTAATATAGTAAATCCTGACATGAGCGGTACTATTTAATTCCATGGACGACGTCGTAAGGCCTCGATGATACTACCAAGAGATTCAACCATTACACCCGCCTCCAAGGGTCGAGTCACACTGTTGGTGGTAGTGTGTGGTCACTAGGTCTCCTCCTGTAGGAATCTCAAAATTGAGGGTCAAGTCAATGGTTTCAACTAGAACCTCTCAGTATCAACCACATAAAAAGGACATGGAAGCAATCTTCACAAGAACAATTGTCCTTTATTACTACAACTCAAAGTACAAAGACACAAAGCATCCATAAAAAACAACATCAACAAAGCTATATGAATCATGAACAAAATTATTCATGCCTAGAGTTAGTCCTTCTCATGTCCATCTCCTCCAAGAGCTCTATGTTCATATGCCTCAGCTGCCTAAATCTGAGCTCTCCCCTGTCCACTTGTTCCCTATGGTCGGGGTGGTCCTCCTGGTGGTGGTGCTGGTAGGGCCTCGAAACGTCCTCCACCACCAAATGCTTGGCCAACTCATCTACCATGTCTGCCTGATCTTGGCAGGCCACCATGGTCGAACCTCTACTTGGGAGGTCCCTCAACCACCTGCTTATCATTTGCAGGGTGGGTTGGGAAGTCTCGAGCCATGTGACCCAGCCCGCCGCATGCATAGCACTTCTTGATCCTTGTATGGTTGGCTCTATTTCGTGTACCCCGCACAACCAAACCTGCATATTGAGATCACTAATATGATGGCCTGGTCCGCTTGGACCTCTGCGTCAACTGTCTATTGCCGGCTACGGAAGACTCAACTACGTGTCGTCCTGCCGAGGGTCTTGCCGCTGGTGACTGCTCAGCGAGAAAACTCTCCACTAGAAGGGCTCACTCCAGCACCCCCTCCTACATCGGGATGTTTAGGGAGATTATCGACGACCTTATCTCATGTCTATGTCCCAGCTCAAAGGTCTGGGCCCTGAATAATGGGTCATGTACCATGTCCGTGGAGTATTGTGAGAGGTCAGTAAACCTCGCTGAGTATTGAGCTACTATTATGCTGCCATGCTGCATATGTAGTAACTCTTGAATCTGCACCGTATGAAGGGTGGCTGGAACAAACTCTGAGTATAAGAGACTCTCAAATTCTATCCAAATTATATATGCGTCGTCGTTCACCGGGAACATCAAGCTCCACCATCTACCTTCTGTTGCATGCAGGATACATGCGACACAGATCACCATAAGGTCAGCTGGTGTCCCTAGAAATCTGAAGACTATGAAAATATCCTCCATCCAATCCTCGGCTGCCTGAGGGTCCGTCTCTCCATAGAACCTGGGCGGCCCCTGTCACTGAAACTCATGAAACACACTCAGGAGGCATTCACCCTCTGCAGATGGGGATGGATGTATCGGTGGCTCAGCGAGTAGTGGTACCATTTGTGCCTCCGCTGTGATGGGGCCCTTCACCGAGGCCTCGTCGCTCAGTGGGCTTCCATCCAACATGTAACTTGGAACTGTAGCTGGCTACCTTATTGGGTCCATCATGAAATAAACAGGTGTGCCACGGTCAAACAGTATACCTGGTGAGCTGACACAAAGTAATAACAAAGAAAACCTTGTAGGAAACACACACACAATCAGTGTTTTCATGCACTGAGTCAGAAATCGCAGATCAGGGTCCTGGTGTGTGGATACGTCGGCCGCCGCACCAACACTGGACTCCCTATACTGAAAACCACACTCAATACTCATAATACTATTTCTTCATATAAAGGAAAGATCAGAGTCCTGAGTTCTGTGGTAGAACCAACTCCTATGATACCAATGTGTCACGACCCGTCATTGGGGCCCACGTCGTGACTACCCCAAGCCCATCTTCCATAGGCCAGGGGCTGGAGACTAGCACCAAAGGCATAAATCCCGATAAAAGGGAAGGTATTTCCTCTATATAAGTAAACAACAACAATAGAGTATGCAAGCTAGAGTAAACACAAAGTAAACTGAGTACAATAGTAAGTGTTGTAAAGTAAATGGGACAGTATACAAACCGAACTAGAAGTATAGAATAACTGAGAACGAATGTACAACACCTATAATGTAAATCAGCAACCACCAAGTCATCCTCAGGGAATCCCACCTGAAGGGTGGGTAAAAATAGTCTCCACAGCTTCCCAGGATCGGTCGTTCGCTCTATATATGTCTCGTCTAGTGGTGCACCTCCAGGTACCGTCCAGTTCCACAAGCCTCCACCTTGATCAATGTTTTCTGTCATCTGCATCCAACACAACACAGTGCGGGCATAGCTCGTGCAGGGGTGAGTATACGATACTCAATAGGGACCCTGAGACCCCTGAAGGTCTCCCAGAATCCACAAAGGATAAACCACAATGGAAAGATACAAACACAAATTATTAACCAACTCTACTTAGGTATATGCCCATACATATACCTAAGTCATCAATCACAGTTCTGCTCCACCTTTTGAGCCCAATCACAATTGGATCCACACAGGAAAGAAGCCAATCACGTCAATGATAATGATTTCAAGTCAAGACTCATCTCACACAGGTATACTACTTCCGAAGAGAGGTGGAGATTATTAGATGTAGCTCCTAAATCATCTCCTCTACCAAACCCACGTAGGATCCAAGTACAGAAGTCATCGCTGCCAAACCCATGTAGGATCCAAGTACAGTACCCATCATTTCCGAACCCACGTAGGATCCAAGAACAGATGTTGTCGCTACCGAACGCACGTAGGATCCAAGTACAGTAACCATCGTAGCCAAACCCACGTAGGATCCAAGTACATTCCTCACCGCTACCAAACCCACGGAGGATCCAAGTACAGTCGTCCTCACTGATGAACCCACGTTGGATCCATGTATAGTCGTCCTCGCTGCTGAACCCACGTAGGATCAATGTATAGTCTTCCTCGCTGCCGAACCCACGTAGGATCCAAGTACAATTTTTCTCCCTGTCGAAACCACATAGGATCCAAGTACAGTCGCCCTTACTACCGATCCCACATAGGATCCAAGTATATTCTTCCTTGCTACCGAACCCACGTAGGATCCAAGTACAGTCGTCCTCACATTCAAACACATGTAGTATCCAAGTACAGTCGCCATCGTAGCCACAGTCGCAGCCATCTCTATGGTTCCCGCAAACAATGTACTCAATTCAGGGAGGGTCTGCTCCTCGAGTAAAAGGGGTCGATACATCACCTGTCCTGAAGTCCAGAGTTGATGTATCCCAAAGTTCTATCTCATCAAAAGGAACTCAATGTGATAGACTATCCGTCAAATGGACACCTGGTCTGAGAGATATTGGCTCTTTCGTTCCAGGGGCCCTATTGAAAATATGCACGTTCCAAACCCATCCATTTACCAAATTTGTCCAAAACTACATTAGAGTATCGCAAAAGGATTGTCTCATAGAAAGGGTCCCAGTGCTGCAGATGGTGCAACGATGGGACACGTGATCATTATGATATTCAAGTTTAAGTGAATAATGGGCTCAATCCATTAGGCCCGATGTGCTGACGGGCCGGGTCGACTCAGTTTTGGTGGGTCCGACCCAGAAAAGGGGTCACACTGGTCTGGTGAGTCGTGCGGCCTGGCCCGAGTGCCATGTCTCGGCCCAAAGTGGTGTGGCCCGACCCGAAGTGGCGTGGACCGGCTGGCTGAGTGAGCCGGTCGAGCACGACAAGGCAGGGGTGTCGCCTCCGGCGGCACCTCATGGCGCCGGTCGGCCTTCTGACACACGCCGCCCGCTTGGTCGACCAGGGGTTTCTTCAGCGCGATGCCCTCCTGGCGCCACGGTTCAGCTCCGCCCAGCCGGCCGTTTCTCCTGCGCGGTGCCCTACCTGCACCTCGTCTCTCCTTTCCCCGGCCGGCCGACTGGACGGCCGGTTCTTTCGCCGAAGTGGCCCGCCCTATGCGGGTCGTGGTTTCCGCAGCGCGGTGCCGTGGGGCACCCCGGTTCCTTCCATTGTCCTATACTCCATCGTCGGTCGAGCAACCCATGGTTGCAGGCCACAGTTTCTCCATGTGCGTCCGACACTAAGTTGTCGCCTTTTTTCATCACCGCTTTCTGATCTAATAAAGACAAGAAACTATGGAGGGTCATCGAGCCGTGTTTTTTAAGACCGCACCCTCCATGTAATATAGTTACCATTGACCATGATTTTCACTCAAATACAACAAGATCGAAGGAGTAAATTATTTTAAATAAATTAAGCAAACCCCCTACCTTGAATAATTGATGTCGCACGTCGGGTGTCGTGGAGGATGGAATTGCAGGGTGAGGTTTCATAGACGTCATCGGTGGGCGCCTGACTAAGAAGTGGCATCTTCTCTCTTGTCATGGAGAAGAGAATGGGTGGCACATCATCAATCATCGTGTAAACAATGTTCTTTGTTGAATAAATCATCATTCTTCATCAGTGGGTGGTGTTCTTCAAAAAAATCAAGAGCTCTCCAAATCCTCCTTAGGATGATGAAATCTCTCCTCTGGTAAAATA
Source organism: Viscum album (assembly GCA_963277665.1). Taxonomy (NCBI): domain Eukaryota; kingdom Viridiplantae; phylum Streptophyta; class Magnoliopsida; order Santalales; family Viscaceae; genus Viscum; species Viscum album. The sequence continues at coordinate 2,094,867,368 of OY728142.1, forward strand.
ATAGGCTCCTCCTATTATTTTATTACACACACAATTTAACTTTCAATATTCAAATCACATCATTAATTAAATGCATTGGAAATTAATTAAAGGGAGGGAGAGGAAAGATCCTCATTAATTAAATGCATTGGCATTTAATTAAAGAGAGGGAGAGGAAAGATCCTCATTAATTTGAGGGTTTCTCATGGATTAATGGAGTGAGGAAGGTGGAGAGATTGGCAATTAAATGGGGGATGCCAAATTAAAGAGGGGGATTAAAGAGTTTCCTTTAAAATAAATGGTTGGGGCTCATGTTGGCCCCACCTCTCTAACATCCACACTTGGGTAGTTAGGTGGTTGTGGGTGCCACCCTGAACTACCTGTGGAAGGAATTATCCTCCTTAGATACATAATAAAATTGTTCCAACAATTTTATTTACTTCTTAATTAAACCCCAAAAATCAACTTCTCCTCTCGTGAAAACACAACTACGGTAATGGTCCCCTTAAGAAATTACTAGCATTGCAAGTTCATCGGTGCCCTCAGATTTCAATTCCGAGCACCCATTCAAAAGATATAAAAACTTGCTCATTCGTTGACTAAACGTACCCGATCTAAACATCAGAAATTGATTCCGGGCACACCGGGCCTTGGAATCAAGTGTCGTCAGAAGCCACAGACTCGTAAAATTCTAATGTATTTATGAAAAAAAAAATCTTGGAAATTTCTGGGTCTTTAAATATGATTACACACTGTTTTCCCATAAAAAAACTTTATATAACAATCATAACTTGATAAACCAGTAATAAAAGAATGCATGTCAATCAATTAAATATTTTTATATCAAGTTCATAGAAAACATTCCCCTTTTATATATTTCTAAATAATCCATGTAAAACATTTTCATTTCCTATGAAATATATAAAAATAGGTTTTAGAGACAAGAATTAAAAACTAATGCACATATACATCAAATCAAGGATCACTATAGGTTATGCTAGCTAGAATACTCAAACCTAAACATAAAAAATCACACACATCAGTCCCCTTGTCATATGAATAAAATATTTGGAATAACGTAAACCCATAGAATGTGAACCTCCAAACTATTTCTAACATTTCCTAAATATTCAAAGCCTAGGGAGCACAAGAACACATCATGGGTGAAGCTACTTATTATAACAGAAGACGAGGAATATTTACAAACCTTTAACCGAAGTACCCAAGGTTTTCCATGAAATAAAATTTCCAAATATTTTCATTAAAATGATGAATTTAAAACCATTTCATAAATACATTTCCAAATTATTTGAAAATACCTCTTACATTACCAAAACAAGGGATAACCACCTTTTCTCGAATATATAAGTCCATAGAATAAAATCAATAAATCATCCCATTCATTTACAAAAATTATATAAAACTAAATCATTCATTTTTCATCTCACACGGGCTAGATATGGAACCACATATGACAAATTGGACTCTCAAATTCTCGAAATAAGATCCAACAATAATAGAAGGAATTTAAGGAAAATAATTTAGAACCTATAACTGATTACCAGATCAAAGAATCAAATTTAATAAAAATTTGTGGATAGGATAGATCTTCACATGTCTAAAAGTACACCCTCTTGTCACACCACAACTAACAAAGGACTGAATCCAAAAGGAGAACACACAAAGGATATATAATAATCACATAAAAATAAAGGATTATATTAAAGTGGCATGAAACCATAGTCATGACCAGTGAAAATGAAGAGGAAGAATGGTATCTTAACTAGAGAGAGATAGTGTAACCACCACAGTGATCAAGTGATGAATTAGGTGATCTCGACGGAGTGGAGACCCCCAAAATCTCTTGGAAGAGCCTAAGGTTCAAGGTGGATTTTGTCACATCGAATGAATAATATGAGGTTAAGTGTTCCAAGAAGAAAACCTAAATATCACATATCATTCATGATGAGAATATAGATTCATAATGGGAATCCTACTATTTACATTCACATTGAAAAAGGTTCCACCTCAGTATAGAAATATCTGGTCAACTATTTCATGACATGAACATGTCTCACATATTATGAATTTTCCACACACTAAAACAAACTCATATTATGCACTAAGCTATGGATTCACGTCTTGCAACTAATTCAGGATGTGAATGTGTCCCACAGGTAGTACATAGTCTTGGTTCTATAGAAAATCACCAAACCAACTCTAATTCCCTTGGAACCTAAGAACCCACTTTTAAACATTATAATATATATACATGTTTACAAGAATATTATAGGTTACAGTCATTTAAAATCATTTAAATCCTAAATATATTTCACTTTGTTATGGTCACCATTTAATATACATTATCTTCATCTTACAGTCATCCACCTGAATCACAATCCATATGAACTACAATGATGTCAAATTCATTAGACAATTTTTTAGCATCATAGGAATTTCCGTTTTATGAAATCCTTCTTATGAAATATCTCATTAATAACTTTTATAATCTCATATTATTATTATAATCTAGATAAAAAATTTATGAATATACATAATTAATAAAATATACTAGAATATTCATGTATTATCTAATTTTATTTAGATGTAGTCACTGAATTCTCAACATTAATCCAACACATATCGAATTCCTTTTTTTATCATTTAAATAATCTGACATATTTGTAAAAATTTCCTGATTTATCAAACATTGGTCTAACTTAATCTATTGTATCATAACCCAAACTATGTAATTCTCACTCTAAAGTAAGTTAAACTCATGTTTATAGTTCCCATAACAACAATTTTTATAAATTTATTTCACAGTTACATTACTCATATGTAGTGAGAATTTATTATTATAATAATTTTTTTTATATTTAATCATAGGTATAATTAAGAAAATAAATTTTATAAATAGTATGTAATATAAAACATAAATTTATTATAAATGCATAATACTTTTTCCACATCCGTAAAAACATGCAATTGAATTTTTTCCAACCTTCTTAATATCAGTCAAAGAAAAGACAACCAATATAAATCTTCTAAAAATGATTCAAGTGACTTCAAAAAACAAAATTCTCTTTTTAAAACAGAACGTAATGTAATTCCAATGTGGTTGAAACATAATACATCTCAATATGAGTATAATATTTAATATAAAATGCCATAAATTCTTCATTATCTCTTCTCATAAATTACAATTATGAATAGTTACTAATTAAATATGACATAAATGGAACACCATAATCAATTCAAATCTAATATTATTCAATCCAATGAAGATTTAATATGTTTTATCATCTTCACAATTGTTGATATATGGATGAAAACACATTAACAACCACCAAGATTTACTAAATTTCTTTATATCTCATCATTTTTTAAGACATTGAGAAACTAGAACCCACCAGGATCAAGTAGTTTATATGTCTTTAATTGACCACTATAAGTTTAAAATGACTCTAAATAAGTCAACATACACCATCATTACATTTATATGTTGTTACATCCATGAACCAAATTATCCAAAATCTCCAAGCTACAAATTCATTTCCTTTAAAAATAATCATTTCCAATATAAATATATATCCAGTATACAACATATAAAACAATACATATAATTCAAAATAACTCTTATATTTATCTCACAGCTTCAATATCATCAATAATTTAGATCTTAATCATACACAATATATATTTCGAACGATCATACATATTAATAAAATTTAAAATCATAAAAATCTATTAGTCCTTACAAATCCCCCCATTTGAATTTTTAGATAATTCCCTTACTAACGTATTGAATGGCCCAAAGGCCTAATTTTTTTTTGTTTTTGGATAAACCAACCTAGATAATTTCTGTAAATTCCTTAACTAAATCAATATTAATATGTTCTATGATTTACTCATTTAATTTCCCAAATATAAAAAATAAAAAAAAGTATTATTTGGGAATTAGTGGTATCACACTTCACTTATGTAGTGCATAATAAGTCAATCAATTGTAATCCCATGTGAGATAGTTAAATATTGAATAAAACAGTGGTAAAAATTGATTTCAATGAATCAATAAATATTTCAACATTTTATATGAACTTATAAAAATTATAACATGGAATATTCTAGTATATTTTTCAATCCATTACATTCACACAACTCAAAAAACACATCCAATATATCTTGACACATGAAGGTCTATCCCCTGACATGTTTATCATTTTCATTAATAAATTCAAAAATTACCCTTAAAAATAACAATTAATTCATACTAAATGTATGAATTAAAATGTCTAGAAAACATATGATACATATATAAATTACTATAAATTTAGATTTTTGTATGATATATACATATTATAGGATAATTATCATCATATCAAATACATCATAATTATTATTCTATATAAATATTAATCATTTAAAATAGTTACTAATCATATCATTCTGATATCATTTATTGTGCAATAAGGTGAAATAACATAATATTTTTATTTATTCCATGATAGATTTTTCATAAAGATGTAATACGCTAATTTACATAATGGTATACAAATTATTAACAAAACATTTATTTCCTTTTATAATAAAAAATTTATGTAAAAATAGGAAATAAAGATTTAAATCTATGTTATTTTTATAAAGGAATCCTTGATTCAAAATGTTTCTCAACTATGAAAATCCAACATTTTTAGCTCTAAGAGTGAAAGAACACACTGTGATTTATTTTCCATTTTTTTAAACATGAATTTCCTTTGGTAATACTTTATTGTTATTTTTTCACAATACTCATCTTATATGTAATTAATATTCCCATATTTTTCTCATGTTATTTCTTAATAGAATTATTCATGAATAAAACCATTTGTATCATTATAATTTTTAAAATGTTTTTTTATTATTCACTTTTTATTTTTATTATTCAAATTCATAAATTCTTTATATGTATATTATATAATATTTTCATAGATTTTATATTCCAAAATAAATTTATATATATAATCTCAACATTAATTTTCTCTGAATATATCTTTTAATTCCCAAACATGGGTATAAGTTAATATTTTTTTCATTATGTCATATGTACTATTGAATTTTTTTTCATTATATATTTGGATTCTTGTAACGCCCCGACCCCAGTTACCCAGAGTCAGTGCATTATTACATAACATTGGCATGAACACAAAGGATCAAGTCCCAAAAGACCGATTAGTTTAGTAGTCTTGGAAACACTAGATATATTCACAAGTCGTACATTACATTATAAGGTAAAAATAACTACAACACCATCTTTTCTTCATATCCCCTCATACTATCCCTGCAGGTCATTCATAAATTACTTCTTCACATCCTGGGAAAAATAAAACATTGAAAGGCGTGAGCTCAGATGCTCAGTAAGGATAACAAAATAGCACAATCATTCATAGATAAGCATAAACACTTAAAGCAATTTATAACTAAAACAAAAGCCTTTTAAACATTCACTTCAGCATAATATAGCAAAGATAAAATAAAATAATTCCATTTACTTATTCTCATGGATATTCTACTAGTCGAACAATCACATGCAATATCAATAACTACATTCATAATGATGGAATGCATAATGCCAGACTATCATAACCACATAGCCAAGGCCTCATGCCAAGACTACAAATAAGATTTTTACAAGGCCTTGTGCCAAGACACTAGTTTGTCTCATGAGACATACCGATTCATCGAGGAGATATAGCGGACTCCACCCATCAATTACTAAGTCTAATTCATTCCTCATATGAAAAGTATGAAGCATAACATAATCATTCGTATTAAAACTAGCATACGAAATGTCAATACTTATCCACAAACCATGAATGGTATAAAAATAGCACATCCACAGTCAAACATAAATCATTCGATAAAATATGGGAGATTGTATTGTATCATATTAACCTCATTAGAGAATAATTAAGGATATTGAAATATATGCAAACAATCATCAAAACTATTTGAGAGAAATATCACCCTTTTCTTGAAATCATTTAAAGGTCACAGTATTTGTCACGATGCCATTTAAAAATAGATTTTTGAATCAAAGTGTCCCATACGACTTTGAAACTTTTAAAATTAATTTTAATTTTAAAACTTTAATATCCATATAAATAAATTCTTAAAACCATTTTTAAAACAAGGACATTAATGAGAAATATTTAGAACAATAAATCTTTAAAATACATAAAAATGTATTTTAGTTAGAGTTTCTAACCAAGAGAGAGACACTTGAATACAATTAATTGAGGTAATAAAAAATTTATAATATCATGAGAATAATGGGATTCATGATATACTATGTCAAAGTACATTATATACACCATATAAATGTGATTTGGTGTATAACAACAAAAAAGTCTCAATGGAAAGTAAATTGAGATGAATTCTCTTATAAAGACCATATCCTTAGGTTAAGGATAAATCAACGACATAATTATGTGTGAAAAATATAAATACACTCAATATGGTTGGATATTTAGTGTAAATCAATCATATGACATTCACTCATATTCTTGTAAAAACAACACCAATGAATTGGATATTTAACTCAACAAATGGAGATTGAGATAAAATTACTCTTATCAAGTTCATACCGATGACTTGAGAATTTATCAATGGAGTTATTATGTGTATCAAAATTATATCCACAAAAAGGGAGTGAAATTTATGACATAATCAAATGAATAGTGATTCTACACATAATCATGGAGTAAAATAATCAATTAAGTAAGCGTTAAGCCGAATGAGTGGAAATTGAAGTTTCAAATTACCTTATTGATTTGGTAACATAAAAAACATACAATCATGAAAGAAGGATCATACAATGATGATGTAAATATACATTAATTAAAGTATATTACATAATGAATACAAACATGGGAAGTACTCACACCACATGTAATAATTAAGTGGTGAGCAATAAAAATCTCACGGAATTAAATGTGAGATAAGAAACCCCCTACTTTGTAATTTTTCCTTGTTCGAGGGTAGGTTAACCTCATGTATAATGGTAAAATAATTGTTATTTAATTGTACATGAATCATATTCATTAATATTATATCATATATGATCTTTTAACATTGATTTGTTAATAATATCTTAGAATTATCATCGTTTCGGGTGTTAACGGGTTCATTTTCCATTATATTCTTTGTTATTTGAGCCATATTTGTTACTAATGGGATGTTTATTATTCATAACCAGAATGATTTAAATTCTTTAAACGTTATTTTTAATCATTAAATGATAATTAGTCTTGAATGGATATGATGGAGAATGAATCTCCTCGCGTTCGTGTAGACGGTAGTTCGTACGTACGCAGGAGCGAAAATATCATTATTTTGATATTAGAATAATATTTAATTGGATGTTATATCATATATACAGAATAATTATCATGTTATATTTATTATTTACATTAATTGAGCATCATTATTATACCCATCCATATAATAATGTTTTAAATAACAATTACACCACGACGTGGAGACGGTAATCCGTACGTACGTACGTATGGTGACATGTCATTCAAAGGATGGACAGAATACTGAAATATGGTTGTATAATGTTTTTAATAACATCATATTATATATAATTTTCTGGAGCTATTATTTTATAATGTTAATAATAATGAATGAAGAAGTGTAAGAACAAAGGAACTTGAAAAAGGGTTGTGAAATCATTACCTCTTCTTCGGGTTCTTCCTTTTGATTGGATCAAAAGGGTTACTTAGGTTGTCTTTATGACTAAAGGAAGGCCTCTTGGATGAATTGAGGAAAGTTTATAGAGTATTTGGGCAGGTTTTGGTCGAACCAAAAGGCTTTGAGGTTGTGAATTAATGAGAAGGGGGAGTGCCCTTTTATTTGAGGGGTGAGGGGCAACTTTGGAAAAGCTAGAAATATTATTTTATAATAAATTCATATTCGGTTTATAATGGCTCGACAGTGGATTATTTAAAGGTTAAGGTGGGTATATGTCTAAAACCACTCAACCAATAGGATTTAGATAGGTTTAGGATATTATATTAACCTTATCTTTAAGTATTAACTCTTAGTTAATTAGTTTCACTTTTAAAATGTCTCTTTGTATTTTTATATTATATGGTTAGTAAACTTACTATATACATCCAAAAGACCCCCAAGTAGTCCATTAATGATACACGTATCATTATATAAGTCTCTTGGATGATCATTAGATTTTTAAGAATTTAATATCAATTAATAATATAATATTTTTCTTAAAAACTCTTTTATGTAAATTTAGAGAGTAATCAAAAATTGATTTTTTTTAAAATCATAACATAATGATTACTTCAAAAAAATTTAATTAAATCAATTATAACATGTCATATTATCCTGAAAAAAATTTATTTATCAAAAGTCTCTAATTACATTTATTTGGGTATTTATAATATCAATTATTCTAATGTTTATATTATTATGGTAATTACTACATCATCATTGGGTCTTAAATTAATTAATTTATTTAATATCTAAAAATTATAAATAAAATACCATTATGTATGAAATATTTTTATCTTTCTAATTAATATTTATAGTCTAAAATCCAACATATATAACCCTTTTTAATAATTTTTTTTCTAAAAGATATGTGTTTATGTCTTTTTTGTATTTGTTTTATCTTAATTAAAATGAAGTTTCCCTATCACCTACAAGTGGCTCCATGGGGTCCCAAAATCGACCCAAATATGCCCATGGTCGGAAATGTATCCACCAATAAGGTTAGGACACGTTTTAGGGTAATTTAGTATTATTATAATATTATTTTTTAACCCTTATTTATCGGATTTACCCATTAACCATGGTAAATAAAATATTTACCAAAGTAATTATTCAAAATGTCTAAAAATAAAAGTTACCTATTTACACAATTTGTACATCCTGATTTCAAATATGGAATCCATTTTTCCAAATTCAAAACAAAAAAGTGGAATAAATTAATTTAAAATTAATTCCCGCTGGCAAAACAAAAAGCGTGTTTTTAAGATATAATAACTATAAAAAGATTGATACTTGTTTATGTTCGGTATAATTGTCAAATTATGTCCAATGACCAATATCATATTAAATGGTAAAAATATATTCTAAATATACTTTAAAACCACTCAAATACATGATTTATCATTATTAATTATCATTATTAAAAAAAGATGTTTATAATTAAAATTTGGTAACTTTCACTATTCATCAAAATATGAAAGTTATCCGAAAAGTACCAAAATTTCACCCTAATCTAATTTCAATATTACGAATCCAAAAATAAAGTCCATTTTTAAAGTTAAAATGTATAAAATTTCTAAAATTATGTATTACTATTCATAACGGCCAGTTTGATCGGTTGCGGTGTGTGTCAGAACTCGATGTTGCGTACAACACACGCCATTGCATTATTCAAAGGGAAATGTATCGTGGAATATTGGGGTGTTACATTCTCCCCTTCTTCAATAAATTGAATCCTTGAATTTTTTTTAAAAAATTGGGCATGAGAATATAATGGAAAGTCTCACATCGGAAAAAGAGCCAATAAAACTATCACTTTAATAGAAAGGAAGAGAGGTATAAAGGTCACCCAAGATAACCCATACTAGGATTCCATGTAGGAAAAAATGGATATGGACAATAAAATAAGTGTTATGTTCTGATGGAGAGGGATAGAAAACATGATCAGGAAAAAGTTAACAATAAGATAATCAGAAACTTGTGTTGGGACAAACAATCATTAATCTTCCAGTAAGAAAAGTAAACGGACCACATTTTTTTGTTTTAAGTTACATTACATAAGGACGAGGAATTAATTTATGATATTTAATAAGAACATAAATAGATATAATTACTTTTTATGTAGAGTTTCATTCTTTAATAAATTTTTACCACTAACTCAATTTTTTTGAACAATGAGTATTCAAGAAGACTTGGTCACAATGGAAGAGCTAGAATAAACTTATATAGAAATACATGATCCACGTAAGATAAACTATATATTTACCTTGTCTTTAGAGATTAATCAAAACCAAAATGGTTAGTATAATATTTGATTATCCTCCAAATGGATATTCCATTAGGCAAAAAAACAGTAATCTTAATATCTAAAATTAAACCATCAATACCCCAAAGTTAAATAAATATCATTCAATAATCAATTGTCCTTAGAATCCTTAAATATAATCCAAACTAATATTGAAACCCAATACTTATAAGAATGTAGTCTTCCACGTTAAATTGTATCTCCAAATGACATTACTTACTCTTAACGTCACATATTTAAAAGTAATAAACCTAATAATTTCAATAAATTACCCACATCACTATAAATAAATAATAAAAACATAGATAAAAATCCATTATTACTCCTCAAATGAAATCTTATAATATACTATTTTCCTTGGGCATATAGTGTTCACAACAAAGCGAAAAACTTCCAAAATAACATGTATCACTTAATAACCAAATCATTTTCCTATAATAAGGGTACTCATTTGATAAGACATAAGATCCCAAATAAAATTATTATTCATCAATAAAATCATTTAACTAACAATAATAGTCATGTTAACCAGGGACTTCACGTAGTCCAGTGGTAGGTGATAAATCCCAATCACACTTTGGTTGTGGGTTCGATTCCCACAGCTTTGTCCGATTTGACGGGTTGTCACATGGTCTGGGTGTTGTACTTTTTCAAAAACAATATTTTATAACATTACCAAAATGAGATAAATTCCTCAAAATAACCATAACATAATTTAACCACAAATATTATCTCATACCTTGAATTTTCATCCCAAATTATAATAACTTATAATTTCCTCAAACCCAACAATCATATAAAACCAAATGGTTCTTTATAACTCTATCCACAAGAGAAAAGATAATTCTTCCTCAAATATCATTCTTTTATGGAAAACTGCAGGGTTAAAAATACAAGAGAAAATTATTCAAAAGTAAACCCATCAACACGGAGCACTAATACTTTTTAAACATTTCTCCAACCATTTATTTCCACATAGCTTCTTCATTGACCAAGAAAATAACCTATAGAATTGGGAATTCACTCGGGTTATGGCCATGTCCCCTACATTTACGGCAAATGACTATAAATGGACTCTTGGGACCATTTTTATCTTCTTCCATAGTACTCTTCATTTTTCTTCGGCAATTCTTGACTTTATGTCCTTCCTTTCCGCACGTAAAGCATTTCTTTGTCCCATTGAGACACTTTCCTGGGTGTCTCTTTCCACATTTCCTGCATGATGGAAATTTAGGATTCCTTTCTCCATGGTCTCCACTGCTGGAGCTCTTATCATTCATCACCTTTCTCTTCTTTGTTGAGTTCGGGAATTGGATAATATATATTCTTGATCATATTTTTGGAAAATTTATTTGGCATAAAGACGATATCTTTTATGCCTATCAACATTCCATTTTGTTTCTTAGTGCCACCATCGTTCCCACCTTGTACATCATTCTCAAAGTCACTATGACTTCCTTGGAATCCAGCCATTGACTAAAACCAAAAAGCATTGTGTGAGTAACAGTAGTCAAAAAATCATTTAGAGATTAACATGTCACCATATTCTCAATTTGAAACACATTAGGATTAACCAATGTCATTTACACACATCTTATATATATAATACTTCAAATCGGTTTGTAAAGAAAATGTAAATTATCCTAAGCATATCCCCCGGGAGTGTCGTAACCAATAGTGCAGCAAGGCCCGTTTTCATGCACCATTTCCCATTCGAGTCTAGCACAAAGTGGTGTTTTTGGGTTTTACCCCTAGGTACATCTGTTCCAGAGCTGCCTCTACCTGATCGTATCCAGACAGGGATTTATTTCTTGGAAAACTCACAAAATCTCTACAACACCAAAATTCTAGGAAGTTCTTCTATACTAATCCTCAAAGTTCATCTTAGTTCTACATTCTCTAATCAGATATTATCTAAATCTAGCTTCCAAGGTTTGTACTAAACTTCCTCTGATACCAACTGTAACGCCCCGACCCTAGTTACCCAGAGTCGGTGCATTATTACATAACATTGGCATGATCACAAAGGATCAAGTCTCGAAAGACCGATTAGTTTAGTAGTCTTGGAAACACTAGATATATTCATAAGTCTTATATTTCATCATAAGGTAGAAAAACTACAACAACATCTTGTATTCATATCCCCTTATACTATCCCTGCAGGTCATTCATAAATTACTTCTTCACATCCAGGGAAAAATAAAACATTTAAAGGGGAGAGCTCAGATGCTCAGTAAGAATAACAATATAGCAGAAGATTTTATATATAACCATAAACACTTAAAGTAATTTATAACTAAAACAAAAGCCTTTTAAAATTGAACTTAAGAATAATATGGAAAAGATAAAATGAAATAATGCCATTTACTTATTCGCATTGATATTCTACTAGTCGAACAATCACATGCAATATCAATAACCACATTTATAATGATGGAATGCATAATGCCAGACTATCATAACCACATAGCCAAGGCCTCATGCCAAGACTACAAATATGATTTTTCCAAGGCCTTGTGCCAAGACACTTGTTTGTCTCATGAGACCTACCGACGGATCGATGAGCTATAGCGGGCTCCACCCATCACTTACTATGTCCAATTCATTCCTCATATGAAAATTTTGAAACATAAAATAAACATTCATATTAAAACTAGCATACTAAATTTCAATACTTATCCACAAACCATGAATGGTATAAAAATAGCACACCCACAGTCAAACACAACTCATTCGATACAATATGGGAGATTTTATTGTATCATATTAACCTCAATAGAGAATAATGAAGGATATTGACATAGATGAAAATAACCATCAAAACTATTTGAGAGAAATGTCCCCCTTTTTCTTGAAATCATTTAAAAGTCACGGTATTTGTCAAGAATCCATTTAAAAATAAATTTTTGAATCAAAGTGTCCCATACCACATTGAAACTTTTAAAAGTAATTTTAATTTTAAATATTTAATGTCCATATAAATAAATTCTTAAAACCATTTTTAAAACATGGTCATTAATGAGAAATATTTAGAAGAATAAATCTTTAAAACACTTAAAATTTTATTTTAGTTAGAGTTTCTATCCAAACGAGAGACACTTTAAAAAATAATTGAGGTAATCAAAACATTATAACATCATGAGAATAATGGGATTCATGATATACTCTGTCAAAGTACATTATATACACCATATAAAAGTGATTTGGTGTATAACAACAAAGAAGTCTCAATGGAATGTAAATTGAGATGAATTCTTTTATAAAGACCATATCCTTAGGTTAAGGATAAACCAACTACATAATTATGTGTGACAAATATAAATACAGTCATTATGATTGGGTGTTTAGTGTGAATCAATCAGATGACATTCACACATATTCTTGTAAAAACAACACCAATGAATTGGATATTTAACTCAACAAATGGAGATTGGGTTAAAATTAATCTTATCAAGTTCATACCGATGACTTGAGAATTTATAAATGGAGTGATTTTGTGTATAAAAATTATATCCACAAAAACGGGTGTGGAATTTATGACATAATCAAATGAATAGTGATTCTACACATAATCTTGGAGTTAAATAATCAATGAAGTAAGTGTTAAGCTGAATGAGTGGAAATTGAAATTTTAAATTCCCTTATTGATTTGGTAACATACAAAACATACAACCATTAAAGAAGGATCATAAAATGATGATGTAAATATAAATGAATTAAAGTATATTACATAATGAATACAAACATGAGAAGTACACACTCCACATGTAATAAATAAGTGGTGAACAATGGAATTCTCACAGAATTAAAAGTGGGATAAGAAACCCCTTACTTTGTACTTTTTCCATGGTCAAGGGTAGGTTAAACTCCTGTATAATGGTGAAATAATTTTTATTGAATTATACATTAATCATATTCCTTAATATGATATCATATATGATCTTTAAAATTGATTTGTTAATAATATCTTAAAATTATCGTCGTTTCGGGTGTTAACGGGTTCATTTTCCTTTATATTTTTTGTTATTTAAGCCATATTTGTTACTAATGGGATGTATATTATAAATATCCATAATTATGTCAAATCTTTTAAAAAAAATTAATCATTAAATGAGAATTAGTCTTGAATGGATACGATGGAGAATGAATCTCATTGCGTTCGTGGAGACGGTAGTCCGTACGTACGCACGAGCGACAATATCATTCATTTGATATTAAAATAATATTTAATTGGATTTTATATCATATATAAAGAATCATTATCATTTCATATTTATTATTTACATGAATTAGACATCATTATTATACCCATCCAAATAATAATGTTTTGAATAACAATTACACCACGACATGGAGACGGTAATTCGTACGTATGCACGTATGGTGACATGTCATTCAAATAATGGATAGAATACTGAAATATGGTTGTACTATGTTTATAATAACATCATAGTATATATAATATACAGGGTTTATTATTTTATATTGGTAATAACAAAGAAAGAAGAAGTGGAAGAAGAAAGGAACTTGAAAAAGGGTGGTGAAATCATTACCTCTTCTTCGGGTTCTTCCTTTTGATTTGATCAAAAGGGCTCCATAGGTTATATTTCTGTCTAAAGGAAGGCCTCTAAGATGAAGTGAGAGAAGTTGAGAGAGTATTTGGGCAGGGGTTGGCTGAACCAAAAGGCTTTGAAGATGTTAATTAATGAGAAGGGGGAGTTCCCTTTTATAAGAGGGGTGAGGGGCACCTTTGGAAAAGATAGAAATATTATTTTATAATAAATTCATATTCGGTTTATAATGGATCAAAAGTGGATTATTTAAAGGTTAAGGTGGGGATAGGTCTAAATACACTGAACCAATAATATTTTTATAGGTGTGTGATATTATATTAACCTTATCTTTAAGTATTAACTCTTAGTTAATTAGTTTCACTTTTACAATGTCTCTTTGTATTTTCATATTATATGGTTAATAAACATACTGTATACATCCAAGAGACCCCAAAGTGTTCAATTAATGATACACCTATCATGAGATAAGTCTCTTGGCCTAAAATTAGATTTTTAGGAATTTAATATCAATTAATAATATAATATTTATTTTAAAAACCCTTATATTTCAATTTTGACACTATTCAAAAATTGATTTTTGTAAAAATCATAAATTAATTATTACTTCAAAAAAAGTTAATTAAATCAATCCTATCATTTTATATTATCCTAGAAAATTATTATTATTTATCAAAAGTCTCAAATTAAATTTTTTTGGGTATTTATAATATCAATTATTATAATTTTGTTATTATTATGGTAATTACTGCATCATCATTGGGTCATAAATAAATTAAATTATTTAATGTCTAAAAATTATAAATAAAATACCATTATTTAGGAAATTGTTTTATATTTCTAATGAATATTTATAGTCGAAAATCCAACATATATAACCCTTTGTGACAATTGTTTTTCTAAAAGATATATGCTTATGTCATTTTTGTATTTGTTGTAACTTAATTAAAATAAAGTGTCCCTATCATCTACAAGTGACTCCATGGGGTCCCAAAATCGATCCAAAGATGCCCATGGTCGGACATGTATCTAACAATAATGTTAGGATACGTTTTAGGGTAATTTATTATTATTATAATATTATTTTTTAACCCTTATTTACCGGATTTACCCATTAACCACGGTAAATAAAATATTTACCGAAGTAATTATTCAAAATGTCTAAATATAAAAGTTACCTATTTAAACAATTTGGACATCCTAATTCCAATTATGGAATCCATTTTTCCAAATTCAAAACACAGAAGTGGAAGATTTTAATTTAAAATTAATTCCCGCTAGCAAAACAAAAAGCTTGTTTTTAAGATATAATAACTATCAAAAGATTGATACTTGTTTATGTTCTATTTAATTGTCAAATTATGTCCAATGACCAACATTGTATTAAATGGTAAAAATATAATCGAAATATACTTTAAAACCACTCAAATTCATAATTTATCATTATTAATTATTTTGATCAAAAAAGTTGTTTTTAATTAAAATTTAGTAATTTTCACTATTCATCAAAATATGAGAGTTATCTGAAAAGTACCAAAATTTCACCCTAAGATAATTTCGATATTAACAATAAAAAAATGAAGTCCATTTTTAAAGATAAAACGTATATAATTTCAAAAATTAGGTATTACTATTCATAATGGCTTGTTTGATCGGTTGTGGTGTGTGTTAGAACTCGATGTTGCGTAAAACACATGTCATTGCATTATTCAAAGGGAAACGTACCGTGGAAAATTGGGGTGTCCCATTTCTTATGATTTTTTAGATTGAGAAGTTAAATAAATATATATTATAGTCTCTTCCTATATTTAATATCTCTATAGGTATTGTCAGTTAAATATATGTTTTAATTTATTTACACTATATAATGTTGTGTGTAATAGCATATGCGGGGTGTTGGTTTCTTTTACATGACATCACCAATTTATTTCTTAAAAAATAAAATATGGTACCCAATATTTATGTACCATAAATCAAACAGATCTATATATCTCATGATGAACTAAACATGATATAAAACACGATAAAATAAATTAAATAAAATGACAGATTTATTAGTATTGGTAACAATAACGTTATTGGGGTATGAAATAATAATAAAAGAGGAAAAAAATTTCTTAATAAATGTTTAAAAATAGATATTCATTATTCCCATTTCATATAAAGATATTTAAATTTATGTCAATAATATTTAATTTTTCAAAAAAAAAAAAGTGTTAATATGACTATCCAAAGAATATTTTTTAGCATATTAATAAATGGATATATATTATATTATTGAATTTAAAAATTATTACAAAATAATTTTATCAGTCATTATCATTTTTCAATCACGATTCTGGATTATTGGAATAATGAAGCACAAGAAGACAGTGGTGTTTTTGTATGGAGATTAATACAAATTAATAAATAATAATGAATAATTTTACAACGTCCATGTTAATTGTTTATAACTAATATCACAACTATTTAAAGAGACATTAGAGAAAACCATGATTAGACTAGAACAAATTTTACAAAATTGAATTAAAAATTACACAAGAAATACATAGAAATAAAAGAAAATAGATAAATTAATAGAGAAACTAACCCAACCTAAATGAAAGGAAAAGGAAATTTTTTAATAGAAATTAATTGAAAAAATATAATATAATATAACTAAAAAATAATTGAAAATGAAAATAAATAAATAAATAAAATACTAAAAAAAACATGACGACATGGGTGATACAACAACTATGCCTTGAAGTCATATGACATCTAGTGTGTTTGACTTCAAGAAGACTTTATGTGGAGGAATGTACATATTTTTTCATGAAAAAAAACTAAGAGGATGGTGTGGGGAACTAAGACGAATACATAAAGAAGTCATTAAGGATATTTTCTATGGTAGGGAATTACTGAGAGAGTGAGAGAGTGAACTCCTAGTTAATCTCAAAAACCTATCAAGCCTCTTCCAGAACTTCTTCTTCTTCGACCCTGCCTTCACCTATACAACATAATAATCCATCATTAATATTAGTGATCCCAAATACCACATTTTTCCCAGACCATAAAAAATCATAATCAATCATTTGTATATATGTGACCCTTCCCATTTATATATATTATATAAATATCTTTCTATATCATTCTCTTCATCTCATTTATAATTTAATTTTTGAAAATTTTCATCTCATATATCTAAAGGAATAATCTCATTATAGTCTATATGGATTTCATATATATTCAAATAATTGAATATTAATTAAATTTATCTTATTACATTTCATTCATAGTTTAATATGACTTTAATGTAACAATTTCCTAGAGTGTATGTTTTATTTAAAATGGAATTATAGTTTCCCTATTTGATGAGAACATTAAAATATCATGAAAATATTATTAAATATTATTTTATAGTATAATGACATC
This sequence comes from Viscum album, assembly GCA_963277665.1. Classification (NCBI taxonomy): domain Eukaryota; kingdom Viridiplantae; phylum Streptophyta; class Magnoliopsida; order Santalales; family Viscaceae; genus Viscum; species Viscum album. The sequence continues at coordinate 2,094,885,410 of OY728142.1, forward strand.
AATTATTGGTAATGAAGTTTGTTAACCTTCGGGTATGGGAACATAGAAATAGATGAGACTTCATATCATGATGTTCACACATGGAAGTCTTTATGATGGGAAATTATAAGAACATTCCCACTAGTAGGATTTCCACATGTTTACATGCCCTTAGATATTCTAATATGAGTCCATTTTTTATGATCCTTAGACATTAATATTATTATTAATGCATAATATTATTTTCTCCCCTAAATACATTACACTAAACCATGACAATACAGTTCATCAAGATGTTGGGTATGTCAGGTGCTTCACATATAACATGTTTCTAATGAATAAGTTGAGTAAGTAGTTGTCCCTTATATATTTATGGAGGTTCATATACTCTCCCTTTGATTGAAATTTAATTGTCACAATAAATATAATGGCCCAGGTGTAATGGTGACTTTATATCAAGCATGTAAGTTGATTACACAAGTATGCAACCTGCATGATGTGATATCATGAAAGAGGAATTATATTACACTATGAGGTATCATGTGTTCTTGTCGGTGTTATAACATTAACTTCTTTCTCATGGGATCCAAGACCTATTGCGAGAGAGTAATCTTAGACTTTAGGAAATACCTCATTATCCCAATGAGAATTAATCCTAAAGGGTCATACACAATGTGTCTCTGTTGATCTCAATTAAATTCTCTACAAATTTAATTATGGGATGAAATATTATTCTCAAGATAATGGAATATTTTTATTTGGGTTTTACTGGTCACATAAATAAAATAAATATTTTCACTCAAGGTAATTATTTAATTATTTGGATATATAATATTTATTTATTAAACAAATAAATATTTATTTAGGTATTTGATAAATTACAAGGAGGATAAGCATAACAAGATTGAGTCTTGTAATAAAATTTAATTTGAAAGTGGGTAATATAAAATTTATCATTTCTCTAGTTAGAGAATTCTATTAGAAAATATTATTATTATTACATGGAATGAGGTCACATAAGATTTAATATATTATTTAATTTTCATTGTGAAATTAAATACTCTTTTAACCCGAACCCCATATCAATAAATATTGGATTGTGTAGGTTGTGTTGATATTGAACAAAATAGGGAAAAGTTATGCACTTTGAAATCTATAGAACACCCTCAAGAATGAAGAACCCTCTAAAGATTCCCCTTCCTCCTCTATCATCTCATGAATTAGAGTTAAATGATTATTCTTCAATCCTAAATTAATTTTTGTAGTGAACTATACATGAAGATCAATCCACCACACTATCATCTGAAAATTCATCAAGAATGTTCAAATATTAATGGAGTACATGGGGGTCAATGCAAGATAGATTCTATATGTGGATTCAAAAATGAAAATATTATTTAACATTAAAAAAATTAGATAATCTCCATCTTCATCGATGAAATATATCAATATCTAAGAATTCATTCTTCCAACCTATTTAAATTAACTATAAATTTTATGTGAAAATATCCTCTCTTGAGTCAAGATATATTCTTTTTCAATATTATTTTGAGAAAATTTCATTGGGAATTACTTTTAAATCTTGAAAAAAAAATTAATTATCAATCAATTCAGATAATTATTTTAATGGAAACTACCCTTATAAGAACACATGTTACCCTTAAAAACCTTAAGTGGTATCAATTAGGGTCAAATTCAAATTTATTTTTATTCATTTGAATTCCCTCCATTATAAATTTAAATGTTAAAATTCATTTTAAGTTTTAATTCATTCATTATTTATTATCAAAGTGTATTATTACACCTCTTTATTTATTCCACACATAAATAATATGGGAAAATTATTAATAATGAACATATATAAAAAATCTATATAGTTTTTCTAATAATTATATCTTGAAAATACTTGGTTACACAACATGTACTCAATTTTTATATTCCATTTATAATTATTCATTTCAATAGTATGCCAATATGAACTCTAGGTCCTCATGTAATGAATGCACACTATGTGCATTTAATAAACCATTTGTTGACTTTATTTTGTGGAACATTGATTTACTGGAATAAACATAATTTATATTGGCTACACTTCATATAGTCTATGTTTCTTCAAGGAAGAAATCATAGGGACAAGATGCGTTGAGTAGGTAATGAAGAATATATATTGTATGCATTATGCATACATGGTGGAAGCTATGTAACATGGAAATGTATCCTTTTTTACATGCATTTTAATTCATAATAACATAATAAGTATACATCAAGTTCTCTGGTGTTTACTATGGATATCTATGGAAGTGAATTACACGTCGTGTAGCCATCTTGAACATTCCATGTACTTTAACTATTATTGTTGAAATACTAAATTAAATTAATGACTCAATTAGACCTCATCGAATAGAGTTATGTGTGTCACTAAATTGATAATACACATCGGTTGTTAGGATTTATATTTTATCCAACACCTTACTAATTAAATAAAATGTTCAAAACAATGAATCAGGTATGGTAACTACATATTAAGGTCTCGACACAATAAATTTCATAAATAATAAAAAAATTAATGTCTTATTTATGGAATTAATTTGGTACTACAAAACATGAAATTATGATACATGATTTCTACACAATATGTTGTATGAGGGTATTTTATAAAGTTAAAATCATAATAATTTGTTCAAATTGGTACTTGCAAAGTTGTTTCTAAGTATAAATATTTGTTCTATTTTAATAAGTTTTAAATAAAATAAAATGTTTTATTTCATGTAAAATCATAGCTAATAGTAATTTTAGGATGATTGGATTGAATAAGATAAAATTATTAAATTTATTAATTACAAAATTATTTAGATTTATTGAAGTGCATTTAATTTGAATGAAGAACAAATTAAAATGAATGTTAGCTTGTTTCCTTAAATATTATGTCATTGAATATGTATAGTAGATTCATATATTTCAAAATAATTATGTATGTGTTGGTTTTATTTAATTTTTTTTCACTACATGATTTTTTAAATTATTTATAATTATATTGATTTTGATATCCTATGTATCATTCATCCCTCATTTATTATGTATGACATGTGTGTCTAGTGAAGTTTTTTGAAATTATACTTAACCAATCCTTTATATACCCTATTTTTTACAAGTGTTATAACAAATATGTAAAAATATTATCATCTTAAAGAGAATTGAGTTAGTTCAATATTTCACTGAGTTAGAATTAACACATTCAATACATGGTGCATAGGTGGAATACTCCCACTTGTTCCATACTGACATATGGTGTTTTCCATAGGTTTATAGGCTAATATATTGCATGCTAAATAAATCAACTAGTTGATAAATTTAATGTTAATTTAAATTATTTAATAATTTTATTTCCATCTTAAGAATGATTTATTTTATTAGTGTAAGTCCTTGATCATGAAAATAAATAAATTAAGGTCCAGAGATTGAATTAAAATTAATTGGTCAAACATAATTTTTTTTATGAAACATGTTTATTCCATAATGTAATGTTCAATTTCTATTAACAAGACATGTATATCATAAAACAATAAATCATTACTCATAATAAACAAAAATTCATCAATTTAATATTACACCAATATTCTTTATATTATCTTAATTAAAACAATCCATATTTAATATTTTGGTTTAGGAAACAATCAAGGAACTATTAATTATATGTGAATATAAAATATGTTGATGGGTTGACTTTACCAAAAATTTATTGAATTTAATGTCCATATTTCATTCAATAAAATTTGGGAGGCCTTTTTTGAGGAAATCAAAGTTAGGATTTCATGATTGGGGACTCCACTCAATGGGATAAAGAGATGAAAGCCCACAATTGGCATGAAATCCTACCTAAAAATATTCTTATGGTAATCATGTCCATTGTATGGATCATAAGAAGAGAAAATATGGATCTTTGTCACTATAATTTCAAATGTGATTGGATATTCAGAGGTCAATAGTGAGGGTTATTGAAACTTGTTAAAATATAGCATGACGTAAAAAAAATTAAAAAATAAATATGTATTGGATAAATTTTAATAAATAAATGTACTAATAATATGATATTTTTTTAATATATAATAATTAAATATTCATCAACAACCATATACCCACCATAAATTTTAGGGAATGACTATCTCCTAACTTAAAGCAACTTATAATAATATTTTAGACACCCACATGTATAATTGAACCATGAATAGAAGTCTAACGTTCTAGTATCATCAATGCACAATCAACCTATAAAGGAGGTGAGTTATGAGGAGCTGAATATTTATGATATACATCTATTCAATGGGGTTGAAATTTAGTGTTTAATTATTTCATCCATTTCTATGGAACTCACGGTGTCACATGAGATCGTGAAATCCGATAGGATACTCTACCATCTTTTTTATCATTATCTAGAGAGAGAACAACCAGAACGATTTGAGATATCCTAGGTGAAATTCATGGTAAAAATAGAGAAATTTCTCCATATGGTCATTACATATCCAAACTCATCGGCTACACTAATCACAAAGATTAACTAGGTTTTAAATCACCGAAATAATTGTTCTCCAATTATATTCCTTAATAACTACCTCATAGATTTTATATATTTCTATAAATTTCAATATGAACAACATAGAGAAATATTTAATGGATAGTTTCAGTCTAATTATCAATTTTAATAAGGATAACAAGCATGAAAATCCTTTTTTGCTATTGTGAATAATAAAAAAGGCCTTGCAATGAACTCAAAGACTAACTCTATTTATAAATAATCTGTAAAACTCTCATCCATTAAGATATGGATCGAGGGAGACAAAAGGGGAAGTGATTCTTTCTATTTCGGATATAGTATAAAGGGACACTAGAAAAAAATAACCCAAATGATGATTCTAGGGGAAGCTTCATGTTCATTCATTATAATGTTTAATCCATCTATTTTTATACACAATGTATTAGATAACACATGTATTTCAAATATATATATTCAAATATAGGAACCAAGATGATCAAAAAAAATATTTCTCAAGTTGAGGTTGATCTACTAACAGTAAATTGAGCTAAACATGTACTTATGGTTATTGGTGGCTACTACCTCATGTTTCTAATTATATTGATCTTTTTTTAAAAGATTTAACTTATGTGAATTCAGTCACAAAAATTGTTATTTATATATCCATAAATTATATATCTATATTTATTTTTATATTTTGAAATAATATATTCTTATTTTATATCCAAAATAGTTTTTCTGGTAATAAATATTTAAATATGGGCATTTACTTGTTTGATTACACATTCTAAGTAATGAAAATCAATAAAAAATTCATTTCACATGATTCATACCAAACCAAACTATGGAATCATGATCTATTTGATGTAAATTAAAAATGTTTTACCGTATAAGTCAACTAAAAAATATATATTCCTTTTAACCAAAACAACATGGTGTATATCATTCCATTTTATAAGGAAAATGACTAAAACTCTCTCTAGTGGAAAAGGTACAAAGGCCACAAAGCTTCCAGAGTTGTTTTATATAGATGTGCGTGGTCCTTTTCCAGTTAAAACTATGGGTTGGTTTGTACAATTTATTAGTTTAATTGGTGAATTTTTTAGATACTACTTTTTCTACTTAATAAGGTATAAGTTAGATTCTTTCAATATATTCTTGGAATAAAATAATTATGTTGAGAACTATCACAGTAAGATGATTAAGAAGATCCACTCAGATTTCATAATATAATATCTTAATTTGGATATAATTTATTATTTATTGGATCTTGGGATACTATCCCACATCATTCCTCTATATACAACATAATATAATGTTTTAAGTAAAAGTTTAAACTTCACCCTATTATTTAAGGATAGATCAATTATGACTCAATTGAGTATTCCATTATCCATTTGGGAATACACATTAAAGAAATAAACATACATACTAAACCTTGTGCCAACTAAAGTAGTAACCATTATTCTATGTCATATTTTTTATGGAAATAAACAAGTGTTTTCCAATGTAATATTCTGTTGTTATAAATCTTATATTAATGAAATTTCTAGAAACAATATTTTACACTGAAGGACATAACATATCATTATTGGGAATCCTAAAGAACCTAAAAGAAATCATCTACATAATCCTAAAGAAAATAATGTTTCAATTAATATAAATCTTTTTATTGTTGAAGGCGATCAAATATCTATTGGATATAGTTAGATCTATATATAATTTGATATAATCTAGGCTTAAGATAAAGAGGAGATAATATTGGAATGGATTCCACCAAGACCCATGGAATACAATATTCTAGAGACATAGGTACTATGTAATATTTGAAGAGATTTAGACAACCTGGAATATATGGTATTTTTATTCCCCAATGATTGTGAGTCATTATTAGTCTATAGTAATGATCTTTTAGTCTATAAATAAGAAGTAAGTGGAAAAATAGTTTCTTTATGGAAAGAATCAATGAATTTTGAAATTGATTCCATTTATCAAAACAATTCCAACAATTTAAGAGATCCTACTATAGATCTAAATCCCATTTAATATAAATGGTAATTCTTAATGAAATTTGAAATTAATGGGAAATATAGTATTTATAAGGAATGAAAAAGGTGTAAATTTGTTCAAATAGTTTCAAGTCAATGACTATTATGAATCCATTACATTAATTTCTATGCTAAAATCTATCAAAATTCTTTTATCCATAAAATATTACCATGACTATGAGATCTTACAATATGGATGTAAAAATTTTCTTCCATAACATGATCTATTTGGAATATTTCTCTATGATACAATCTAAATGGTTTGTTACTCTAAAGGATTCCAACAAGGTATACATGATGTGAAGGTCCATTTAAAGATTAAATAAATTATCCAGTTCATGGATCCTTTTGTTTGATGAAGCCATGATAGATTTTTTTTCATAAATAATTAATGTGATCCAAATTTCAATGTATGGTTTATTAGGAGTGTTATAAATTTCGTAATTGGTTATTTCAATAGTATTCTACTTATTAAAAAAATTAATGCGAGTATTACAATCTATGAAAGAATGGTTGAATAAATGTCTCTCATTAACAGAATTAGGAAAAAAACATATATTCATGTGATCAAAATCCATATTGATATATATATATTAGTTTTCTTAGAACTAGTCATAATTTATAATTAAATGGATATGGAAAATTTTCATTATGAAATAGTTTAACAGTGGACTATTTTAAGTGCCACAGTGAATTTATTTTTTCATGGGAATGTTTCCTTAGGTACATGAGGTGAAAAATAGGATGGGAATGTTTCCATTACCATCAGTGATTGGGTAATTTATTTGTGTTATTATATGTACAAGTTACGATGTTACCTAAATCTTCATTGAAGTCGGTAGATATTATGTCGACCTATATGATAACCATTGGATGACAAGCAAAAACTATCCTTTATTATCTAAGGTATTATGTGGATATATTCTTGGTATATTGTTGAAATGAGTATCTAGTAATCATGGTTTATAAATATACTATATCCAGATTAGAATAAGATGATATGAAATTACAATTTGGATATATATTCACTCTAAATGGAGGTGTTTTGAGATGGAAATACTAAAAAGAAACTGTGATCATAGATTATATATGAGATTCAATGTATGTTGTTGCTTTTGAGGTATATAAATAAGTATTTGTATACAAAACTATATCAAATGTATTGATTTTATTCTAAGAAGTAAATATCCTATGATACATTATTGAGACAATATTTTTGTGGTGGCCCTTGAAAATGAAATAGCATACCATCAATGAATAAAACATAAAGTTTCAAAACATCATCTCTTGAGGTATTTATCACAAATAGAATAGTTGATAGTTGGAGGAGTCCCGAGGGAATAGAAAATCATAATCTCATTGACTAAATCCTTAAATAATCATAAATATAATCATCATGTGATATCTAGTGAAATGAATGTTATTGGTGGTTTTCTTCATTCCAAGTGGGAGTCTTTTGGAGTGGGTGTCCTAGACAAAATAGTGTGTACATTGTATTTCATGTACATTCAATGAAGTGAATTTTAGTTAAATATATCATATTATATATCAATTTATGGTATTTTTTGACTTTTATTAAATAATTTACTAGAGTATTTGTTATATTGAAAAGGGAATAATTGTTTCCCTCTATAATGAGAACCATAAAAATGAATTACAATATTGTTAAAACATATTATTTGGATAGATGGAATTTTATAATGGGGAATATAGTAATTTTTCCATCAGATTAGTGTACTCATAACAATATGTGACATTACCTAATCAATTTTTTAATTAGTATCCTCCAATAAGGGAGATTATGAGAACCACCCCACCAATAGGAATTCCACATGTTTAGGTGTCATTGAATTTTCCTATCTATGATCATGTGTAATGATCCTTATAAATTATGATTTTTATTAATTTATAATATAACTCAGACACTTAGTTGTATTTCCATCAATAATAGTGATAAATGTTAGTGAAACATTGTGTACATTGGGTGTGTTAGGGATGATATGTTATTATTGAATATGTTAAGGAAGTATTTCTCACTTCCATATTATGAAGGTTGATATCATAGCACATGGATTGAAATAAAACTATCACATTAAATTATATGGCCATTGTTTGTATAAAATTTTATTTGTATGAGTTAAATAAATTCATATTAGGAATATAGTATAATGAAAATTGTGTGAAACCAACATGATGATATATCATTACAATGGGATTAAATTTTACAGAGAGTGCTCATTTTTAGTTGTTGACACTGTAAGATTAGCATGATTCTCTTGGGATCCTTTTCAGTTTTCAATATACTAATATTTGAATTTTGGTATGTACTCCTAATTACAATGATAAATATTCCTATATGGAGACACACATTTTGATAATATTTATTTCAATTAATTTATATTTTAATATAATTATTTGAATTAGTATTATTATCATGGCTAAGGAATAATTTTTTTCATGTTTTATTGATCACATAAATGAAATAAATATTTTCTCACAAGAAAATTATTTAATTTTGTAGATATATACTATTTATTTAAATAATGAATATATTATTCATTGGTTTTTCACTATTATTAAGGAGGAAATATAGACCAAGATTGAGTCTGCAGATAAAAATTATGTTTTGTGCAGGTAAAATAATTTTTATTATTATGTTAGTTAGTTCACACCATAATAAAATATTATTATTATTACATGGAATGGGTTCATTTAATGTTTAATATATTATTTTATGACATTTTTTAAATTATATATAATTTTACCCTTAAATTGATCTCTATAAAAATACTATTATGACTATTATGTTTAAATTGATTTAAATATAGAATTGTTGTCCATAAAGTAATCTTTGGAACTCTCTTATGAATGGATAAGGTTCTATAAAATCTGTTTCCACCTCTTTTATATAAAGAAATAGATTTAAATGGAGATTCCTCAAGTTAAATGAATCATTTTGGTGATCAAGATAAATACCCCAAGGTGATAGTTTCACCATACTTTCACTTAAAAATGCATCAGCATTCATCAATGTTCACCGAAGAAAATATGGATCACCATTAGAGAGATTCTGCACTTAAATCCTATAAGTGAAATGATAGTTTACCAATAAAAACTCATGTTTTATTATCTGGATCCTTTGAATGTTTCTATATGTATCAATGTTTTTTCCTCTAAGTTGGCATTATGCGTTGAGCATCGTAAGACCCATGAATTATTATATTAAAAATATTAAATCAAGTGAACTTATATTTTAGGAATAGATGATGGCACCATTAGTTATGACCTCAAATGAAAAATTTAATAATATCGTTGTTTTTGGAAATATACTGATAATCCTATCTCTAAAATATGGTCAGTCGAAGTTAGACGTTCTTTGGAAGGCTTTCATTAGTGGGTGAGTTATAAATAATATAAGAAACAATTTATTTATCTTTTTTAATTATGAAATGATCCATGACCTATATTTATATGATGTTATGTAAAATACCCTTGGTTTTTCGTACAACCCTGGGAGATTAGAGGGGAGGATGAGGATCCAACATTGGTGATAACAAGATATAGAATATGTATCAATTTTTAATTAATCAAGGATATTTGTGGGATGAATAGAGAATATCATAGAATCATAAAATACATCATTGGATAACTTTTTATTCACCAATGTGCTATCTATTCTCTTGGTAGAGATCATTATTTTATTGATTACCATCATAAAATTATTGATTTTTGAGCATAGATTTTATAACTTCTTAATACTAGAATTGTATTTTTCACATGATGTAGAAATTTAATCATTGTTCATGATCCTAATTATTTTTTTCATTGTTCTAATTTTTCACAATTTTTAGTTTTAAAAATTATGATTGTTGGTTCATGTTTCATCATCCAATGATATTTATCACATTTTTTTTGTGCATATCTCATCTCCATTCTTAGATTTCTTTTTCCTTGGTCCATGGGATTTGTGATTCAGTATTAATGGATGAGTTCAAGAGTGGTAGAAAATTTGGATATGTGATGAACTTATGAAAATACATGATATAAAAAAATAAATGAAGGATTCTGGGGGAGAAATTGATTGTAATTGGTGGGTTTTTTGAATAAAATCCATGTTTTAATTATTGGAGGCATGGATGACCATGTGTGGGTGATATAAATCCAAAATTTATGTCACCAGAGGCTAGGAATTGATGATTGATGTAATTTAATTTTGATTTTATAATTTTGGACGAGTCAATAGTGGATTAAGGATGTTATTTGGGGATCATGATCCACTTTATAGTGATGATAAATGTGAATGTTCATGGGTGATTCATCGAAATATTAGTTTTCTATCCATTAAAGACTAGAAAATGACGGTGGATGAACATTCCTTCTAAACCATTCCTCGGGAGGTGCTTTAGGTAACTCTGTCGGTGGAAATGGTGTAGCTAGAGAGATGGATGGAATTAGCCATTTTTTGTGTAATGTTACAATATATAAGAAATTTATTCCATATAAACACATGAAATGTTTCTCGGATTCTCACTATATCTAGGGTTATGTCTCATGTTATATATTAAACACCTTGTGGACTAGCCTACAAGTAGTGTAACACTTCATGGGTAACTGAGCCATGTGTCTGGAGAACATGACCAGAACCACAGGTGATTGTATAGGCTATGTCATCTCATAGATAAATCATGTAATGACACATGTCTGGGTAGGCCTTGTCTAGGGAAGATCACACGAGCATTCTTGGGTGGTTATACACACAAAGTCCCTAAAAAATGCCTTATAAATTTCAAATAACCATCTTCCTGGTGTATCTCATATTTTGGGATACATATTTGGTCCATCAAGTCTTTTAACCAAAGTTTAATTTTATTAAGGACGTGATGGTTTTAGAGACCCGAATCTTGACATACATAGATATTACATTACATTTTCAGAATAATAAATACATAACAAAAATAGACACACAAGGATCGTAATAGTTTAGTGTCTTTGGAAACTCAGAATAAACTCTTCTAATTGTGGTGAAAGATATTCAAAATCTCCCAATAAAGATCTTACCCTTTTTTCTTACCTAAAACCATTATTTATATCTTAGGGAAAAGAAAATATAAAATGGTTGAGCTCAAATGCCCAGTAAAGGTAAACATAGAGAACATAAAACAATCCATAAACATTTGAATGCAAAAACTTGAACATATAATCTAAACATCCACTACTACAAAAACGGGCAATAACAGCGCTAAATCGGGCTTTAACAGCGCTAGAAAAGCGCTGTAAAGCTCAGCGCTGATAAAGGGGGGGTCCTTTAACAGCGCTTTTTTAGCGCTGTTAAATGTCACCTTTAACAGCGCTAAAAAAGCGCTGTTAAATGTCACCTTTAATGGCGCTAAAAAAGCGCTGTTAAAGGATACCTTTAATGGCGCTAAAAAAGCGCTGTTATATGTTGCCTTTAACAGCGCTTTTTTAGCACTGTTAAATATCTCCTTTAACAGCGCTTTTTTAGCGCTGTTAAATGTCGCCTTTAACAGCGCTAAAAAGCGCTGTTAAATCCCTGCCTGCTGCTAATAAAAAACCTGCACTAGTACAGCCAGCCGAGCAGACCTGCACAAAAACCAGTATATCAACCACAGACCTGCACAAAAACCATTATATCAACCACAAGCATGTCATCAACTGATCACAACCCAACCAAACAGTGTTCTTACCATGAGTTAGATACCATCTACCCAGAAAGCAAAACTACCTCATTACATAGTATCACAAAATATTCCTACACAACTCAGAAGATAAATACTAGAACATTCCACTATGCATTGTTTCTCCTTGGATTGCCACTTGGTTTTGACAAATCGTGCAGAGCCCGTGCTCCTTGAATCATTCTGCAATACATAAAAAGGATATCCTAACTCTCCCAACCATCACCCTTAGTAATTATGTATATTAATACAAAAAAGGTAACATATCATAAATTGGGGTACTGTAATGAGACATCAAGATTAACATTCTATATATAGGATCAATGTCTGGTAGGATTGGTTGCGTTGATACATGACTCTACCTGGACCTCAAAAATAGATATATGATCTCACTCCAGGACTTTCAGAGAGACTCCAACTATGTCTAGGACGTCCTGCTGAAGCGATCGTACTACCGTAAGTCGGAAAAGATACCAAAACCATCCTAGGAAGGATCATGGGAGCCAACCCTAATGAAATATGTCCTTGATATAGTGTTCAAAGAGATCAATCATGGTACATAAAATTATGTGTCATTTAAAGGGTCACATGCCTTGTCGCTTTACCCTGGGTAACTCCAATGTTCAGCTGCCTGTGTGAATATACATGTCATATCAATAGGAAATTACATGGCATGTTAAAAAACATATACGTGTTACCCTTTGATCTTGTGTCCTCTTATGCACCCTTGCCCTATGTTAGTACATGATGTCGATCTCGTGTGATTCTTCCTGTGTATCTGTACAAGGGATAAACTGCGTAGCTGGCTCATTAAAGACGTGTAGTGGGATATATTCCATGTAGGAAAGCCATGTAATCCACCCCAGGTTTGACTCGTACACGTCACATATGACCCATGGATCATTGTACTAAAGTGTTAACACAATCCTAAGGCGTTTGGTCGGTTTCCCGTATGTCAGTTGTTGATTTCACTTAAAAATAAATCCATTTTGAACAAAATAGAGGCACTTTGAGTGGTGTCGGCCACACCGGGCCTCGGATTGAGTCGGGGTTGACTCTTACACGTCAAATTTGACCCATGGATCATTGTCCTTAAGTTTCAACAGAATCCAAATGCGTTTGGTCGGTTTGCCGCATGTCAGTTGTTGATTTCACTTAAAAATAAGTCCATTTTGAACAAAAGAGAGGCACTGTGAGTGGTGTCAGCCACACCGGGCCTCGGATTGATGCGATGTTATGTCACACATGAGTCATTGATCATTGTGAAAAAGTATCAACGCAATCAGAAGCCGTTAGATTGATTTGGCGTATGTACGTAAAATATTGTCCATTTTAAACTAAATACATACACTTGGAGTGATACCGGTCTCACCGCGCCTCTGATTGAGGCGGGGTTGACTCGTACACGTCACATTTGACCCATGGATCATTGTCCTTAAGTTTCAATAGAATCCCAATGCGTTTGGTCGGTTTGTCGTATGTCAGTTGTTGATTTCACTTAAAATTAAGTCCATTTTTAACAAAACAGTGACACTGTGAGTGGTGTCGGCCACACCGGGCCTCAGATTGATGCGGTGTTGAATCGTACACGTCACACATGAGTCATTGATTGTTGTGAAAAAGTATCAACTCAATCAGAAGCCGTTAGATCGGTTTGGCGTATGTACGTAAAATATTGTCCATTTTAAACTAAATACATACACTTGGAGTGATACCGGTCACACCGCGCCTCTGATTGAGGCGGGGTTGAATCTTACACGTCACATTTGACCCATGGATAGTTGTCCTTAAGTTTCAATAGAATCCCAATGTGTTTGGTCGGTTTGCCGTATGTCAGTTGTTGATTTCACTTAAAATTAAGTCCATTTTTAACAAAACAGTGACACTGTGAGTGGTGTCGGCCACACCGGGCCTCGGATTGATGCGGTGTTGAATCGTACACGTCACACATGAGTCATTGATCATTGTGAAAAAGTATCAATGCAATCAGAAGCCGTTAGATCAGTTTGGCGTATGTACGTAAAATATTGTCCATTTTAAACTAAATACATACACTTGGAGTGATACCGGTCACACCGCGTCTCGGATTGAGGCGGGGTTGAGTCGTACACGTCACATATAACCCATGAATCGTTGTCCTAAAGTGTCAACACAATCCGAATGCGTTTGGTTGGTTTCCTGTATGTCAGTTGTTGATTTCTCACTTAAAAATAAGTCCATTTTGAACAAAACAGAGGCACTTGGAGTTGTGTCAGCCACAACAGGCCTCAGATTGAGGCGGGGTTGACTCGTACACGTCACATTTGAAGGTGAGTATGCATACACAATAGTTGACCTTCTTAGAGAAGGGTTTCTGGAAGAGTATAAAAGACATGAAGCAATGAAGATCATTAGAGTGTTGGAGCAAATGTGGTTGCTACAAACAATGTGGAAATCGGCTTGTGCAAAGCGACCTAAGTTACAACTTGCAAGTATTCTACTCTATTTTTTTCTGGAAGGTTTCAGTTTAAATGCATTTTGGAATGATCATTTCTAGCCATGGTCTTTTAGGTTTTTTTGACAGCCGAGGGGAAAGGGTGGGGTCTGAAGACATTGTAGGATATGTCGAAGGGTGATTTTGTGTGTGAATATGTTGGAGAAATGTTAACTCCCGCAGTTCTGAAAAGAGTCACTATTTGAAAGAAAGTCACAAGTTTAGATACATCTCAAGATGGTCAGTTTAAAGACATTTTGAGGGACACTACTAAAGACATGCTCAGATATGCACTCATCCCCCACTTTTAGATCGTTGTCTACTACAATGATCTTCCAAACAAGATATGCATTAGAACGCTCATGATACATAGAGAAATTCACTGGCCACCTTCGAGAATGATCTGAAGCACAAACCATGACAGCATTATGTTTTTAACTTCAGCACCTCAATTGAGAATGTGACACCTTTCAGGACTTGGCGCCATTGTATGTCGTTTCGTCCACTGAATGGGTCTATCCTTTTATTTAATTTTTTTAACTTCAGTCAAATATTCTAGAAAGATGTCGCGGCAGATCCTTCACCATTTTGTTTTGCTGAACATCTCATTACATTGTTAAAAAAAAGCAGGGTGTCTTGCATGGGCAATACGTTCGTGTATTGAAGATGATGCACTCCCATTTTAATGGACTAGGTTTACTCCCTAATCTCATACATAACATCTCATGAGACAATAGATTTAACCAATGAATTGGAGTCCTATCTGGGTACAACCATCATACGATTTTCATGATTATGTGTTCCACAATAATTAAATCAATCATTAGGCTTAAACAAAATAATTAACCATGTGGGTTCGAATAAATGGGAGTGCATCATCTTCAATACAAGAACGTATTGCCCATACAAGACACCCTGCTTTTTTTAACAATGTAATGAGATGTTCAGCAAAACAAAATGGTGAAGGATCTGCCGCGACATCTTTCTAGAATATTTGACTGAAGTTAAAAAAATTAAATAAAAAGATAGACCCATTCAGTGGACGAAACGACATACAATGGCGCCAAGTCCTGAAAGGTGTCACATTCTCAATTGAGGTGCTGAAGTTAAAAAAATAATGCTGTCATGGTTTGTGCTTCAGATCATTCTCGAAGGTGGCCAGTGAATTTCTCTATGTATCATGAGTCATTGATTGTTGTGAAAAAGTATCAATGCAATCAGAAGCCGTTAGATCGGTTTGGCGTATGTACGTAAAATATTGTCCATTTTAAACTAAATACATACACTTGGAGTGATACCGGTCACACCGCGCCTCTGATTGAGGCGGGGTTGAATCTTACACGTCACATTTGACCCATGGATAGTTGTCCTTAAGTTTCAATAGAATCCCAATGTGTTTGGTCGGTTTGCCGTATGTCAGTTGTTGATTTCACTTAAAATTAAGTCCATTTTTAACAAAACAATGACACTGTGAGTGGTGTCGGCCACACCGGGCCTCGGATTGATGCGGTGTTGAATCGTACACGTCACACAGGAGTCATTGATCATTGTGAAAAAGTATCAATGCAATCAGAAGCCGTTAGATCAGTTTGGCGTATGTACGTAAAATATTGTCCATTTTAAACTAAATACATACACTTGGAGTGATACCAGTCACACACAAAATCACCCTTCGACATATCCTACAATGTCTTCAGACCCCACCCTTTCCCCTCGGCTGTCAAAATCACCCTTCGACTATCTGGTTATGATTTTTGACAGCCGAGGGGAAAGGGTGGGGTCTCAATCTGAGGCGCGGTGTGACCGGTATCACTCAAAGTGTATGTATTTAGTTTAAAATGGACAATATTTTACGTACATATGCCAAATCGATCTAACGGCTTCTGATTGCGTTGATACTTTTTCACAATGATCAATGACTCATGTGTGACGTGTACGATTCAACACCGCATCAATCCGAGGCCCGGTGTGGCCGACACCACTCACAGTGTCACTGTTTTGTTAAAAATGGACTTAATTTTAAGTGAAATCAACAACTGACCATCTCGAGATGTATCTAAATTTGTGACTTTCTTTTAAATAGTGACTCTTTTCAGAACTGCGTGATATGAAGGTATTTTGGAGATTTTACTGGTTCATGCATGATATGAAGGTATTTTGGAGATTTTACTGGTTTTTTTGTCCAAAGGCCAAAGAAATGTGGTCCATCATTCTTGCATGTTACTCGTACACGTCACCAAGGACCCGTGGATCCTTCTCCTAAAGGATGAAGGCAATCCGGATGCGTCTGGTCAGATTTACGTAGGTCAGTTGTTGTTTCCAATTAAAGTGGTGTCCATTTTAAACAAGAGAGCGACCCTTTGGGTGGTAGCGGTCACACCGTGCCTCGGATTGAGGCGGGGTTGACTCGTACACGTCACCAAGGACCCGTGGATCCTTCTCCTAAAGGATGAAGGCAATCCAGATGCGTCTGGTCGGATTTCCGTAGGTCAGTTGTTGTTTTCAATTAAAGTGGTGTCCATTTTAAACAAGAGAGCGACCATTTTAGTGGTTCAACATTCTTGCATGTTGCTGGTGCATATCATCTGTTAAAATGGAAAAATGACTCATTGGAGAAAGAATGTTTTATTTAATAACAATTACAATTTTGCTACGAACATTTACATACAACAATATTTTATCTTTTGATCCCCTTAACCCCTCTCAAAAATGACCACCAATTGTACATGTCCCCAAGTCAGATCATCATTGTATTTGTGTACAATCTGTCATCAGGTATGCGGCCCACTCGTTTCTGAACACATCTATATCGTCTTGTGAGTATGAGGCTTTTCGGCAGTCATAGTAGTACTGCAAAATAAAAAAATAAAGAATTAATAAATAACTTAAACGAACTAGTAATTGTTTTTGAAAATACCTCTTTAGGGATGCTAGTTTGCTGATGAAAAACGATCTCTTTCATAAATTTACAAACATAATAACCGCAATCATTATCGTTTTTTTGTTTTGGAAACTGCAAAAAAATTGATCATTAGGAGAATAAATAACTTGTGTTGAGGTGTGTTTGGATAGTGAAATTTTATTATATATACCCTGATATTTGTCCAGACGTAGTACTTGCTCGGCTCCTTATGCTTAGCCCCTGTCCCCATACCATGATTTAGACGATATTGGTACACCGCCCTATCATAACAGAATCCTCAGTAAAAGATAATATATATTATATAAATTGATGTTTAGACCTAAAACGTAAGATGTAGTGTCTTACAGATTCACAAACTCCATCATGTATGGTCGGTTTGATGGATATCCTAGCTTTGAATCCAGAAAGTAAATCTTCGGAGTATCCAAGTTCACCGCAATTAGCAACCAATGTTGCCTAAAAACACAAAAAGGAATAAGTAATAAAAAAAGTGAAAATATAATTGATATGCTTTAATCGTAGAGTATTACCCCTGCATGGTTGGTATTAGGAAAAGTCTGTCATCTGTAATCTTGCGTTCAAATGTTTTCAGCAAGTCCTTCACTATTGCATCCCTTTTTGATGACTCTATTTTTGTTTGGTGTGTTGATGTGATATGAGGACTAACCAGTCCAAATCTTGGCTCATGGGAAAATCCCTTCAACTGTTTTTCATAAATGCGTCTGTCAACAATATAAAATGCATTTAGTCATAATTTGCACATTAGATCATCTTTTAGAAAATCAATTCATGGAAACATACCTCATATATACATTTACAACAGTGACGCCTAACAAACCGTTTTCAAGGATTTCATTTACATTTTCAGCAGCAACGAAATCTTGACTTTCCTCTCCGTATATATTATCTTCGAAAATCACTATATGACTATTACCATCTATTAGCTTCGTATCCACATGAGTCTTCAATGCTAGTAAATGTGGAAAGAGAACAGGTGGTGTTATTGTGCTTTCAGCAGCTCCTTGGAATCGATTGGTCGATCCTTTAGATGGTTTCAAGCCGATGTTAGTCACCCCCTTTCCTTTCTCCGTCTATAACAACAATCATTGATTCAGACACTCTTTTCATTAATTGTTAAGGGTTTAGCTTGAAAATAAAAGGAAATAAATACCTCTTTGTCTGCATGTACTCTTACAAGTTCTGCCGGCCATGCAATGAATGTCCCAATAGCCTTTTCAACCGTATGAATATCATCGTCATCAAGTGGAATAGGTAGCATTGCATTTGGCTCATGAGCTACAGTAATCGTCACTTTCAGATGATCTTTTGAAAGTGGTCTATTATGCAGTGTGGCATCTGGGATATTGAACACTGTAGCCCTCGCTACAAGGTGATAGGTGGGTGTTGACAGATATAAATCACAATCATTATCACCCTGTAGAAGATCAGTACAGATAAATTATCAGTGTTTGTCTGATTCATATTTAATGGGAACCGTTATTAGAATATTGATTACCACGGCTAAGACATTTTTTTTAGGTGAATGGCTCGCCTCAAAGCTGGTGGGGGGTGGGGCAGGATGTTCATGCGGTGGTTCTTCCTGAGTTGTGTCCTCCCTTTGCTTCCCACCCATAAAAGTTGCTAGCAACTCTCCCTGCCATTGCAATTTTTCTTCAAGGGTTGCTATTTTTTCGCTCATTTGTTCCAATTTTTTCTCTGTATCATCTATTTTTTTCTTCTTCTCAAAATATACTCGGGGTGTCACCCCAAACCCTGCACCTCTGACACGACCGTATTTTTCCGGCTGCTTCAAAGCCGTCGATAATAGGTCTGTATCAGCTACAGGAGTAGCTGATTCCTTTGACTGTCAGATATAGGAAAAAAACTAATTATTTTTATGTAATAGCAATTTTAAACAAATCTTTTTATCATCGTGTCATACTTACACATATTTCCCACACTTTTTGTGTGTTCTCATCTATTAACTTCCCTTCTTTGTTCACACGTGCCTCCTTCCATAGCACATGACGTGGGATAGAAGTGCATTTGGTTTTAGATTCATCAATCTACATATAAACATAGAAAGATAATTATGATGTTGTTTATTGACACCTAACAATATTACTGTAAATTTACAATACGTACCATTTTCTTTTCTAATGAAGCGTACCCCATCCTTGCTTTACGATAGGGGTATGTTTGATTTGATGCACGTTCCTTATTTTCAGTACAGAGTTTCTGTTTCATAAATGAAATATTGACAATCAAAGTGATGAATACAGGTATCCTCAAACAACGTATTATCACTCACAATGTACCTGAAACTTCTCATCCCCACGACGGCCAATAAATGCATCCCATGCTTCTTGGGATATCAGGTGCGCATAGACAATGGGTGGGTGCGGGTTTATTTTACCTTTAGAATCTTTCAGGTGACATCTTGTTAAAATAGTACGAAAACCTCGATGAATCTTTCCTGCAAGCCTTAGTACATAATCCTTGTGTGAGTCGTCTACTATAAATGTACTCTGCAAGAGATTGAGAAGAGTAAGACACTGTTTCATCATTTTATTTGCTAGTTAATTAAAAAAATAAATTCATAATGTTACCGTAATTTCTTCCCAGATCACAGCCTTCAACCCGAACACAACATGGTGCCATGAATCTACGTCAATCGGCACGCGTTGCCGAGTGACAACTCCAATGTAACTGCTAAACATAGCCTTGTTGGGATTCACATGTTGGCCTCGTGCATTCCATCCGACTTCAAATTTGATGCATTTGCTTTTCGCCTTAAGAATTTTGGCTAACACTGTCAAACTACGACGCACCTGTGATTTCTGCGACTTCGGTCCTTCATTCCCGACCATTTCATCGATATCAACATCATCTATATGTTCATCTACTATGATATCAATGGCATGTGCTGATGGTTGTTGGACCTCAACACTAAGAGAAGGAGCCGCAACAGCAAGAGCAGCAGCAGGAGCAGCAGTAGGAGCAGCAGGAGCAGCAGCAGGAGCCGCATCAGGAGCACCAGGAGCCACAGCAGGAGGAGGAGTATGAGTCACAGCAGTAGGAGCAGCAGGAGCCGCATCAGGAGCAACAGTAGCAGCAGAATGAGCTGCAGGAGCAGCAGGAGCAGCAGCAGCCGCAGCAGCAGCTGCTTGAGAGACTTGTTCAGTCTCAAGGTTAGGAGCACCAGAATGTGCAGAAGTCATTATCTGCAAAAGTGGTTGAACAGTTCATTCAAATTACATAAATTCTGTAATGATAAGATAATAACATGAGATAACAAGATCTATATTACAAACAAAATATAACCTGTTTACTGAACTCTCTTTCTTTTTTTCAAAGGTTGAAGAGATTTGACACCTCTATCGACAATCCAAATCCCTTCATTGTGGTCTCCTCTAACATACAAAACATCATCTGCATTGGGACCGCTCTGAATTGATTGTGACGTACCACTAAAAGGATCGTCCTCAACTGAATTTTCATCGGAACCCTCAATAGTTTTGGACGATAACAGAACAATCGACCACTTTCGGTTTGCGGGATCTGGAACATAAAAAACTTGTACCGCTTGTGATGCCATTATAAACTGTTCGTCTTTGTACCCTTCTTTACTAAAATCAACTTTCACAAATCCCCATTCATCTATTTTAACACCACTATTGTTATCAATCCATTTTCATTGAAAAATCGGCAATTGAAATGTCGTATAATCCAACTCCCATATTAGTTTGATAATGCCAAAGTATGACATATTTGCATAAATTGGATTTATATCCTTACTACCAGAAACATGCATCGCTTCAGCCACTAGTGTAACTCCACTATTTTGCATGGTACTCTCTTCATCATGTTCATCCGTATAGAATGTATAACCATTAATTACATACCCACTGTAAGATAATACATACACACTTGGTCCAGCGGCTAGCCATCGAAGTCGTTCTGAAATTGAATTCGGATTTTCATCCAACTGCTTAAAAATATGGTCCTGAAACCATCCTATAAACTGGTGATTATGTGTATCTGCTAACCATTTTTCAGCCCTCGATGGATTCAACTGCCTAAGAATTTCTTTGTGAGTTTCAATATATGGAGCAACCTCCCAACTGTTATGCAAAACATAAAGATGAGCCTGCTCCCGATCTGTAATACTGATTGTTACAACTTCTCTTCCAGAAATTCCCTCACCCTCAATGCGTCCAGTGTGACGAGATTTCGGGAGACCAATGCTTTCCACATCAGATAGGTATTCAATACAAAATTCAATGGCTTCCTCAACAATATATCGCTCCACTATACAACCCTCTGGCCGACTTCGATTTTTGACATATCCTTTCAAAATCTTCATATACCGTTCAACAGGATACATCCATCTATAGTGCACAGGACCACAAAGTCGAATCTCTCTCACCAAGTGAATCATCAAATGAACCATCATATCAAAGAATGTTGGCGGGAAGAACATTTCTAATTCACATAATATGATGACAATTTCTTTTTCCATAGCTGGCAATTTCCCCGGGTCTAAAACTTTGCTACATATAGCTTTGAAAAAGAAACAAAGTTTGGTTAACGTATGACGAACATTCTTGGGTAAAATGCAACGTAAAGCTATAGGAATTAGATCTTGCATCAAAACATGGCAATCATGTGATTTCAAACCTTTTAACCTCAAATCATTCATTGACACAATGTTCATGATATTTGATGAGTACCCCTCTGGAACCTTTACATCATTAAAGAAGTTGCAAAACTGATATCTCTCTTCCCTAGAAAGAGTATAAGCAGCAGGAGGAAGAAACATTCGATTTTCACCTTTCACCGGAGCCAACTCTTCTCGTATTCCCATGTCAACCATGTCCAACCTTGCCTTAATTCCATCTTTTGTTTTGCCAGGGGCATTTAGAAACGTTCCAATAACACTATCACATACATTTTTTTCCACATGCATCACATCAAGAAAATGTCTGACGTACAAACAATTCCAGTATGGTAATTCAAAAAAAACTGATCTCTTTTTCCAACCGATTTTCTTAAGGTTTTTCGAAAATGGTTTACCAAAAACAGTGTTCATATCTTTTACTTTCTCAAACAGCTGATCACCTGTTAGTGGAGACGGTGTTGTGCGTTTTTCTGAACTTCCATTGAATGATGTCGTCCAAGATCGGTACTTATGCCGACGAGGTAGAAATCTACAATGTCCTAGAAACACAGATTTCGATGAATGTTTCAACCTAATTGATTCTGTATCTTCTTCGCACACGGGACACCCTTGAGTTCCTTTAATGCTATAGCCTGACAAATTTCCATAAGCAGGGAAATCATTTATTGTCCCATACAACATCGCTCTCAACGTGAAGTATTCACTTTTATAAGCATCATACAACATTACACCTGAGTCCCACAATAACTTAAAATCCTCGATCAAAGGAGTCAGATAAACATCAATATCGTTACCTGGTTGTTTTGGTCCTGATATAAGCATAGATAACATGATGAATTTTCGCTTCATGCATAACCAGGGTGGCAAGTTATAATTTAGCAACATAACAGGCCATGTACTATGAGTGCTGCTTTGAAAACCAAAAGGATTCACTCCATCTGTAGATAACGCAAGACGAAGGTTTCTCGGCTCTTTTCCAAATTCAGGATACTCATGATCAATTTTCTTCCATTGAGGAGAGTCGGCCAGATGACGTAATAACCCATCTTTATTTCTTTTATCTGCATGCCACGACAATTGTCATGCAGTTTCTTTACTTCCATATAAACGCCTAAACCTTGGAATGATTGGAAAGTACCATACAACTTTCGTAGGATTGGATTTATCTTTCTTGTATCGAGAAGCACCACACTTTGGGCATTCTGTAAGTGATTTTTTCTCCTTTCGAAACAATATACAGTCTTTCGGACAGGCATGTATTCTTTCAGAAATCATTCCCATCGAGCGTAGCATTCGTCTAGCTTCATACGTCCGGCTTGGGAGCTCATTATCTTCCGGAAGCATGTCATTCAAGAGAGCAAGTAGTTCCGTAAAACTGACATCACTCCATCCATTGCCTGCTTTCAATTTATACAACTTCAGTACAGCTGACAATGTTGTATACTTAGTGCAAGCAGCATACAATGGCGTCTTTGCACAACTCTTTAACTTCTCAAACAATTTTGGGCAATCACGGGGTTCATCTTGAATTGTCTTTGTCATTTCCTCAATACGATCTTCATCATCATTGACATCTGTAATCACATCCTCCATACGGTCTTCTTCATTATCTATATTTGTATTCATATCTGACGATCCATAAAACGCAGTTTTATCCCAGCCAGTAGCTACATTCGCTTTTTCTCCGTGTTTATTCCAACATTTATAACTCTGATCTATTCCGTGACATATCAAATGTTCTTCCAACTCCTCTGGAGTAAGTAGTCTAGAATAACAACAACGTAAACACGGACAAAGGATTTGAGAAGGATCCTTTGTGTGATCCTTTGCAAACTTGATGAAATCTTTCACTCCGTTCTCGTACTCTATTGTTAAACGATTAGAATCCATCCAATCTTTATTCATCTTCATCCTATTTGAATCTCAAATATTATTATTTATGGTTCAAGTACACAAAAGAAGACTTCCAAATACAGTAGAAGGGAACCACTTCCTTGGAAGGAGATCAAGTAGTCTAACCTATAATCAAGATTCATAAAAAAGAATATTAGATTCACTAAAAAGATGATTATCTATCACTCTATTAGGAGAAAAAGATACGTATGCACCTAATGTGACATCAAACATGGTTTTACACACTTTGGGATAAACATGTGTTCATGTTCAGAAACGATTATAAATAATAGGATACCCCCTTAATTTAGTATCTCAACTTTTATAGAAAATATGAGGCTTTGAATCGCGTAGAATTGCATTCAATAGGAGTTTGTAAAGAGAGTTGTGTGCATGGTAAAAAGTTGCGTGCATGGACTTATTCTTATCGATTCGAGAATCCCTGGTGTCATAGTCTACACCTTTCTCCACCTTCATGTCCAGCGCATGTCAAATTATCTTAGACTGATTTTCCATTAAGTTACTCAGGATTTTCAAGGAATCAGTCCCCACAATATGACACTAAAAAGTTCTACCATAGTTCTAATTGCATGATTCTAAAATGCATGATTTCAAGTACTATAGTTGGTTTGATTCTATAGTAATGCCTAAGTCATTATGTTCTAGTCCAGACACCCCAAAAACTAAACATTCCCCCTCCCTTTGTGTGGGTTAGACCCATGCATGTAGTTTTAACTTAAAATATCTATGTACAGCTTGATTCTTTCCATCACAAGAAACATGGTGATACATAAACATCATATTTAGGGTCTATTCATGAGACATAAATTTCCCCATTGTCACTATGTCGGAGCCAAATCTACAGATGAAATTTTAAACACAATAAAGATTGTTTTCCCCTTGTGCTCCCATGAATTAAATAAATCTACATAGTGGAGTGAAATGTGAGGTTTTCCCCACTAGTGATATCTTATGAAAAAAATTATCCACTCCCATGAATAATCTAAATCTGTATGGGAGGATGTAATATAGGTAGGTCCTTATAACAAGACATTAAACTATGTGGCCAATGTTCTGTCCCTATGCATGGGTCGGTCCTACATAAGGGAACCTTACCACATCGTTATAAGAGAAAACATCTCTATCATTTTCACTAGGAAATCTTGACTTGCATCTACCCTTTCATGTTCAGGCCTCTTCCTTTCAAAAACCATACACTATGCACAAAAAGGTCTTAATCCTCATATCCTTCCATGGCCATCGGAATTGAGCGGTCATCGTCCTAAGGTCACCTTTATTTGACTAATCACAATATGCACTGGTGGATCTGCATATGTTTCCCACTAAAAAGGCATGTCAACCAAAGACAATTTCGTCCTCAATAATGGATTTTACTACCATCAAACACCCTATGACATTTAAGTACCATATCAATCCTTGGATTCATGAACCCCTGGGTTAAAATTTACATCTACCACCCCCCCCCCCCCTCATGCATGATTATGGTAGAACATTCTTGGTTATACTATAGTGAAAAGGGTGAATCATTTCCCCTCCTTATCAGAACAAAATGGAAACCTGCACAAAGGTCCTGGTTTTAGGACATTAAACTACACCATGCCTCAACTCTCCATTACATAAGACAAATTCTAGTAGGTTTTATACATTCCATAACAACTTGAAGGGATTCCATGAATGTTTGAAACAAATAAATAAAACTAGAATAGAATTCATACCCTTAGTTGGTCGAGGGCGTTGCGGGTTGCGGAAGGCGGCCGCGGAGGGCGACCGAGGGCGGCCGAGTGAGGCGGAGGGCGACGGAGGCGGCAGAGAGCGGCCGAGGGCGGCGGAGGGCGGCCGAGGGCGACAGAGAACGGCGGCCGAGGGCGTTGCGGGCAGCCGAGGGCGGCAGGCGGTGGAGGTCGGCCGAGGGTGTTGCGGGCGGCGGAGGACGGCGACTGTACCGAGGGCGGCAAGCTCCGGCGAAGCGAACACAGCAGCGGTATTCGGGAGAAGAGTAGCAGGGTTACGGTTCCGCGAGAGCTTTAGCTGCGATAAAACGAGGGCACTGTGCGACCGACTTTATAAAAAAGTCGACTAAGGTTTTATCAGCGCTAAAAAAGCGCTGATAAAGGCTACCTTTATCAGCGCTAAAATTATAGCGCTGATAAAATCTAGCTTTATCAGCGCTTTTCTAGCGCTGATAATATTATGATTTATCAGCGCTAGAAAAGCGCTGATAAAGATAATTTTTATCAGCGCTTTTTGAGCGCTGATAAAGGATACCCTATATCAGCGCTGAAATTTGAGCGCTGATAGAGGTGATCTGTATCAGCGCTTTTTTAGCGCTTATATAGGAAACCTTCATCACCGCTCAAAAAGTGCTGATAAAGACCAACTGTATCAGCGCTAATATTTTAGCGCTGATAAATATTACTATTATCAGCGCTAAGAAAGCGCTGATAAAAATTAGCTTTTTCAGCGCTGTAATATTAGCGCTGATATAGGGTATCCTTTATCAGCGTTTTTGCTTAGCGCTGTTATAAGGGCGCGCTTCCCTTGCCCGTTTTTGTAGTAGTGATCAAAATCATGAGCAAAGACATGAATCTTGGAAGTATGTAAGGCATATATCATAGTTGAATATCAATCATGATAAAATAGAATGGGAATAAAACATGTAATTGTGGCATCCATTAAGCATATTTAATGTTTTCCATAGTAGCCAAGGCATTGCTGCCAAGACCATTTAGTGGACAATGTCCCTTTCTGAATCAAGTTCACTCCTCATTCCAGTCCTGTAATACTGAACTGGATTAACTTACCATTCCATTCATGTCTATCTCATGAGATATAAATCTTTAACCAATGCATTGGAGGGAGATATAGGTCCCACCCATCTCATAATGAAATCATTCTTACTTGTGCCACAAAATAAACATACATCATTCATAATAACCCAATAAATAAAATGGGGTTCATTAGCATCATCCCATCATCAAATAATCCATATAAAAGAAATGGATATCATTTTATAATAAGAAAAGTGAAACCATGTAAATAATAGAGACAAGATACTTGAAACATACACATATTAAATAATGTCATCTTAGATGAAAAATGGTTTTGATAAAACACTTGAAATGAATTCTTGAGGAAAATATCCTTCTTTCTTCAAAATAATTTTCTTTTCATAAAATGTCCTACAATTTTAAAAGAAAAGGATTTTTTTGAAAAAATTCATGAAATCTTTTGGAGGAAGCTTAATGAAAATAAGGCTTTATAAAACCGTAAAAATCTGTTCACGCCGTATAAGTTAAAAATAATATTCTTCTCGTACTTTTGTTGGAAAAGTCAAAAGGTACCTTATAGGGTAAATAAAAGAAAGATCCCTTCCATACCATGGGGTAAAAGTCAAAATGGGTAAAAAGGACTTTAAACATACATGAAAACACTTTTATAAATCATGGACATGGACGAATGCAATAACCACAGTAAATACTTAGGAATATGCTATCTGGAATAAAAATGTGATTTGAAAAATTATCCCTTACCTTAGGTCTGATATGCTTCGTATGTATCCGAACCTCCTGTATAATAATTTAAATAATGTCATTGACTTATTACAGAATCATATTCATTGTTATGATATCATATATGGTTCACTTATGACTTTATATTACTCGTTCTTTTGTAAATTCCATGTTAAAGAGCGTTTGGGGTAAAATCGTGTCATTTGTCGTCCGTGTTTTGACTTGTAATTATTCATATGATTACTTAGATCATGATTACTTAATTCCAGAATATAAAAAATTATTTATATATAATATATATTCAGAATATACATATATATAATTGATCGATAAATGGAAATAAATACACCGTTCATGGAGACGGTAGGTCGTACGTATGCATGAACGTTGTTTTCATTTCCACATTGAATTGAATGGAATTAATTGGATGACATACATATATGTATACAGAAATCCAGTATCATTATTATGTCATATATTTCATGATTACTTATTATATATACTTTATAATCATTTATGAATGGTTAATCATTGAGAATGAATCTCATCACGTCGTGGAGACGGTATTCCGTACGTACGCATGAGCGATGATATCGTTCCCATGATCGTGGAATTTTATTGGAGTGTATTTATACTATTATAGAATCAATATCAATTACAATAATCATATATGGTTATTATTTACACCATTATACCCATCCAAGTTAGGTGGTGGTGGAAAATAGATTACACCACGGCGTGGAGACGGTATTCCGTATGTACCCACGCGCGGTAGTTTCGTTTTCCATAGGATGGATAAATGGTGAAATAGGGTTTTTTCATACTTATAATAACATGTAAGTATATGAGTTATACTTATTTTATTACTTCATAATGAAACAACCTAAGAATAAGAAGTGGAAGAAGAAATAAATTTGAAAGAATTGGTAACGGACATTACCTCTTCTTTGAAGCGCCTCTTTGATACCTCCTCTTAGGGCACAAAAAGTGGTCTTTGAAGGAGACCAGGACCTCTAGGATTTTTCTAGGGATGTGGAGAAGATAATTTGGTAGGGGTTGGCCAAAGTGGTGTGAGGAAGATAGGGAGGAGGTGCCCTTTTATAAGGGGGGAGAGGGGAACCTTTGGAATAACAAAAAATATTATTTTATTATAAAGTCATATTCGGTTTTAAAAGGCTCCAAATTGATTAAATTCGAAGCTAAGGTGGGGATTGTTCGAAATAGTCTCGTCCAATAGAATTTAGACAAGTTTAGGTCATTATATTAACCTTATCGTTTAGTTTTAACTCTTAGTTAATTAGATTGACATTTACCATGTCACTTTGTATTTTTATATTATATAGTTAATAAACATACCATATACATCCAAGCGACGCCCAAGTGGTCCATTAATGATACACCTATCATGATATAAGTATCTTGGCAGAACCTTAGATTTTTAAGAAAATAATAACAATTAACAATATAATATTTGTTTTAAAAACTATTTTATGTCAATTTTGACACTATTTGGTAATTGTTTTTTGTGAAAATCATAACATAATTATTAGTTCTAACAATGTCAAATAAATCAACACTAACATGTCATATTAACATAGAAAATTATGGGAATTCATAAAAAGTCTCAAATTACATTTATTTGGGTATTTATAACATCAATTATGTCAATATTTCATTAATAAGATAATTACTGCATCATCATTATGTCATAAATAAATTAAATTATTTACTGTATAGAAATTATAAATAAAATACCATTATGTAGGAAATCGTTTTATCTTTCTAATGAATATTTATAGTCGAATTTATCTTATTTATAACCCTATATTAAAAATGATTTAGTTATTAAACATTGATTTAAATTATTTTAACCCTTCTTTAAATAAATTAATAATAAATGTCCTAATCTAATCCAAGTTGGCCTAAATGGTCATATTTTATTCCTAAGGTTGTTTTGGTCTAATTACACTTATCCAATAGAATTATGACATGTGTTAGGGTAATAATAATATCACTTTTACCCTTAATTACCCTATTTACTTTTAATCATGGTAAAAAAAGTAAAAAGTTACTATTCACCAAAAACTATTTTAATCTCATTTAACCACATTTTAGTCCTTTATATTAACCATGTCTCTAGGATTTTTGAAATTCCACTCACAGAAGCGGTAAAATTAAGTTTTATGAAAAATTCAGTTTTTTTAACTACCACTTAGTGGTTTCACTAATCATCAAAAAAATGAAAGTTTCCAGATAATACCAAAAATTAGGCCTAATATATATTTGATATTATGAATTCAAAAATGATTTCTATTTTACCAACTTCAAAACATATAAGTTACATTAATTAATTTAAAATTTTTATTCCCGTCGTCAAAACAAATAGCGTGTTTTTAAGAGATAATAACTATCAAAAGATTGATACTTGTTTATGTCTGGTTTAAATGTGAAATTACATCCAATGACCAAAATTTTATTAAATGGTAAAAATATATTCAAAATATTCTTTAAAACCACTCAAATTAATAATTTATCACTATTAATTATTTCGATTAAAAAAGTTGTTTTTAATTAAAATTTAGTAATTTTCACTATTCATCAGAATATGAAAGTTATCTGAAAAGTACCAAAATTTCATCCTAAGCTAATTTCGATATTCTGAATCCAAAAATGAAGTCCATTTTGAAATAAAAAATTTATAAAATTTTAAAAAGTGGATATTATTATTTATAACGACTAGTTCATAATAATATTATAATAATATCTCGTTTAGTGAAATTCGGTATCGTGTACTACACACGCTATCGAGGAAGGTCGTGATTGCGTGTAATGAAAGGCAAGTCAGGGACGCGTGTTGTGAAAGCTCCTTTTGTTATAGCGTATAACACGAGACATTAATAAAATTAAAAAGAATATTTTTCATAAAATCTCGGGGTGTTACATTATACCCCCCTTAAAATGAATTTCACCCTCAAAATTCGTCGGGGTTATAAATGGTTTACTACTCGAAAGTTTCTTTAATAGAAACCCACATCTTAAAAAGTAATACCAAAACTTGTCATTAAAAACTAATGTATGAAATTTAACGGTTACCCAAATTAACTAATCACTGGGTTTCCACATAGGAGAACATGGGTGAAAATATGGATATGGAAGAAAAATCTAACCATCATGTTTTGATGGAGAGTGGTAGAGAACATGGATATGAAAAATCCAACAATCAAAAAGCCATATATTTGTGATGATCTAAGGTACCATCTGATTCATCGGATATAAGAGCACTAGGACCACATTTTTGGTTTTCAATATTATTTCCCTAAAGTTGATGAAATTGGAATTAGAATAAATACTTTCGTGATTTTGGTACAGTCTCATCATTGGTCGTTCGTTGGACAATTTACACTTCATCTCTTAATGAAATGAAGTTGAATTTGTCCTTCGTGATGTGTTAGCAGATCATGTGATAGAATGATGGGTCATTCCATCTGTCTCAAACAAAAGGTTAGAAATGTTATCAAAAAATACAAAAGTCCATCTATAGTGAGATTAATCATATATGGTTCCTAAAATGGACTTATACTTCATATATCATACTGGTGAATATAATAAAACTAGTTTCTACTAAACAGGGACTTCTTGTAGGCCAGTGGTAGGCGATAAAGGCCAGTCGCACTTCAGTTGTGGGTTCGATTCCCACAGCCTTGTCCGACGCGATGGGCTGTCGCCCGTCCTGCAGGATGTCCTTTTTCTAAAACTACATTATTATAACATCTCATCAATAATATCAAAAAAACTTCTATCCATAGACAATACTAACATTTTTCCAACATAATCCATTCCAATATTTAGGCTTATCCAAAATACTATTGTCCAATCTCATATTATAGTGAAAACGATTACCAAAGTGTTCATATAACAAGCATGTTAATACCATCGTTGATCCTCATATATCATGAGATATGTCTTGTTGGTCACATTCCAAAAATTTGAAGTCCTTAATCATGTATTCTCTTGAAAAATGACTACCCATTGAATCTTAGTGAAAACATGAGTGCTGTCAAAAGTTAACTCTTTTCACATACCAAAACCTCAAACCGGGATATAACTATTTCCTTATATCAGTCATAAGCTCATGAATACTATCAAACATTTAATTTTCTCTTTATCCCTTCATTATGCGCATATCATTTACTTTCCAAAAATATATGAATAACCTTTCATGGTTACTGGTACCATTCATCATACACTTTCAAAACTTAATTAAAGACAACAGTGTAACAATCCTTAGATGTCTCTTTATTCAATTGTACCATGAGATTACTTATACAACATTACACTTGATAAACATGTAATCATTCCACTACCTTCTTAAACCATTGACCGAGCTTCAACAATTCTTTCACCTCACATATCATTTGTAGTCTCTTTATTCTCATCAACATAAATACTACCCATATGACCATACTGATTCTCTTCATGAGACTTTCCCTTAGGGCATTGGTATGCATAATGCCCGTACATTCCACATTTAAAACATTTAACCATTGTTGATGTCGCAGCAATATCATTATCCTCATCCATGGTGTTAACTGAACCTTTTCCTTTGAACTTACTAGCTTTGTGTCCTCCTTTTCCACACCCAAAGCATCTTCCAGTTCCTTTGAAACATTCTCCTTGATGCCTCTTCCCAAATTATTTACATCGGGGAAATTGAACTTTCTTTCCTCTATGATCATCACGAAACTCCATCTTTCTCTTATTAGTCGAGTCAGGATACTTACCAAATTTGAGTTTATTGATCATATTATGAGATTACTAATTCGACATAATAATGATGTTTGGACATCTAAATCCCATTTCATTTGGTTGCTCAGGAAGAATATCATTCCATTGTCCATTATATCCTCCATTATCGTGAATCATCTTGTTTCCATCCATTTTCTAAAACCCAAAAAGAATAGTGTGAGGGGAAAAATCATAATAAAGGGGAATTAACATCAATATCTAACATCCTAGGTTAAATTCTAATATCTTTATCGTAGTTCTAGGACTATATCCTATATTTATACTTATCCTTAGGTACATCTCTAAACATACCTTAGAAATATCTCTAGGGATTTCACTAACATTTTCGCATCCTAGTTTCCAAAGGTTAACTAAACATTTCCTTTGATACCAACTATAGATACCCGAAGCATGACGTACATAGATATTACATTACTTTTTCAGAATACTTAATACATAACAAAAACAGACACACAAGGATCGTAATAGTTTAGTGTCTTTGGAAACTCGGAATAAAATCTTCAAATCGTGGTGAAAGATATTCAACATCTCCCAATAAAGATCTTCCCCTTTTTTCTTACCTAAAACGTTTCTTTATATCCAAGGGAAAATAAAACATAAAAGGGGTGAGCTCAAATGACCAGTAAGGGTAAAAATAGATAACATAAAACAAACCCTAAACATTTGAATGCAAAAACACGAACATAAAATCTAAACAACAAAATCTTGAGCAAAGACATGAATCTTGGAAGTATGTAAGGCATATATCATAATGGAACATCAATCATGATAAAATAGCATGGGAATAAAACATGTAATTGTGGAATCCATTAGGCTCATGTAATGATTTCCATAGTAGCCAAGGCATTGCTTCCAAGACCATCTTAGTGGACAATGTCCCTTTCTGAATCGAGTTCACTCCTCGTTCCAGTCCTGTAAAACTGAACCGGATTAACTTAACATTCCAGCCATGTCTATCTAATGAGATATAAATCTTTACCCAATGCATTTGAGGTAGATATAGTTCCCACCCATCTCATAATTAAATCATTCTTACTTGTGCCACAAAATAAACATACATCATTCATAATAACCCAATAAATAAAATGGGTTTCGTAAACATCATCCCATCATCAAATAATCCATATAAAAGAAATGGATATCATTTCATAATAAGAAAAGATAAACCATGTAAATCATAGAGACATGATACTTGAAACATACACATATGAAATAATGTCATCTTAGATGAAAAATGGTTTTGATAAAACACTTTAAATGAAATCTTGAGGAAAATATTCTTTTTTCTTCAAAATAATTTTCTTTTCACAAAATGTCATGAAATTTTAAAAGAAAATGATTTTGTTGAAAATTTTCATGAAATATTTTAGAGGAAGCTTAATGAAAATAAGTCTTCATAAAACCGTAAAAATCCATTCACGCCATATAAGTTAAAAATAACATTCTTCTCGTACTTTTGTCGGAAATGTCAAAAAGTACCTTGTAGGGTAAATAAAAGAAAGATTCCTTCCATACAATGGGGTAAAAGTCAAAATGGGTAAAAAGGAAATTAAACATACATGAAAACACTTTTATAAAATAGGGACTTGGACGAATGCAATAACCCCAGTAAATACTTACGAATAAGAAATCTTGGATAAAAATGAGATTTGAAAAATTATCCCTTACCTCAGGTCTGATATGCTTCGTATGTATCCGAACCTCCTGTATAATAATTTAAATAATGTTTTTGACTTATTATAGAAGCATATATATTGTTATGATATCATATATGGTTCACCTATGACTTTATATTACCCGTTCTTTTGTAAATTCCATGTTAAAGAGCATTTTGGGTAAAATCGTTTCATTTGTCGTCCGTGTTTTGACTTGTAATTATTCATATGATTACTTAGATCATGATTACTTAATTATAGAATATAAAACATGATTTATATATAATATATATTCAGAATATACATATATATTATAGATTGATAAATGGAATGAAATACACCGTTCATGGAGATGGTAGGTTGTACGTACGCATGAACGTTGTTTTCGTTTCCTCATTGAATTGAATGGAATTAATTGGATGACATACATATATATATAAATAAATCAAGTATCATTATTATGTCATATATTTCTTTATTACTTATTATATATAATTTATAATCATTTATGAATAGTTAATCATTGAGAATGAATCCCATCGCGTCGTGGAGATAGTATTCCGTACGTACGCACGAGCGATGATATCGTTCCCATGATCGTGGAATTTTATTGGAGTGTATTTGTACTATTACAGAATCAATATCACTTTAAAATAATAATATATGGTTATTATTTACACCATTATACCCATCCATGTAAGGTGGTGGTGGAAAATAGATTACACCATGGCGTGGACACGGTATTCCGTACGTACGCACGCGCGGTGATTTCTTTTTCCGTAGGATGGATAGATGGTGAAATAGGGTTTTTTCATAATTATAATAACATATCCATATATGGGTGATACTAATGTTATTACTTCATGATGAAAAAACCTAATAAGAAGAAGGGTAAGAAGAAATATAGTTGAAATAATCGGTAACGGACATTACCTCTTCTTTGAAGCGCCTCTTTGAGACCTCCACTTAGGGCACTAAAATTGGTCTTTGAAGAATACCAGTACCTCTAGGATGTTTCTAGGAAAGTTTAGAAGTGAATTTGGCAGGTTTGGGCCGAGCTTGAAGGCTCAAAGTGGTGTGAGGAAGAGAGGGATGAGGTTCCCTTTTATAAGGGAGGAGAGGGGCACCTTTGGAATAACTAAAAATATTATTTTATTATAAAGTCATATTCGGTTTTAAATAGCTCAAAATTGATTTAATTCGAAGCTAAGGTGGGGATGGGTCGAAATAATCTAATAAAATAGAATTTATACAAGTTTAGGTCATTATATTAACCTTATCGTTTAGTTTTAACTCTTAGTTAATTAGATTGACATTTACCATGTCACTTTGTATTTTTATATTATATAGTTAATAAACATAAAATATACATCCAAGAGACCCCCAAGTGGTCCGTTAATGATAAAACTATCATGATATAAGTATATTGTCCGAACCATATATTTTTAGGAATATAATAACAATTAATAATATAATATTTGTTTTAGAAACTATTTTATGTCAATTTTGACACTATTTGGTAATTGATTTTTGTGAAAATCCTAACCAAATTATTAGTTCTAAAAAAGTTAATTACATAAACAATAACATGTCATATTAACATAATTTTTTTTGAATTCATAAAAAGTCTCAAATTACATTTATTTGGTTATTTATAACATCAATTATGTCAATATTTCATTATTAAGATAATTACTGCATCATCATTGTGTCATAAATAAATTAAATTATTTAATGTCTAAAAATTATAAATAAAATACCATTATGTATGAAATCTATTTATCTTTCTAATGAATATTTATAGTTGAATTTATCTTATATATAACCCTATATTAAAAATTAATTAGTTATTACAATTTGATTTTAACTATTTTAACCCTTTTTTAAATAAATTAATAATAAATGTCCTAATCTAATCCAAGTGGGCCTAAATGGTCATATTTTATTCCTAAGGTTGTTTTTGGTCGAAATAAAGTTATCCAATAGAATTAGGACAGGTGTTAGGGTAATAATAATATCATTTGTACCCTTAATTACCCTATTTACTTTTAACCGTGGTAAAAAAAGTAAAAAGTAACTATTCACCAAAAATTATTTTCATTTCATTAAACCAAATTTTTGTGATTGATATTAACCGTGTCTCTCTGATTTTTTAAATTCCACTCACATAAGCGGTAAAATTATGTTTTATGAAAAATTCAGTTTTTTTAACTACCACTTAGTGGTTTCACTATTCATCAAAAAAATGAAAGTTTCCAGAAAAATACCAAAAATTATGCCTATTCTATATTTGATATTATGAATTAATAAATGATGTCTATTTTACCAAATTAAAAAATTATCAGTTACATTAAATAATTTAGAAAATTCATTCCCGCCGTCAAAACAAATAGGGTGTTTTTAAGAGATAATATCTATCAAAAGATTGACACTTGTTTATGTTTGGTTTAACTGTGAAATTACATCCAATGAAAAAAATTGTATTAAATGGTAAAAATATATTCTAAATATACTTTAAAACTACTCAAATTAATAATTTATCACTATTAATTATTTTGATTAAAAAAGTTGTTTTGAATTAAAATTTAGTAATTTTCACTATTCATCAGATTATGAAAGTTATCCGAAAAGTACCAAAATTTAACCCTAAGCTAATTTCGATATTTCGAATCCAAAAATGAAGTCCATTTTGAAAGATAAAATTTATAAAATTTTAGAAAGTGGGTATTAATATTCATAACGGCTAGTTCATACTAATATTATAATAATATCTCGTTTAGTGAAACTCGGTATTGCGTACTACGCACACTATTGAGGAAGGTCGCGATTGTGTGTAATGCAAGGCAAGTCAGGGATGTGTGTTGTAAAAGCTCCTTTTGGTGTAGCGTACAACCCAAGATATTAATGAAATTAAAAAGAATATTTTTCATAAAATCTCGGGGTGTTACAATGGTGATCATTATATTTGAATTAGATATATAACGTGAAGTGAAATGATCAAGATGCTTCTTCTAGTGGTATATAGTTGATGACTGCGATCATGTTTGATCATTAGAGAGAATCCTTGGTTGGTACTCCCCTAATGCATTAGGTAATAGGTCCCCCAATTCCTGTTAATATTTATAGTATGTTACCCCCATGTTATAGAGGCAGGGTTCCTTTATCTATGGAGTGGTACTCCCCCTTCATCGAGATCTATTGGGTAGTTGGTCCCCTAATGAAGATAGTTCTCCCCATACAGTGTATAAAAATGGAGAGGATAAGCCCTCCACAATTATTATTCTAGTGTTATTAAAGGTGGAAAACAAAAAATATTGGTCCTTTATTGCTTCATGTAGATTAATTATTCAAATCTAGTTTTAGATATTAATATCGATATCCATTTATGACAGGGGATTTGGATTGAGAATATAAAATGATTGGTACATTTTTATCTTGAATTCCCCTCATAGTTTTTTGGGACTCCTATGGGGTGTATTTAGATGCACCACTGTATGGGATATTCTCACATATGTCTTGTCTTATGTAGTCATTAAACATATAGGTTGGGAATTTGGTGAACCTGGGATCAGGGGAATATAGCAGTACATGGAGATGTTAACCATGTTCATAGTTCTAACATGGAGATTTTAAGTCAGGATCTCTCTTCCATATTTATTTTATTTATAATTATTTTTAGATTAAGACCATATTTATCTCTAGCTTGGAATTTACTTCTCCCCTTATAGATTTTAATTAACTTGTTGTAGAATATTTATTTTTTACAAAATATAAAATTATTTTAGTCACTCTATAGATAATTTAGTTTTATTTTACCTCTACATTGTTTCATGGAGTTTGGGGAGTGTGTGTGTGTGTGTGTGTGAATGTACTTTAGGATAAGCCCTCTAATTTTTGTGATGGCTTATCAGTGATACTATATATCCTATATACTATTAAATCTTGGATTGAGGTCTCACTCTCTATTTATTATCATCCTATGAGTGGCCCTAGTGGGTTGGGTCATTATAAAATTGTATCAATGGTGGTATATTTTAGGGATAGTGTTTTGGTTGTAAATATTGTGTGTTTTGGTTAGGAAACATATGGAAATAGTGTTGATGTTTCTTGAGTTCAGATTTTAGGCTTGGGAAACCAATTATGGTGTGGAAATGATCCTATCAATAAACCAATAATCTAACTTCCAACTTCTTGACTTGGTATCAGTTTTATAGAAAATAATTGTATATTCATCATATAGGATTGGATCTATTTATTCCTATTTTGTTCATGAAACATATCTCTACCTATTCTCTTTTGATTTTTTTATGCATTTCCAAATTTTCAAGACTCCCCTAGAATCCAATCCAGGTGGGATACTGAGATAGGTATATGAAGAAAACTAGTTGAATAATGTGGCCATAGTTTGGGGACTCATTCTTGATGCATTCCCATCAAGTGAGAACAGATTAGTGCTTCCACTCAATGATAAGTTCACATAAAATCCTACAGTGGTTCCGGCGGATGATAGTGCGCATGCTGAGTAAAAAATAAATCTAACCAATTTGGAACATGATGC
The DNA here is from genome assembly GCA_963277665.1 of Viscum album. Classification (NCBI taxonomy): domain Eukaryota; kingdom Viridiplantae; phylum Streptophyta; class Magnoliopsida; order Santalales; family Viscaceae; genus Viscum; species Viscum album. The sequence goes on from OY728142.1 coordinate 2,094,924,183, forward strand.
AATCATTATTATCATATTGTGTGATTTCTAGTGATAGATACCACTTAGGATTCTTAGTGAACTAGAACTTTAGGGTGAATAGATTTATCTTGAGGTAGTGGTTTGAGTTTTCTAACATGTTTAAATCCTGAATAGATCATATGGTTGTATTCAGAACCATATTTATTCTTCATGAAGTAAGGGTTTTAGTAGATTCTGGACATAGCATATCTTTAAAGGGGAGAACATTCCAGTGACACTGCGAGTATCATAAGACTAGATAGATGATATCACTTTGGTTGTTTTCACCTTCTAGGGGAACCCTCATAGTTTGATAGTGTTCCTAATGTCTATTATTCCTTATAGTAATTCATGATGTTGGTGGTGCCCATTTTTTCAATCATTTTATTAGGATAAGAGGATGCATGGTTGTGGGAATCTTCCACCATGAATAAATGTTCTCTTGCGACACAATTCAAAGGAATGCATGAATGTCAATTATTCCCAACGTGGATAGTGTTGAGGAGTGGTGGATGTGTTCCTTTCATTTGAATGCTAGAGTATATTTTGAATCAGGTATAGTTTCAAACCAAAATCAGGTTATATATAAGAGGCAGTTCCTTATAGCTTGGAATTTTCCAGTGGATTCTTTAGCTGAAAATATACTTTTAAAGACTCCTTATTAAAAAGTTACAATGATAACACTTCTCTTATAGTGTTGTCATTGACAATATGAGGGGATAGTATTCTCATGGTATCACATCATAGAAGTGATGAACCTCTATGAATGCTTGCATAGTATATACCAGTTTTCTACTATTCATGCCTAGATTAACTGCTACCGATTAGGGTTGTAGTATCTATATGTGAGAAGAATGAGATTATCATCTAGTTGTGAAAGAGAATAACATGAATAGTAGAACTCGCATATATGTAGAGGGATACATTTTATTTCTCTTTATATTGTAAGTATGATGCATAGTGTAATAGCTTCTATACGATTTAATTTTTGTAGAAGTGGTGGAGAAGTATAAGGACATTTTACCTAAGGATTTTTTGGTTTTACCACCCAATTTGGGGATCAATTATTCTTAGGGAATAACCTAGGTAATATAATAATATCTTTTTCAGCATATCAAGTGGAGCCAGCTATTATTTTGGTTTTGATTATGAAGTTATAATAAATTCTTGAAAAATGTAATATTATTCCTACCATAGCCTCTAGGAAGCTCCATCGTTGTTCTTAGAAAATGTGGATAGTAGTTTGAGGTTTTTCAATGATTTATCTCATCTAAATCACATGATAGTCAAGTAAAATTACACTTTTCCAAGGATCGAATAACCCTTCACATAGTTGAAAAGAGGAATATATTTCTTAGTGTTTCATATATGGTAAAACTAGTATATATTGAGATTTCAAGATGATAATATTTGAAAAGATTATGTTGAGTTCATAAGGTTTCCATCAGACTTTTCCATTCCTCTATGTTTTTAAAATCACAGAAACTTTACCTTAATGAAAATTATTTTTTCCTTAAGGATTATTTTTATAAGGAAAATTCCCCTTCTCTAATGAAATTTTTATCATTTCCAATGTTTTCATTGTTTATTTTATAATATATCAAAAACTAACTCATTTTATTACTATGTAAAAATTTGGTTCCATATCCAAAACCTTGGTATCTTATAATTCCTTGGATATTGAGTATTCTATTTTCAAATTCTGAATTATCTTAAATTAAGATTCCGAATTCTCTAAAATTCAGATTCTGAATTCTCTATAATTACGATTCGGGATTCTTTGAAATTCAAATTCCAAAATCTTTGAAATTCAGATTCAGAATTCTTTGAAATTCAGATTCTGAATTATTTGAAATTCAGATCCTGAAGTCTCTGAAATTCATATTATGAATTCTATGAAATTCCTATTCCAAATTCTCTGAAATTCATATTCTAAATTCTCTAAAATTATGATATCAAATTCTCAGATATTTGGATTCTAATTATGCGAATTTGACCTCCTAATTTTTTATAATTCAGACTCTGAATTCCTTAGAATTCTGAATTTGAATTCCTTATACTTCTGATTCTAAATTCATAAGAATTTTGACTTTTAATTCATCATAATTCTGACTCCAAATTCTTCATAATGATGACACTGAATTATGACTTATAATTCTTCAGAATTTTTATTTAGAATTCATTGGAATTTAGAGTTTGTAATCTATAGAATTTAGGTTTCAGATTTTTTGTAAAATAGAATGTGAATATCCATTCCATATAAACTCTGAATGTTTATTTGGTTAGACTAAAAATTCTATTTTTACGTAGACTTTGAAAAATAGATGTGGTTAAGTAACTTCACTTTCCTTACACATGTTATTTCTATGAAATGATGTCCTATAATCTATTTCTAACTAACTGTTGGTTGAGTGACACATGCATCGGTCCCACCGAGATTCATGGGAAAATATGATTGTTGGAGGAGGGAATTGACAATTGGAGTTCTGCCTATAAATAGGATCTCATTTGAATGAGCTAAATACACATTTTCTATCAATATAGATATCACATGATCTAAAGTTATTTCTAGAGAGAGACTCTCATGATTTGTGAGGATATAAATAGTTTGTTCAGCCTCCTTCATGTGACTCTGATTATTTCTAAGTACAATTGAGAGATTCCTGAGATAAGAATATAGGGTTCTGACTACCATAAAGTTCAAGGACTTCCTAGGATAGAAATATATAGGTGCAGACTACCTTAAATATTGAGGGCTTGTGGGGATAGAAAGATAGATTCTGAAATTCTTATTGAGGGCTTACCTTGGTGTGGGTAAGACATAATTTATTTTAAAGTATAAATCAAAAGACCATTATACAAGTTTGTTGGATACCCAACATTATGTGTTAAAATAATTATTACATTTTACTTGTTTTGTTTCAAGTTTATTTTTATTTTATTTTGATAAAGGAAGAAATTATAACAATCCTATACTTTCTTACTCTTTTATGTACTATAATAAATAAAATTCTATATGATTTAAGGTAGAATCTTTACCTAATTAAATATTCCTTATGTTTACTTTCTGAAACCATATTCCAAAACCTAGAATGTTTTTTATATAGAACTATTTTAGGGGTTTTGAATTTACCATGTTTAACTTTGTTAAACATAGTTTTCCTTAAGGATAAAAATGAATGTTTTTAAACATACAATTCACCCCCCCCCCTCTTGTAATTGAGCATCTACATACACTATTTTGATCCTACTATTGGTATCAGAGCAGGTATCTAAAATACTTCTACTCATATATATGTATTCTTGTTCATGTTTTCCTTATTCTAAATTTTTTCTCTTAAATTTTCCTTCATATGTTTTTCTTGGATATTTTTGTCTTTGTTTACAAACTTTTTCTTTTAACATGTTTTGTGGAAAGATATTTTTCTTAATGGATATAAGGTATGAATATTGGTTTCATTGACAATCTAAATCCTACCACACCACTTTTTTTAAGGGAAATGATAATGAGTACTGGAGAGATAGAATGAAGACTTTTTAAATTAACACTGTAGTTGAAAATTTTATAATGCTTACTAGAGATTACAAAATTCCTAAAAAGGAAGTTGAAACCTTTACCAACCAAGAAAAATTAAAATATAAACTAAATTTAAAGGTATGAAATAAATTGTTGTGATCTATGACCAAGAATATATAAAGTCAAATTTATACATGTGAAGCTACCAAATGCATCTGGAAGAAACTTGAGGTAACTCATTTTGGGACATCAAAAGTTATAGAGGATAGAATAGAAATGTTGAGATAAAAATATCTTGGATTTATAATTCCCAATGGAGAACCTGTTTTCAAAGAATAAAAAATATTTATGACTATCTTAAATTGTTTTCAATCTATGGGAGGATGGTCTTGATGATAAAGCTCTTGGGGACATGATAATTGATATTATTCCAAATGATTGGGAGTCAAAAAGAACATCCATTGATGAAAACAAGAAAGTTTTCAATATTACCCATGATGAAATTTTGGAACTCTTCTTCAACATGATACAAGAATGAAAAGATATGATGATATGAATAATAATACTAATGGAAATGGAATTGTAGACATTAGTACTACTAAAGTCAATACTCTTGAAAGGGTTACAAGATCTAGGTCTACGAAATTCACTATTCTATTTGAGTCAATTGAAAGTGAACATTCGGAAAATTAATTAGCTAATATTTCCCTAAGGATGAACAAGATAGTGGGGAAGAAATGTTTTTAGTATAGATATAAGAAGAAACAAAGAAGGGAAAAGAAAGATTTGAAGGTCACTTGTTATAAATGTAAATGTGTCGGACATATCAGGTCATATGGTCCCATGTTTAAAAGAAAATATAAAAAAGAAAATAATTCTATGAAAAACAAGAAGAAGTATTATAAGACCAAGTCTAAGAAGTTTTTGAAGGATAATATTACATGGAGTGCCAGTGGTGGGGACTCGTATAATGAACCTTTAGAGTATGAAGATTTTGGATATAATAATATTGGTCTTATAGCCCAAGTACCTAATGATAATTATTATCTTATGGCTAAGGCACAAAATGCTTAATCTTTAACCAATATATATTTAAATGAAATTTTTTCTAATGAAGAATATTATGAATCTTCATATGAAGAATCTTCCTCATCAAAAGATAGTACTATACCTTCAATTTAAGAAGTCTCTAGATTTTTAAAACTTCTTCAAAATGAAAATTGTAAGATAAAAAAGAAGTTATAGAATGAAAATTTTAGAATTTATGTTATATCTGAATTACAATCATATCTTTATAAGGATCCTGATCAGAAAATTTTAATTTCGAATTTGTTTCTAAAAACCATATGGAAGATAATTCAGTAAAGGATAAGCTTTATAAGGATCTTGATGATGTTATTTATAAGAAAATTTGAGAGGCTAAGTCTAGTTATAAAACTAATAACCTAGAAGATAAGAACTTGGTTATTAAATTAAAGTCAGAAATATTTTCATTAATGAAATTCCTGTCAAACATTACCTATGGTAAATAAAAATTTGACAAGCTTCATTCCTAAATTCATCCTTTAAGGAATCATTCTAGATTTGGTTACACTCATTCAAAATCAGTTTTTAGTAATAACTATTTTTTCCTCAAAGTGCTCTATTTTCTACTAAATGTCAGTGTGGTGGACATTGATAGAAACAAAATCTCTTTAAAAAAATCTCAATCTTTAGGATTTAATATAGCTTATTTTTCTAAGATTATGTTGATTCATAAAATCTTTCTTTTAGAAATTTCTGGATCCAAGAATGTTTGGATTTCGGAAGACTAACTCTTTTATTTTCATGAAAAAAAAAGAATGTACCAAAAGTATATGGAACATGCATAGTTGATGTTCCCGGTATATGTCTGATAACAAAAAACATATTTGAAAATATTATCATGATGATAGGAGGAAAAGTAACTTTTGGAGATAATGCTTGGGGATAAATTGTTGGTATGGGTAATATTGTTCTTCTTGGAAAAACATTAATTTCAAATGTTTTATTTTTTAATGGTTTTAATCACAACTTCATAAGCATAAGTGAATTATGTTATTAAGGTTAACTTGTAAATTTTAGGAATGATAAATACATAGTACACAATTCCAAGAAAGAGTTTACTCTTTTTTCCCATAGGCAAGATAATGTATACAAAATAAACATAGAAGACCTTATGATCCAAGATCTTCCTTTCTTTAGTGCAATGGAAGATCAATTATGGTTATGGCATAGAAGGTTATGACTTTGTAACCTTAGGAAACTATGAAAAATCTCAAAGAAAAGACTTTTTAAGGTTCTATCTGAGATTAGATTTGATTATTCAAAATTTTGTGATCCTTGTCAATATGGAAAGAAAAATAAATGATGTTTTAAATCAATTGGTGAAGTCTCAACATTTGATGCATTACTGTTAGTGCATATGGATCATTTAGGTCTAACACAAACTGGAATCATTGATAGAAAATATTATGTATTTGGTTTAGTTGATGGTTACACTACATTTACGTGGGTCTATTTTCTAGAAAAGAAATCTACAACTTCTTCTTTTTTCAATAATTTTAGAGCCCAGGTTAAAAATGAGAAAAACCATCCATTAGAAACTATTCATAGTGATCATGGAGGAGAACATTCAAATTCATAATTTGAAACCTTCTGTAGAAAAAAAAACATTACTCATAACTTCTCACCTCCAAGTACTCCTTAACAGAATGGTGTCTTTGAAAGAAAAATAAAATTCTTCTAGAGATAAATAGAACTATGTTGAGTGAATATTATATTTCTAAACATGTTTGGGCTAAATGTAACACCCCAGGTAAATAAATAATATGACATTTTCATATTTATCAATATTTGTTTAATAAAATATTAATATTACTTTAAAGGGAATTCTATGCTTGAGGGCGTACCCAATACGCAATGACGAGTTTCTTTGAAATCTTACGTTGCACTCTAATTATAAAATAATATTATTTCAAAAGGTAGTTAATACCTATCCGTTGTAATGGCGAGAATGAAAGGAACTAAATACAAAATGATTATATATATTTGTCAAATATTTTTACTTTTATCCAATAAAATTTGAAGGCTTAAAAATGAAAATGAATCCAATTTTTAGCATAAATCTTCTAATATTCTTTAAAAGGTTGATTAACCACATTTTGATGGATAACCCTTTTTAAATATAATTTTTACAATTTTATATGTTTTATTTGAAAAAATAAAATCCTTCTTTAGAATCTGGACATCAAAATTTACTTTGTGAAAAATTTTGTTATTTTTCCGATAAAGATCATTTTTATTGAAAATGTTGCATTTTAATTCGAAACCTCCTTTTAATCTGATTTATTTATATGGATAGATCATATATTTAATTTAGATTAAAGTGTATTTAGAATAAATTTTTACCATTTAATCTAATATTGGTCATTGGAATTAAATTCACTTTGAAATTGGACTGAAACTAGTGTCAATCTTTAAATATATATTGTTTCTTAAAAACACGCTATTTGTTTTGACAGCGGGAATTAATTTTTAAATTAATTAATGCAACATATATGTTTTGAATTTTTTAAAATAGACATCATTTTTGAATTTTGAATATCAAATATAGCTTAGGGTTATTTTTTGGTATTTTTCTGAAAAACATCAATTTTTGATGAATAGTGAAACCACTAAGTAGTAGTTTAAACACTGATTTTTTGTTTAAATGAAACTTTACCACTTCTGTGATTTGAATTTCAAAAATCTTACATACAAGGTTGTCATTAGGATTTAAAATGTGGTTCAATGGGATTAAAATAATTTTTTGGTGAATAGTAACCATTTGGATTTTAATCGTGATTAGAGGTAATTAGTGTAATTTAAGGTAAAAATAATGTTTTAATAACATGAAATGACCAAGACACATGTCCTACCCTCATTGGATGTGTCATGGCCGACCAATACAATCCATGGGTCACCTTGGGGACCCCATGGAGCCACTTTGGAAAGAAAATGACATAAATAACTTTTTATTTAAAGTTAAAATAAAAATGTCACAAGCATGAGTTGTTTTACAAATACAATTTTTAAATGGGGTTATACAAGTTATATTTTAGACTATAAATATTAATTAGAAATATAAAAATATTTACTACATCATGATAGTTTTTTTATAATTTTTAGAATTTTTAAATAAATAAAATTATTTATGATATCATAATGATGCAGCGATTACCTCATTAATAAAAGATTTAAATAAAATGAAAAGAAAATGTTAAAACTATAACTTACACTTGTCAAAGACCTATTGTATGAGTATATTTCGAAACCATACCATAGTATCCTCGAAATACATCAATGTGGGACCTTTAAAATCAGAAACTCATTTGAAAATAAAGTAACATTTTGTGACATTCCAAGAGTGCCCCTCCTCTCCTCTTTTAAAAAGCCCCCACCTCTACCACCTTACCCACACCTCTCAAGCCTTTCGCTCGGCCAAACCCTGCACATTTTGTCTCTCCACATCCCTACCGTACTCCTAGAATCCTCACATTGGGCAGAAGTCTTCCCAAGGAAGCCTTTGAGCTCAAATCAATGAGAGTTACTCGATTTTAAGGTAGTGTCTTCACTTGTGTTCTTTGGTTTTATTTTGATTCTCCAACCCCCTAAACACTTTTTATTCATTTCTTTTGTAACAACTACAGTATATTATATATACTAGTATGTTTTTATAAGAAGGATTCATGCTACATTTACACACACCTACATCTAATGGTTAAAAAACATACGGTTTCTGTGGATGGTGAATTTCTACCTCACGAAACGATGATTGTTCAATATTCTTTTAACACCCTCAAAGGTGGCCATTAAGATGTCACTATATTTATATATGATATATAATATGTTTATATTTTACTTAAGATTCTGTATTTTCATTTATGTCATACCTTTATGGTTTCCATTATGGTTAAACGTGATATCTCCGTTTTTGGAAGTACGGACTACTGCCCCCTCAAAGTGATTTGATTCTTTAATACCATATGTTGTACGTATAAAGGATAGATTTAATGATATTATATATTATACCATACTGGAATTATAATACTATTATTTATCATTACGTTTTAATTCCATTAAATAAGAAATATAAATTGAAGTAGCGTTCATGCGTACGTACGGCTTACCGTCTCCATGAACTGTGCATTTCATTTCATACCTCTAAATGTTATATAATATTATAAATGCTTGAATATAACGGACATATATGATATATATGATATCTAAATAATAAATATAATTCTGGATATAATATATATTTTAACACATGAACAACTTGTAATTATAAAGAGTTTATTTTTGACTCAAGTAGAAATGATCTACAAAACGACCATTATTAACTTAAATAATTAAATAGTGTTCATAGCATGGTATTAAGTGATATAAAAGGAATAATGAACTTGAAAATGGTTCTTAAGCATATATAAATTAACTCAAGTTTATTATTCAGGAGGTTAAAGAATTATCGAGTCAAGTCGGACCCGAGGTAAGGGATCATACCCCTATCTTTCTTTTTAAGTACACTCTTTTATGTCATTCATTTTATGCTCATATTTCTTATAATTGGGATGTTATTTTATATTAATCCTACTGTAATTTTTATGTTCATATGATTAGAGAACCTATTTTCTCTCATCAATCCATTTTGAATGTTTTGAGTGGCGCTATTTGGCTGCCGAATTTTCGTAAGAGATCCAACCTCTCTCTTTCTTTTTAAGTACACTCTTTTATGTCATTTATTTTAAGCTCATCTTTATTATGTTTTGTGATGTTATTTTATATTATTCATACTGTACTTTTTATGTTCATATGATGAGAGACCCCATTTTCTCTCATCAATCCATTTTGGATGTTTTGAGTGGCGTCGTTAGGCTGCCGAATTTTCATAAGAGATCCAACCTCTCTCTTTCTTTTTAAGTACACTCTTTTATGTATTTTCTTTTAAGCTCATATTTATTATGTTTTGGGATATTATTTTATATTCCTCATACTGTAATTTTTATGTTCATATTATGAGATACACTATTTGATCTCATAAATCCATTTTTGGAAGTTTTAAGTAGCGCTGTTAGGCTGCCAAGTTTTCGTATGGGATTTTTAATCTCACTTTTATTCCCGTGACATTTATGCTACGTTTGCCACTATTTACATTGAGTGGTGTATGTACTGCCCATTATTATACACTTTGTGTAGTATAATATCATTTATGGGTATTTAAATCTTCATTGTATGACCCTTCTTCCATGGGGAGTATGTTTCGAAAGATACCCAAGCCGGTAAGGGAACCTATCACCCCCACCTTTATAAAAGACTTCTTTTGTTATGTATTTTAATTAACATAATATTATGTTTGGATTTGTTCTTATATATCCTTATTGATGTAAATTTTATTTCCAAGTGATTAGATACCCTTTTTATCTCTCATTGACTCATTTCCTGAATTTTGAAGTGATGCCGTTAGGCTATCGAATTTTTGCAAGGGAACTTCTTCACCAAATTTTGATTCTTTGGGATAAACTTTTACTCCTTGAATATGTAGTTCTATTAATATTTGTGAATAACCTCTGATTTTTTTACAATTAATATCCACTTATATTTAGTGTATTCATTTGTCACACATAATTATGTAATTGATTTATCCTTAATCAAAGGATACCATCTTTGAATGGGACTTCGTCTCAATCTCCTTTGATTGAGGCATATTTTTTTTATACACAACCTTATTTTATACGGTGTATAAACCCCTTTTACTTTTATGTTTATCCAAATGAAATCTTTTTTATACGAAGCGTTTTACTAAATGACAAAAGGTAATGTTTTTGTCGTATGTATGCGGCGACAACGACTTCTCCGCCACCATGACCATTATTTGAGTTTTGGATTCCTCTACCAGCCAAACGTTTTTTTAAATGAAAAATAAATACCATGTTTTAATTTTCATTTATTTTGGTATTGAAAATGTTTTTCACAATGTTTCTATTATATCAATGTTTGGTATTGATATCTTGTGATAGAAATGTGGAAATGTTATGTTTCCTTTATGCATGTTTTATGTGATACGATTATGTTATGGTACATGGGAATTGTTATGAAGATGGGTGGTTCTGTGATAAACTACGGGCAGGTGGGCCTGATATAGCTCTTCAATGCATTGGGTAACACGAAGGGGTTAAAAGTTAAGGTTTCTCCGAAGAGATTTAAGGAATATACTGTGATGGGTATTCCAAACATAACCAAGAGAGTTACTCCCTACATAAGAATGTTATGAATGCCTCAAGTTACCTTTATACCTTATGATTTATATGATTTATTCATGACTTTATGAGGTATGTTAAAGTGCTTATGTTTTATGGGTAAATTATGATTTCATTCTTATGTATATATGTACTCATGTTTCCTTTCCATACTTTTTATAACCCTTACTGAGATTTTTATGCTCATCCCAGGTTTTTGAAATTTTTTTCACAGGTCAAGGGAATGGTACATGATATGATGATAGTGTCAAGGAAGTGTCAAGTAAGAATCCATGTTTTATTTTAAATATGTTTCTGTTTATGGGGAAAATGAATACTATATTTATGTAACCACTTTGTTTAAATGTGGAATGTAATGAAAGTTTTATAATCTAATTCTCTATAACTCTAAACCTGAAAAGATTCTCAATGTGAATTATTAATTTAATTCAATACTAAGTAATGTTTAAGGCCGAGGCCTTATAGTTGGTATCAAAGGTCGGTTTAGATAACTTTAGAGGTTAGAGTGTTTTTTAATAAAAAGTGACAAGTTGTGTATAACCACAATGGTTAGTATATTAGATGGAGTCATATTTTTTTGTTTTTAAAGATAGAATGAGTTTGACATAACTTGGATAAGTATATCTTGGTGTTTATCTTCGTCTTTTTTATTTGATTATTTTATTGATATACTCACACTGACCTTTTTGGTTTTAGTAAATGGATGGATCTTGTAGGCACCAAAGTAACAGTGGATTTGAAGAAAACTGTGACGGTTTTATGAAAGAAAAACTGAATGATATGGGAGTTGTAATGAGAACTCTTGTGTTTATCTTCAACCAATTATATGCAGTCATGATTGACCAACTGAAACTTAGTGATTTTTATAAGGCATCGTATATGCGAGAAAAAAATTACTACAGAAGTTCAGGTAATAATCATGAAGGCAAGTATGTTCAAAAACCTATGTGTCAAATATGTGGAAAGAAACACATAGGAAAATGTTTCAATGGGACAGAAAGATGTTATAGATGTGGAAATGAAGGTCATAAAGCAAGAACATGCCATGGAAAAAGGAAGCATCTATTTGACTCTAGGAAAGGTAAATGAGTTATTATTGAAGGATAAATTGAATGTTTTAAATTTGGTGTGCATGGTCATTATGAAAACACATGTCCTGCAAAGAAGTTTCAGTAATGGGGTCACCATGATTGTAAAATTATTCATTTACCAATACCTAATGCCATTCCGATTGAGGATGAAGAAACTGACAATGAAGAATGAAATGTATGGATTATTTCTTAACATATGTTTTCCTATTATTGGAATCATAGGATATGATTCATGATTGTGTTTATAGGAAAGAAGTATTTCAGAATAAGTTGAAAAGGAATGGATAATGGATCATGAAGAATGTTGAATGAGTAAGAAGTCATCATATAAGGGATTCATGAGTTATGGTAGATTTTAAGATGGTGAAATTATTAGATGTATTAAGTCTCTTTTGATGATGGGGTTACATTAGAAGACTTTTTATAGTAACCCTGATGTTTGATATACAAAAATTTTATTCAAGGAATAATTATCCTTTATTTTGTGGATATATTTACAAAGAACTATTTGGGTTTATATGATCCTTGAATTTGAGGCAATTACTGGTTAATACATTTTGGGTTGCAAAAAAGGAAGTTACCAGATAACCTTTGTGGTTAAAATAAGTTACGGTTATTTTTGACGAATTTATCTCTTTTTGGTGAATGTTATAAAAATGTATAATTTTTGAAAAAGGATAACACGCAGAGCGTGTGACAGCCCGTCGCGTCGGACGAAGCTGCAGGAATCGAACCCACAACCAAAGTGCAACTGGTATTTATCGCCTACCACTGGTCTACGTGAAGTCCCTAGTTAGTTTGAATGATTCTTTTTAGTTAGATGATTTTATTAATTAATAGTAAGTTGATTTTTCTTTATCAATGGAAATGATTATCCTATCATGGAGGATACGTGATTAGGTTAATTACTTTTCAGTATGAGACTGTAAGAGTAACTGATGTTATTTTTGGATAAAAATGTTAAAATCTATCTTAGGAGACTATGTGATTAAATCCTTCAGAGAATTTGGTTTCAATCATAGAATGGTTTACTTTGTAGAATTTTATAGATAAATTCTTATTGAATGGTCTTTGTTGAACATTGGGTTTTTTTTGACAAATTTTGGAGATTAAGAATATATTTTTTTATAAAGGATTATACTTTTTGGTTATTATCTGATCTCATACTAACCTTTTTGGTTTTAGTTTTGGTTAAAGTCTAAAGACATGGGATGTATAAAGTTCTCTTTTGTGGATTAGGTGATTCTCTAGAAGTTGATTATAGCTCTCTTATTATGAACAAGTCATCCTAAATAATCTTCTTTTGGAGAAAATATGAGTTCGTGTAAGAAATCTAGTAAAATTTGAAAGTCAACATGCCAATTAAGTATGATTCCTTATGTTTTAGTTAAGCTCATAAATAAATTCCTCAATGAAATGTAACTTAAAATAAAAATGTTTTCTGTTAATTTTTCCTACTGGGGAATCAAATACCGTTTAACCCATCACAAGTTTGTGATTTTCTTATTGTTAACATTCTCCTAGACATGTTTACTATCACTATCCATCAGAACATGACCCTTTTTTTCCTCCATATCCATATTTTCATACTTGGAATCCTATTGTGGGTTAACTCAAGTGACATTTGTACTTCTCTCTCATTCTTTTAAAGTGATAGTTTTACTGACTCTTGTTCCGATGTGGGATTTTCAATGAGGCTTCCATGCCCAATTTTAAAATTGCGATGATGCAATTCCAAAAAGGCAGAAGGATGTAACACCCCAGGTAAATAAAGAATATGACAATTTCATATTTATCAATATTTTTTGAATAAAATATTAATATTACTTTAAAGGGAATGCTATGCTCAAGGGTGTACCCAATACGCAACGACGATTTTCATTGAAATCTTACGTTGCACTCTAATAATAAAATAATATTATTTTAAAAGGTAGTTAATTCCTAGTTGTTGTAATGGCGGGAATGAAAGGAACTAACTACAAAATGATTATATATGTTTGTCAAATATTTTTACTTTTATCCAATAAATGTTGAAGGCTTAAAAATGGAAATGAATCCAATTTTAATCATAAATCATCTAATATTCTTTAAAAGGTTGATTAACCACCTTTTAATGGAGAACCCTTTTTAAATATACTTCTTACAATTTAATATGTTGTATTTGACAAAATAAAATCCTTCTTTAGAATCTGGACATCAAAATTTACTTCATGTAAAATTTTGTTATTTTTTCGATAAAGATCATTTTTATTGAAAATGATGCATTTTAATTCAAAACCTCCTTTTAATCTGATTTATTTATATGGATAGATTATATTTTTAATATATATTAAAGTATATTTAGAATATATTTTTACCATTTAATATAATGTTTTTCATTGGAATTAATTTTACTTTGAGATTGGACTTAAACTAATGTCAATCTTTTCATAGATATTGTTTCTTAAAAACACGCTATTTGTTTTGATAGCGGGAATTAATTATTAAATTAATTAATGCAACATATATGTTTTGAATTTTGTAAAATATACATCATTTTTGAATTCAGAATATCAAATATAGCTTAGGGTGATTTTTTGGTATTTTTCTGAAAAACTTCAATTTTTGATGAATAGTGAAACCACTAAGTGGTAGTTTAAAAACCGATTTTTCGTTTAAATGAAACTTTACAACTTCTGTGATTTTAATTTCAAAAATCCTACATACATGGTTGTCATTAGGATGTAAAATGCGGTTCAATGGGATTAAAATAATTTTTTTGTGAATAGTAACTTTTAGGATTTTAATCGCGATTAGAGGTAATTAGTGTAATTTAAGGTAAAAATAATGTTTTAATAATATGAAATGACCTAGACACATGTCATACCCTCATTGGATGTGTCATGGCCGACCATGACAATCCATGGGTCACCTTGGGGTCCCCATGGAGCCTCTTTGGTAAGAAAATGACATAAATAACTTTTTATTTAATGATAAAATAAAAATGCCACAAGCATGAGATCTTTACTAAAATATTTTTTAAATGGGGTTATACAAGTCATATTTTTTACTATAAATATTAATTATAAAGCTAAAATAATTTCCTACATCATGATATATTTTTTATAATTTTTAGACATTAAATAAATAAAATTATTTATGATATCATGATGATGCAGCGATTACCTCATTAATAAAGGATTTAAATAAAATGAAAAGATAATGTTAAAAATATAACATAAACTTGTCCAAAACATATTGTATGAGTATATTTCGAACTCTTACCACATTATATGTGAAATAAAACTATTTGGGACCTTTAAAATCCGAAACTCATTTGAAAATAAAGTAACATTTTATAACTTTCCAAGAGTGCCCCTCATCTCCTCTTATAAAAGGCCCCCACCTCTACCACCTTACCCACACCTATCAAGCCTTTTTTTGGGCCAAACCCTGCTCATTATTTCTCTAGACATCCCTAACTTACTCCTAGAAGCCTCACTTTTGGCAGAAGTCTTCCCAAGTAATCCTTTGAGCTCAAATCAAAGAGAGTTACCCGATTTTAAGGTAATGTCTTTACTTGTGTTCATTTGTATTATATTTCTTCTCAAACCCCCTAAAATCGTTTTATTAATTTCTTTTGTAACAACTCCAGTATATTAAATATACTAGGATGTTGTTATGAGAATTATTAGAGCTAAACTTACACACACCTACATCTAATGGTTAAAGAACATATTGTTTCTATGGATGGTGAATTTCTGCCTCACGAAACGATGATTGTTCAATATTCTTTTAACACCCTCAAAGGTGGCCATTAATATGTCACTATATTTATATATGATATATAATATTTTTATGTTTTACTTAAGATTCTGTATTTTTAATTTATGTTATACCTTTATGGTTTCCATTATGGTTAAATGCGATATCTTCATTTTAGGAAGTGCGGACTACCGCCCCCTCAAAGTGATTTGATTCTTTAATACCATATGTGGTACATATAAAGGATATATTTAATGATATATATATGATACCATACTGTAATTATAATACTATTATGTATCATTATGTTTTAATTCCATTAAATAATAAATATAAATGGAAGTAGCGTTCATGTGTACGCACGACTTACCGTCTCCATGAACGGTGCATTTAATTTCTTACCTCTAAATGTTATGTAATATTATAAATTCATGTATATAATGGATATATATGATATATATTATATCTAAATAAGGAATATAATTCTGGATATAATATATATTTTACCACATGAACAACTTGTAATTATAAAGAGTTTATTTTTGACTCATGTAGCAATGATCTACAAAACGACCATTATTAACTTAAATAATTACATAGTGTTTATAGCATGGTATTAAGTGATATAAAAAAAATAATGAACTTGAAAAAGGTTCTTAAGCAAGTATAAAATAACTCAAGTTTATTATTCATGAGGTTAAATAATGATCGAGTCAAGTCGGACCCGAGATAAGTGATCAACCCCTCTCTTTCTTTTTAAGTACACTCTTTTATGTCATTCCTTTTAAGCACATCTTTATTATGATTGGGATGTTCTTTTATATTAATACTACTGTACTTTTTATGTTCATATTATGAGAGACCCTATTTTCTCTCATCAATCCATTTTGGATGTTTTGAGTGGCGCCGTTAGGCTGCAGAATTTTCATAAGAGATCCAACCACTCTCTTTCTATTTAAGTACACTCTTTTATGTCATTTCTTTTAAGCTCATATTTCTTATGTTTGTGGATGTTCTTTTATATTACTCATACTTTAATTTTTATTTTCATATGATGAGAGACCCTATTTTCTCTCATCAATCCATTTTGGATGTTTTGAGTGGCGCCGTTAGGCTGCCGAATTTTCGTAAGAGATCCAACCTCTCTCTTTCTTTTTAAGTACACTCTTTTATGCCATTTCTTTTAAGCTCGTATTTATTATGTTTGGGGATGTTATTTTATATTCCTCATACTGTAATCTTTATGTTCATATTATGAGAGACCCTATTTGATCTCATAAATCCATTTTTGGAAGTTTTAAGTGGCGATGTTAGGCTGCCGAGTTTTCGTACGGGATTTTTCATCTCTCTTTTATTCCCATGACAATTATGCTACGTTTGCCACTATTTCCATTGAGTGGTGTATGTACTGCCCATTATTATACACTTTGTGTAGTATAATTTCATTTATTGGTATTTACATCTTCATTGTATGACCCTTCTTCCATGGGGAGTATGTTTCGAAAGTTACCCAAGTCGGTAAGGGAACCTTTCACCCTCCTCTTTCTAAACGTCTTTTGTTATTTCTTTTAATTAACATACTATTATGTTTGGATTTGTTCTTCTATATCCTTAATGATGTTAATTTTATGTCCAAGTGATGAGATACCCTTTTTATCTCTCATTGACTCATTTTCTGAATTTTGAAGTGACACCTTTAGTCTATCAAATTTTTGCAAGGGAACTTCTTATCCCAATTTTGATTCATTGGGATAAACTTGTACTCCGTGAATATGTCGTTCTATGAATATGTGTGAATAACCTCTTATTTTTTTACACTTAATATCCACTTATATTTGGTGTATTCATTTTTCACACATAATTATGTAATTAATTTATCCTTAATCCAAGGATACCGTCTTTGTATGGGACTTCATCTCAATCTCCTTTCATTGAAGAATATTTTTGTTTTATACACAAACTTATTTTATACGGTGTATAAACACCTTTAAATTTTATGATTATCCAAAAAGAATCTTTTTTATACGAAGCATGTTACTAAATGTCAAAAGGTAATGTTTTTGTCGAATGTATGCGGCGACAACGACTTCTCTGCCGCTGTGACTATTATTTGAGTTTCAGCTTCCTCTAAAAGCCATACTTTTTTTTAAAATGAAAAATAAATCCCATGTTTTACTTTTCTTTTATTTTGGTATTGAAAATGGTTTTCAAAACGTTTCTATTATATAAATGTTTGGTATTGATATCTTGTGATGGAAATGTGGAAATGTTATGTTTCCTTTATGCATGTTTTATGTGATATGATTATTTTATGGTTCTTGGGATTGTTATGAAGACGGGTTGTTCCGTGATAAACTAAGGGAGGGTGAGCCCGATATAGCTCTCCAATGCAATGGGTAACGCGAAGGGGTTAAACATTAAGGTTTCTCCGATGAGATTAAGGGAATATACTGTGATGGGTATTCCAAACGTAACCAAGAGGGTTAGTCCCTACGTAAGAATGTTATGAATGCCTCAAGTTACCTTTATACCTTATGATTTCTATGATTTATTCATGATTTTATGAGGTATGTTAAAGTGCATATGTGTTATTGGTAAAGTATGATTTCATTCTTATGTATATATGTACTCATGTTTCTTTTACATACTTTTTATAACCCTTACTATGCTTTTTATGCTCATCCCAAGTTTCTAAAATGTTTTTCACAGGTCAAGGGAATGGTAAATGATATGATGATAGTGTTAAGGAAGTGTCAAGTAAGAATCCATATTTTATTTTAAATATGTTTCCGTTGATGGTGAAAATGAATACTATCTTTTTGTAACCACTTTGTTTAAATGTGGAATGTAATGCAAGTTTTATGAACTAATTCTCTAAAACTCTAAACCTGAAAAGATCCTCAATGTGAATTATTAATTTAATTCAATATTAAGTAATGTTTAAGGCTGAGGCCCTATACTAAAGCTGTAAGTACTGATTATTATATAGTAAATCAAGTTTTAATTGGAAGTTTTCTTAACAAAACTCTTTATGAATTGTGAAATGTTATAAAATATATAATTTCTTACTTCAATATTTTTGGTTGCAAAGTATTCATCTTGAATACTAAATAAAATTAAAATAAATTTTCCACCAAATATGATGATGGAATTTTTCTAGGAAGCTTCACTACTTCTAATCGTTATAGGGTTTTTAATAAAAACACTTGTACTATTGAAGAAATAGTGCATGTTAAATTTGATGAAACTGATCCTTTTGTTTTTAAAAAAACCCAACCAATATATTCAGATGTGTTTTCAAAAACTGATTATCAACCCTTGATAAAAGATCCTACTTATATAGAAATGTTTAAGAAAATATTTATGAGGCATTTACTCCAGAATATTTCCTACCATTTGTTGAAGAAGAGGTTTTACAAAACCCAAATTAGTTGTTTCTTAAGAATTATCCCAGTTATAGTATCATTGGTGACATAATTCAACCTTTAAGGACTAGAGGTTCCTTAAGAAATTAAGTAGAACATCTAGCATTTCTTTCCCAATTCTAACCCAAAAGCACTACTGAAGCTTAAGGTGCTGAGGATTGGATTGAATCTATGTAAGATGAGCTAAATTAATTGAAAAGGAATAATGTGTGGATCTTGGTTGAAAGACCTAAGGAAACTTCTCCAATTGGAGAAAATGGGTCTTCAGAAATAAATTTGATGAAAATGGAATCATAGTAAGAAATAAAGCTATAGTAGATTTTAAAGGCTATAATCAACAAGAAGTAATAGACTATGAAGAAACTTATACTCCTATATATAGACTTGAATATATTCATATTTTACCTTCCTTTATAGAATTCATTAATTTCAAACCATTTCAAATGGATTTAAAATGTGCTTTCATTAACGGATATGTTCAAGAGGAAGTTTAGGTTAAACAACCTCGTGTATTGGAAGAAAAAAACATCATAAACATGTTTTAAAACTAACCAAAGATTTATATGGACTTAAACTAGACCCTTGAGCTTGGTATGATGGACTTACGAGATTTTTGGCTAAAAACAATTATGTTAAGTGAACTGATGATCCAACCATTTTTTTAAAAAAACATAAGAAAAATGTTTTGATTGTTCAAATTTATGTTGATGACATTGTATTTGGTTCAACTCAGCAATCTTTAACTCATTTATTCTTGAATCTAATGAAATCTGAGTTTGAAATATGTAAGATGGGTAAATTAACATTATTTCTAGGTTTTCAAATTTCTCAAAAATAGAAGGAACCTATAATATATCTCAACATAAGTATATTAAATATAATCTTAAAAAGAATGGATATGACAACACTAAAAGTATAATTACTCCAATTGTTACCTCAAAATCTCTTGATCTTCATGATATTGGGAAACTAGTAGATCAAACATCATTTAGAGGTATGATAGGATGTTTACTATACTTTACAGATAGTCCTAGAGACTTAATATTTTACATATACTTATGTGCAATATATCAATCCAATCCAAAGGAATCTAATTTAAAATTAGTGAAAATAATTTTTCTCTATTTAAAAGGAACCATGGATTTTTGAATTTTTTACGCATTTGGAAATGGTTTTGTTCTAAAATTATTTTCAAATAATGAATTTGGTTGGTGTATAATGGACAGGAAAAGTAAATCCGGAACGTTTAATATCTTCAGATATTCATTAGTTTCTTGGTCATGTAAGAAGCAACACTCAGTAGCACTCTTTTCTGCTAAAGCTAAATATGTAGTAGTTGAACGTTATTATGCCTAACTGTTGTGGATGCAACATACACTCACAGACTATTGTATATGTTTTACCAAAACACAAATAATGTGTGATAATACTAGTGCCATTTCCCTAAGAAACAACTCATCACATCACTCCCATTCAAAACATACAGATATTAGGCATCACTTTCACAGGGATTACACACTTAAATCTGATATTATTCTTCGATTTATCAAAAACCAAGATCAACTTGCTGATATCCTTACAAAATCATTACCCTTCGATAGATTTGAATATATTAAACAAAAGTTAAGAATGATATCTGTAAGGTAATCATCCATATTTTTTTTTTGAAACCTATCTCTTTACATTATGTAACTCCTTTTCATAGGGGGTACATTTTCTGGTTTAACCAAATTTTCCACAATCAATTTATTTTTGTAATCAAATTTTTGTTAGTCAAATTATTTTAGTAACTAAAATTTTCGTATTCAAAATTTTCCAAAAGTCAAATTCTGGAACTCAATTTTTTTTGTTTCAAAAATTACTTTTCCTTTGAAAAACTATTGAATACATATTTGTTTTCCCTCCTTAATAAAATTTTATGGAATCTAAAATTTCTCAAGATTAATATTTTTTATTTACTGACAACATCCAAGAAATCTAAAAGGTATATTTCCTTACTTAGGTTTTCATTATTGAATTTTTTTACATGTTGGTTTTTTGTCTTATTTTATTAAAATTTTTTGGATTCACTTTCCTTAAATATGAATAATTACCTTAAAATCTTCAAAAGATCATAACCTAAAAGATCCTTCTTCGGCTTTCATCTCAACCATCAGATCAAATTGTGTGTGTTTTAACCTTTGGATCATTGTGGTAATATGAACCATCACTTAAATTCATATATAAATACTTTCTATTGGTTGTCCCACATTAGTTTTCATGTGTTTGTGTGTCGAAGTTGTGCCTCTCTACATAAGGGTCATTCTGAATTTCTTGTTTTTCTTAACACTGAATGTCTTTTTAGGCATCCCCTCAAAAGAAAATGTCATCAGTTATAGAAATTTCCGAATTTCATATTTACTGAGAGAGGTTAGTAGATCACAAGTTCTTTGCCAAGTATAATTCCCCCATTACGAAAAATTTCATGCTAAATGGATGGGAAATGTTGTGTATAGCCCAAACAAAAGAACATGATCCTCTTTATCTGGTGTGTCTTATTATAGAGACCTAAATCTTGACATACATGGATATTACATTACGCTTTTGGAAAACATAATACATGAAAAAAATAGATGCCCAAATACCGTATTAGTTTAGTGTCTTTGGAAACTCAGAACATAATCTTCTAATCATGGTGAAAGATCTTCAACATCTCTCATAAAGATCTTCCCCTTTGGTTTTCTTACCTAAAACCTTTATTTATCTCCTAGGGAAAATAAAACATAAAAAGGGTGAGCTCAAATTCTCATTAAGGTTAAACATGCAGAATATAAAACAATCCCTAAACATTTGAATGTATGAACATGAACATAAAACATCAAAATCATGAGTAATGACATAAATCTTGGCAGTTCATTAGGAATAGATCATAAAGGAACATTAATCATGATAAATAAAATGGGAAAAAACAAGTAATTGTGGAAAACCATTAATCACATGTTATTATTTCCATATTATCGATGGCATTGCTGCCAAGACCATCAAAGTGGACAAAGTCCATTACTGAACTGGGTTTACTTGTCGTTCCAGCACTGTATTACTAAACCGGATTTTACTTTTCATTCCATCCTTGTTTATCTAATGAGATATAAATCATTACCCAATGAATTTTTGTGAGATATAGGTCCCACCCATCTCATATTTAAATAATTCTTACATGTGCCGCAAAATAATTATAAATCATTCATCATAACCTAAAGAATAAAATTGGTTTCATAAACATCATCCCATCATGACATAATCTATATAAAACAAATGGAATTCATTTCATCATAATAACAATAAAAAAATTTAAATAATAGACATTATAATTGAAACATAAACATGCTAAATAAAGTCATTTTAGATGCAAAATAATTTTTATAAATCACATCAGATGAATTCTTGAGGAAAATATCCTTTCTTCTTCAAAATCATTTTCTTTTCAAAAAATATCATGGAATTTTAAAAGAAATTGATTTTATTGAAAATAATCATGACATATTGTTGAGTAATATTCATGAAGAAAAGGCGTTATGAAACCATAAAAATATGTTCATGTCGTATAATTTAAAAAAACATTCTCCTCATACTTTTACCAAAAAATGTCAAAAAAGTACCTCATATGGTGAACAAAAGAAAGATTCCTTCTATAAGACTATGTAAAAGTCAATGAGGGGTAAACATGACTTTAAACATACATGTAATAATATTATAGACTTTATGGATACATTTTTATGGACATGGATGAAAAATTTAACCCCTGTAAATACTTACAAATAAACAATCTCGAATTCGAACGAGATTGGAATAATAAACTCTTACCATATGTCCAATTTCTTTTGTATGTGTCTGAGACACTTGTATATTGGGTTAAAACATATTATTAACTTGTATCATAACCATAATAATATTTATGTTATCATATATGATTCACTTATGACTTTATATTACCCATTCATTTGTCAATTCCGTGTTAAAGTAGTGTTTTTGGTAAAATCGTTTCATTTATCATCCATGTTTTGACTTGTAATTATTCATATGATTACATAGATCATGATTAATTATATCCAGAATTTAAAACATGATTGATATATAATATATATTCAGAATATATATATATATAATAGATCGTTAAATGGAATGAAATACACCGTTCATGGAGACGGTGTGTTGTACGTACGCATGAACGTTGTTTTCGTTTCTTTATAAAATTCAATGGAAGTAAGTAAATAACATATACATAAATTAAATATCATTAATATGTCATGTATTCCATTATTATTTATTATATATACTTTATAATCATTCTTGAATGGTTAACGTAGAGAATGAATCTCATCGCTTCGTGGAGACGGTAATCCGTACGTACGCAAGAGCAATGATATTGTTCCCATAATTGTTGAATGGAATTAGAGTGGATGATATAATATCTCAGAATTAGTATCATGTTATAATAACCATATATAGTTATTATTTACACCATTATACCCATCCAAGGAAGGTGGTGGTGGAAAAACAGATTACACCAAGGTGTGGAGATGATATTTCATACGTACGCACGCGCGGTGATTTCTTTTTCCGTAGGATGGAAAGAAGGTAAAATAGGGTTGGAAAATATTTACAATAACATATCATTACATGATTGATACTGATGTTATTACTTTATTATGAGACAACAATATAATAGGAAGTATAAGCATAAATGAATTTGAACGAATCAGGAAATGATATTACCTCTTCTTTGATGCACCTCTTCTAAACATCCTTTTAGGGCACTAAAGTGGGTCTTAGATGAAGACCAAGACCTCTAGTGTGTTTCTTGGGATTTTTAGAAGAAAACTGGTCAGGTTTTGGTCGAGCTTGAAGGCTAAAAGTGGTGTGAAGAGGAGAGGGAGGAGGTGCCCTTTTATAAGGGAGGAGAGGGGCACTTTTGGAAACCTCTAATATATTAATTTAGAATAAACTAAAACCCCACATAAAAATATCCAAAATGACTAAAATCAGAATATAAGTAGATATAGGGTTGTAATATCATCAAAAAATAATATTTAGACATATTCATAATTTATTTTAATCCTTATCAACTTGAATTATCATTATTTAATCTATTTAATTTTATTAGTGGTAATAAAATTCTAAATATTTAATTGTTATAAATAATTACTTATGTGTTATGAATTGTCCATAATTGGATATTTTATGACATTTTAGACCATATAAATTTCAATTTATAATTTTTCAATATTTTTGTGATTTTTAAACAATTTTATAATATGTGATTTTTATAAAATAACAATAATGTCAATTTTGACACTATTCATTTATTTGAATTTAAATTAAATCCACATAGAGGTTATATTCGAAAAAAATATATTTAATAGACTCCTAAAATGTCATATTCATCTATAAAATTTTTTTATAACATTAATTAGTTCATGTAATATTTATTTTAATATTATAAAACCATTTATTTGTTATTTCAATCAATAAAATAATTTCTACAACACTATTGTATCATTATTAATGATAATTATTTAATACCTAAAAATTTTAAATAAATAATAATGATGAATATAATTTTATTATCTTTCTAGATAATATTTATATTCTAAGATTTATGAGTTTTATCGCTAAATTAAAATTATTACACTAATAAGATATAAGAGAGTGACATGTTGTCACTTTCTTTGGTTTTAATAATAATTATATCATTTTCACTGTCAAAAGTCCATGAAATGAATCTAATCTGACCCTTATGTGATATGGTTCTACTTTTATTCATCTAATAGAATTTTGGCATGTCTTAGAGTAATTTTATAATCTTATTTTTACCCTTAATTACCGGATTTATCTTTATCTGTAGTAAATAAAAATTATCGTAGTTACTATTCATAATATCAAAAAAATAAAATTATCCTATTAACATAATTTTGACCCACTGAAACCAAATAATGAATCCATTTTTCAAAATTCAGAAACACAAAAGTTGCAGTAATTAATTTAAAATTAATCCCATTGTTAAGAAAATGTGTTTTAAAAGTTAAAACATTACCAAAGATTGAAATGTTTTTACCTATGAATTCAATGTAAAATTGATGCTAATGAAATAAATTATATTAAATGGTAAAAATATATTCTCTTTATACATTAAAACAATTTACTATTATAATTAACCATAAAAATTATCTCAATGAAAAAAGTTGTTTTTAAGTAAAATTTAGCGTGTTTTTACTATTCATCAAAATAAGAACGTTGTCAGGAAAATATCAAAACTTCATCCAATGTAAATTATTATATCCTTATTAAATATAAGAAGTTTATTTTGTAAAATAGATCTTATGAACTTGTTAAAAATTAGATTTAAAATTGGTGCGCCATCAAAAGGCTACAAAACTGCATTTTTAAATAATACTTCTTTTATCTGAAAAATTGATTTTGTTCTCAAACCTCATTCCAAAAAATGTGTAAGATGAATTATAATGTTATAAAATTCAAAATTCATTTAATACAATTCATAACGGATAGTTCATAATAATATTATAACAATATATCGTTGTCTATTGAAACTCGGTATTGCGTACAACACACGCTATTGAGGAAGGTCGTTTATGCATGTAATGCAAGCCAAGTTAGGGTTGCGTGTAGGAAAATATTCCTTTGGTGTTTCTTATAACACACTCAAAATATAGTTCAGTTATACATTGATCAAAATCTATAATTCGTGTTATGTAAAATGAGTTTTATTCTAAAGAAATTGAAATTCTATGCATCAAAATCCAAGAATAGTGTTGCGTATACTACAAGCTAATATGGTGTTGTGTATATCAGAAGATAATCTTAGTGAAGCGTACATCAAAAAACTTCAAAAAAAAAATAAAAATAAAAATTCTCATAAAATCATGGGGTGTTACATTCTACCCCCCTTAAAATGAATTTCTCCCTCGAAACTCATTGGGGGTTATAAATGGTTTTCTTCTTGAATGTTTCTTTCATAGAAACCCACATCGTAAAAAGAAATACTAAAACATCATTTTAAAAAGGAACATTATAAACATAATGAATACCTGAAGTAACTCATCACTCGGTTTCCACATAGGATAATACTGGTGAAAATATGGATATGGAAGAGAAATCTAACCATCATGTTCTGATGGAGAGTGGTAGAGGACATGGATATGAAAAAGCCAACAATCAAAAAGACATAAATTTGTGATGATCTAAGATACAATCTGATTCATCATATATGAGGGCACTAGGACAATATTTTTTGTTTTCAAGTTCATTTACCTAATTTTGATGAATTTTTAAAATTAAAATAAATACATACTTAATTTTGTAACAATATCACTATTGTTTGTGCCTTGAACAATTTCCACTTCATCTCTTGAAAAAATTATGTTGAATTTTTCTTCTGTGAAGTGTTATCAAATCATGCGATAGAACGATAGGCCATTCCATCTGTCTCAATCATAAGGTTAGAAAAATTTATATACATAAGTCCATCTTATGGAATGATTAATTGTATATGGTTCTATAAATGGACTTATACATCATCTATCATATCGCTTAATAAAATAAAACCTGTTTCTAATAACCAGGGACTCTTTCTAGGCCAGTGGTAGGCAATAAAGTCCTATTGGAATTTGTTTGTGGGTTTGATTCCCGCATCCTTGTCTGATGCGACAGGTTATTGCCCATCCTACAGGTTTTCCTTTTTCTAAAACTATACAATTACAACATTCTAGAAATAATATCAAATATTTCTATCCTTAAACAATACTATCTGATGTCCAACTTAATCCTTTCCAAACATTAGGCTTATCGAAAATACTTTAGTCCAGTCACATAGTATAAAGAAAATGATTACTAGAAATGTCATCAACCAAACATGTGAATAACATCATTTATGTCCCATATAACATACAATATATCTTGTTGGTCACATTCCAAACACGTGAATACCTTAATCATGTATAATCTTGAAACATGAATTACAATAGAACCTTAGTGAAAACATGAATGTTGTCAAAAGTTAACTCCTTCAACATCCTAAAATCCTCAAATTTCTATATACTCAAACCATGATGTCACTATGTCCTTATATCAGCCATGATCTCAATAATAATATCAAACATATTATTTTCTCCTTATCTATTCACTATCGACATATCATCTACATTCCAAAAATATTTCAGTCACTTTTCATGGTTACTAGTACCATTCAATTATTGAAAACCAATACATAGATTTTCAAATATTCAATGATACTATAAATGAGATTCCACAACACTTTTTTGGAATCTTGTTACACAAACACTTAATCATTCCACCACATTGTTGTCATATTAAACATCACTAATAGTGATCACATGTGACTTCCCTTTTTAATTTTCTTTAAGAGGTAGCCGATTTCGATCATCTTTAATGCTTGGATTAAGGCATTGGTTATCATAATGCCCCATTTCCTTGCACTTGAATCATTGAAGTGTTGGTGGTGAATTCTCTTTAGTATTCTCTCTATTCACATCCTTAGCTACCTTTTTCCCATTAAATTGGCACTCAGATGCTCGATGACCTTCTTTTCCACACTTAAATCATTTTCTAATCCCTTTAAGCCAATCTCCACCATACTTCTTTCCACACATTGATCATAAAGAATCATTCGTCTTGTTTTCACCATTGTTCTGAGATTTTTCCTTGAACTCCATCTTTTAATTTTTGTCAAAAACATGAGATGGATATGTAACACCAACTTCTTGGTCTACCTTGATAGCACAACGAACAATTTCTTCATAGCTACTAAAGTCTCTTATATCTAATTCCTATTGAAGTCTATGTTTTAACCCACTAAAGAATCGATCAACTTTACTCTCACGTTGGATGATAAATCATGATTCACACCTTGAAATCCTTGTAAAATTCGCCTCATATATACCAACAGATTAATCATCCTTTTTCTTAAGCTCAAGGAACTTATTTTTCATCTTTGTTTGAAGAATACGAGGGATGTACTTATTGAAAAATAAGTTTTTTAACTCATCCCATTCCATGGATTCAATTTCGTCCTGGGGCCTTGTATTCTTAATTAGAGTCCACTACTGGTCTACTTTACCCTCTAAATTGTAAATAGCTAGAATGAATTTTTCATTTTCGGAATAGATAATTATGGAAAATATCTTTTCAATGGTACTGATCCATTGTTTAGCAACATGTGGATCAGAAGACCCACTGAAAGAAGGTGGATGTTGCCTCATGAAGGACTCAATAGAATATTGTTCCCTTATCTGCTCATTTGGAAGTCCAAAATGATTAATAACTTGTTTAAGTATAGCAATAATATTTTTCACTCCATCTCCCATAACATTGGTTTGTTCAGGAGGACAATCATTACATTGTCCATTACATTGATCAACACAGTTCCTTTGGGTTCCAGCCATCGTATAAAATCCAAAAATAATAGTGTGAGAGGCAAAAATAATGCTTGGAAAAAAACATAATAAATGGGGAGTACCTTCAATATATAACATCTTAGGGTTAATTCTGAGATCATTACCATAATTCTAGAACTATTTCCTATTCTTATACTTAACCTTAGAGACATCCCTAGACATACCTTAGAAATATCTCTAGGTATTTCACTAAAGTCATAGCATCCTATTTTCCAAAGGTTAACTAAACCTTTGCTCTAATACAAAATTTAGATACCCAAAGCTTGACGTAAAAGTATATTACATTACTTTTGCAGAAAAATGAATACATGACTACAACATACGCCCAAATTCTATTTCAGTTTAGTGTCTTTGGAAACTCAGAACATAATCCTCTAATCATCATGAAAGATCTTCAATATCTCCCATAAAGATCTTCCCCTTTGGTATTCTTACCTAAAACCATTCTTTATATCCTAGGGAAAACAAAACATAAAATGGTTGAGCTCAAATGCTCAGTAAGGGTAAACATGGAGAATATAAAACAATCCCTAAACATTTGAACATATGAACATGAACATAAAACATCAAAATCACGAGTAATGACATAAATCTTGGTAGTGCATAAGGCATTGATCATAAAGTAACATTAAACATGATAAATAACACGAGAAAAAAACATGGAATTGTGAAATACCATTAATAACATGTTATGATTTCCATAATAGTCAAGGCATTACTGCCATGACCATCATAGTGGACAAAGTCCATTACTGATCCAGGTTTAATTGTCATTCCAGCCCTGTATTACTGAACCAGATTTTACTTTTCGTTCTAGCATTTTTTATCTCGTGAGATATAAATATTTACCCAATGAATTTGTGGGGGATATAGGTATCTCCCATCTCATATTTAAATCATTCTTTTGTGTGCCACAAAACAATCATAAATCATTCATCATAACCCAAAGAATAAAATGGGTTTCATAAACATCATCCCATTGTGAAATAATCCATATAAAAAAATGGATATCATTTCATAATAATAAAAATAAAACCATATAAATAATAGATAAATTATACCTAAAATATAAACATGATAAATAATTTCATCTTATATGGAAAATAGTTTTGATAAAACACTTGAGATGAATTCTTGAGGAAAATATCCTTTCTTCTTCAAAATAATTTTCTTTTCAGAAAATTCCACACAATTTTAAAAGAAAAGGATTTTATTGAAAATAATCATGAAATCTTGTAGAGTAAGATTCATGAAAAAAAGGCGATATGAAACAATAAAAATCTGATCATGTTGTATAAGTTAAAAAATCATTCTCCTCATACTTTTACCGAAAAAAGTCGAAAAATTCCTCATATGGTAAACAAAAGAATGATTCATTCCATAACAAAAAGTAAAATTAAAAGAGGGGTAAACATTACTTTAAAAATACATGTAATAATATTATAAACTTTATTAAAAATATTTTTATGGACAAGGATGAAAATTTTAACCCCAGAAAATTCTTATGAATAGACAATCTCGAATAAGAACGAGATTGAAATAATTATCCCTTACCTTATGTCAAATTTCTTCTACATGTGTCTAAGACTCCTGTATAGTGGGTTTAAATATATTATTAACTTGTAACAGAACCCTAATAATATTTATGTTATCATATATGATTCGATTACGACTTTATATTAACTTTCCATTTGTCAATTCCATGTTAAAATAGTGTTTTGGGTAAAATCATTTCATTTATCGTCCGTGTTTTGACTTGTAATTATTAATATGATTACGTAGATCATGATTACTTACATCAAGAATGAAAAAAATGATTTTTTTATAATATATATTTATAATATACATATATATATATATATATGATAGATCAATAAATGGAAAGAAATACACCATTCATGGAGACGGTAGGTCGTACGTACGCATGAATGCTGTTTTTGTTTCCTTATTAAATTGAATAGATGAAAGTAAATAACATATAAATAAATATAATGTCATTAACATGTCATATATTTCGTGATTATTTATTATATATACTTTATAATCTTTCTTGAATGGTTAACTTGTAGAATGAATCTCATCACGTTGTGGAGACGGTAATCCGTATGTACACATGAGCGATGATAACGTTCTCATAATTATTGAATGGAATTAGAGTGGATGATATAATATCTCAGAATTAGTATCATGTTATAATAGCCATATATATTTATTCTTTACACCATTATACCCATCCAAGTATGTTGGTGGTGGAAAAACATATTACACCATGACGTGGAGACGGTATTCCATACGTACGCATGCGCGGTGATTTCATTTTCCGTAGGATGGATAGAAGGTGAAATAGGTTTGGTTAATATTTATAATAACATATCATTAAATTATTGATACATATGTTATTAATATATTATGAAATAGCAAAATAAGAGAAATTTTAAGAAGAAATGGATTTGAAAGAATCGGTAAAGGATATTACCTCTTCTTCGACGTGCCTCTTCTAAACCTCCTCTTCGGGCACTAAAGTTTGCCTTTGATGAAGAAAAAGACCACTAGTATGTTTCTAGGGAAGTGGAGAAGAAAAATGGTCAGGTGTTGGGCGAGATTAAAGGATCAAAGTGTTATGAGGAGGAGAGGGAGGAGGTTCCCTTTTATAAGAGAGGAGAGAGGCACTTTTGGAAACCTCTAAAATATTACATTATAATAAACTCAAACCCCACTTAAAAACCACCTAAAATGGCTCAAATCAGAATATTAGATTTTATTGGGTTGTAATCTCATAAAAAATATTTATACATCTTGGTAATTTATTTTAAACATTATCAACTTGATTTATCATTATTTAATCTATTTAATTTTATTTGTGGTAATAAAATTATAAATATTAAATTGTTATAAATAATTACTTATGTGTTGTGAATTGTCCATAATTGAATATTTAATGAAATATTAGACCATATAAATTTCAATTTCTAATTTTTAAATATTTTTGTGATTTTTAATCAATTTTATAATATGTTACTTTTATAAAATAACAATAGTGTCAATTTTGACACTATTAATTTATTTGGATTTAAATAAAATCTACAGAGAGGATATATTCGAACCAAAAAATTTAATAGACTTATAACATGTCATATTCTTATAGAAAATTTGTGGAGAATATTAATTAGTTCATATAATATTTATTTTAATATTTTTAAAACCATTTATTTGATATTTCAATCAATAAAATAATATCTACAACACTATTGTGTCATCATTACTGATAATTATTTAATCCCTAAAATTTTTAAATAAATTCTCATGATATAGATAATTTTATTAGATTTTTGGTGACTACTTATATTAAATGTTTTATGTGGTTTATCAGTAAATTAGAATTATTACACTTATAAGATATAAGAGAGTGACATGTTGTCACTTTCTTTAGTTTTAATACTAATTATATCATTTTCATGGTAAAAAGTTGATGAAATGAATCTATTACGATGAATAAGTGATATTTTTCTACTTTTATTCATCCAATATAATTTTTTCAGGTTTAGGGTAATGTTATAATCTTATTTTTACCCTTAATTACCCGATTTACCTTTAACTGTACTAAATAAATATTACCATAGTCACTATGCATAATATATAAAAAAAAGTAGCATATTAAAATAATTTGGACCCATTTAATCCAAATATGGAATCCATTTTTCAAAATTCAAAACACAAAATTTGTAGTAATTAATTTAAAATTAATCCCATTGTAAAGAAAACGAGTTTTAAAAGTTAAAACATTGTCAAATATTAAAATGTTTTTACCTATGAATTCAATGTAAAATTAATTCTAATGACATAAATTATATTAAATGGTACAAATATAGTCTCTTTATACTTTAAAACATTTTACTATAATAATTTAACCATATATATTATCTCGATGAAAAAAATTGTTTTTATGTAAAATTTAGCATGTTTTTTCTATTCATCAAAATAAGAACGTTGTCATAAAAATATCAAAACTTTATCCAATGTAAATTTTTATTTCATGATTCAATAGAAGAAGTTTATTTTGTAAAATTAATCTTATAAACTTATCAAATATTATATTTAAAATTGGTGCGCCATCAAGAGGTGTCAAAACTGAATTTAAAAAAATACTTCTTTTATCTGAAAATTTGATTTTGTTCTCATACCTCAATACAAAAAATGTGTAAGATGAATTATAATGTTATAAAATTCAAAAATCAGTTAATACTATTCATAACGGCTAGTTCAAAAAAATATTATAACAATATATCGTTGTTTAGTGAATCTCGGTATTGCATACAACACACGCTATTGAGGAAGGTTGCTCTTGCGTGTAATGGAAAAAAAGTTAGGGTTGCGTGTAGGGAAAGCTTCCTTTTGTGTTTCATATAACATACTCAAAATATATTTCAGTTATACATTGATCAAAATCTATACTTGGTGTTTTGTAAAATTAATTTTATTTGAAAGAACTTGAAATTGTGTGCATCACAAGCCAAGAATAGTGTTGCGTATACTAAAAGATAACATGGTGTTGTGTATAGCGCAAGATAATCTTGGTGAAGCGTACATAAAAAGGCATAAAAAATTAAAAGGTATAATTCTCATAAAATTTCGGGGTGTTACACTTATAGAGTTTTATGAGTCTGTATATTTTTTCAATGAAGGTGAGGGAGATAAGTTTTATTTAAAAAGTTAGGGGGAAACTTGTCCCCTTTCCTTTAGTATGTATGCAAGCATCATTGGAATTTCATATGATGGTGAAGCTATTTTTTGTACCCATAAATTTCTTGATGACTCGGGAAGTTTTCGTAAGGATAAGGCTATAGAGTTCCTTGTATTTATTGGAGTGAAGACACCGAAAATAAACCATCCCTCTATAAATCTCAGGATTCTATAATTATGGGGTCAGGGATTTGTCATTCCGAGAAAAGGAGATAAGGACACCCTAAAGAAGAGTGACATCTATGTTATAGATTTTCTGGTAAACTTGATGAAGATAAATTTTGTATAGTATATCATGTTGACTATCACCATCATCAAGAACAGGACCCCCAAATCCCAAATTATCATGTTTTTAGAAATCATATCCAATATTATAGTCTTTTTTCTAGATTCTTTCAAAATCCCATGCCGTTCTAAGATAGTCACATTCATGGTTTGGTTGTTAAGTGATGATACCCAATAGAGGATAAAGGTTGCTATAATAGAAAATCTGGAGAATTATACGACTTATCTCAAAGTGAAATTGAGACCATAGCCATGAAGACAGAAGTAACAGAGAATACCAAGAAGGTTTAGAGGAAGATAAAGATAAAGGAACTGGTAGTTGTTGAAAACCCTATAGTTCAAGAATCTCAATCAACACCCCAAAAGTCTAAGAAGAAAAAAAATCATCCCCGGTGAAGTGGTTGTCAATTGGGGGGAAGAGAAAATGAATATGAAGGAAAGAGATCCTAGATTTTTCTTGGATCCTGGTTAGGTAGAGTCTTTGCAGATCAAAGCTTCTATGGAGT
The DNA here is from genome assembly GCA_963277665.1 of Viscum album. Taxonomy (NCBI): domain Eukaryota; kingdom Viridiplantae; phylum Streptophyta; class Magnoliopsida; order Santalales; family Viscaceae; genus Viscum; species Viscum album. Next base: position 2,094,958,277 of record OY728142.1, read on the forward strand.
TTGAAAAGCTAGAAAAGTAAAAGAAACTATTGAAGAAAATGTATGATACTGAAATTGTTCTAAATAATCTCAAGTATACTGAGAAATTTTTTGAAAAAATCCAGGTACCTGAGTCTTTTATTCAAGAATCAGTATCTATGACTATGGGAAAAAAGTTTGTTATTTTGGAAACAAAAAAAGAGGACGAAATTGTTTGGGAAGAGGAAGTGGAATAAGAAGAAGAGGAAGAAGGAGATGAAACGGATGATGTCATCAGGAATGTTGAAGAATATCATGAGAAGGAATGTCCTTCTGAAAAATTATCAATCTGGACTTCCCAATCTGAATCAACAAAAATTTCTTCACTGGTAAAAGAATACAACGATCAGGATGAAGTTAATAAACTATCTAATGATGAAGGAAGAAATCATTAACTTTTTCAACCAGAGGATCTCGTAGTAGATACCGAGATGGAAAATGATGATCAAGATATAATCATTCAAGTTTCATATAGTGAAATGAATCCCTAAAAGCTACAGAGACCATTTCAAGAGATGATAATGGAAAACAGGTGATACATGATACACATAAGAAAGGTGTGGTAGATAAGAAAGATATTGGTGGGTCATCAAAAAGAAAGGCCTTTGAGATAGACAATGGAAACTCAGCAAAAATGGAATTAGATTTGGAATCATTGTCCATGGGACAAGACTTTGCGGTTCAGTCCCTAAAGAAATTAGTTGATACCATTCCCTTGATTCTGAGTATTTACTCATGGTGTTAGATATTTATAGCACTCATTCAATTAGAAATCTGATTCATTTAGCATGCTTATGGAGAAATTCATCAATCATGAGGTTGAATTCATAACATTCTATATTGAGTATGATTCTCATAGAATATCTTGTAAGTAAATCACTAAGTGGACCAAGAAGATGATTGAATATATGAGATTTCTTTATGAGTTCCATGATTCTGTTAAGGATGCCTTAGATAGAGTAGATGAGAGGATGAAGAAGCATATGAAAAGTTTTTCAAAAAATCTGAACCTAGAACCAGAAACCTGGAATCAAGAAAAAAAAGATCTAAATGGGAAGCTCAATTCAGTTGATTTGAATTTAAATATAGAAATAGGTGTCTAAATTGTGTTCAAAGAGGTGTTCCACAAGCAAGAAGATCTTTCGAAGTCCCAGAAAGAAATCCTAAATTCTCAGGATGAGAAGATCAAAGCTCTGGAGAAGAAAAATGAGGATCAAGAATAGTTTCTCAAGAGCTTTCAATAAGATCATAAGGAGCTAAAGAAGCTAAAGATCATATTGAATAACTTCATACCAAAAAAAGAATTATGAATTTATTTCCTCTTAAATAAATTTTTTTTTGTACTTTCCTTATATAAACATTTCAAATCTTAATGAAAATTCATGTTATACTTCATTTTTTTTGTTGTACATAGTTCTAATATTTCATGTACCATATATATTTTTCAATTACCTATATTCCTTTTTGAAAATCACAAAGGGGCATAAATGAATGATGAAAAAAGAATACTAAGTAAAGAAGATAATTCCTTAAGTAAGGGGGAGTCTATCTAAGGGAGAGTTTACTCAAAGAAGATTTCCTTATGCAAGACAAAGAAAATTATTTTTAAATAAGTCAAGAATATGATCCTCAGGTATTTCGAAACCTAAGGGAGATGTACTCGTATTCACCATAATTCATATATAAAGGGAAATATATTTTATTGTAATGTTTATAATGAAAAATTCTTAGTCCTTATATTCTTTTTCGTGAGGATGTTTGTGCTTTCAAAAATGGGGGAGATTGTTGAGTCAATAAGGTTTCATTATGACTTTTCTATTACTCTATCTTTTTAAAATCACAAACAAATTAACTTAAGGAAAATTATTTTTTCCTTAAGGATTATTTTAATAAGGAAAATTTCCCTTCTCTTTGGAAATTTGTATCCTTACCCGAATTTTCATTGGTCATTTTATAATCTCCCTAAATCTAACTCATTTTATTACTAAGTCAAAATTCAGTTTCGTATCCAAAACCTCGGTATCTTATAATTCCATGGATATAGAGTATTCTATTTTCAGATTCCAAATTCTATGAAATTTAGATTTTTAATTCTCTAAAATTCTGATTCTGAATTCTCTGAAATTTAGATTTGGAACTCTCTAAAATTTAGATTCCGAATTCTCTGAAATTCAGATTCTGAATTCTCTGAAATTCATATTCTGAATTCTCTGAAATTCAGATTCTGAATTCTCTAAAATTCATATTCAGAATTCCCTAAAATTAAAATTCTGAATTCAATGAAATTCAAATTTTGAATTAATTGAAATTCAGATTCTAAATTCCCTGAAATTTAGACTTTTAATTCTTTGTAATTCATATACTGAATTCTCAAAATTTAGACACTGAATTCTGCATAATTCAGACTCTGAATGCCTCTGAATTCAGACAAAAAATTTCCTATAATTTAGAAATTGAATTCTTTATAATTATATGTCTGAATATCTTATAATTCTCACTCCATATTTCTCAGAAATCGGACTCCAAATTCCTCAAAATTCAGACACCTTATTCTTTAGAATTCTTACTCTAAATTCTTTAGAATTCGGATTCCGAATTCATTGGAATTCAAACTCTAGAATATATAGAATTTAGATTCCGAATTCTTTGTAAAGAAGAATTTGAATATACATTGCTTATATTCTCTGAATGTTTATTTGGTTAGACTTTGAATTTTATTTTTCCTTAGACTCTAAAAAATAGATTTGGTTATGTAACTTCATTTTACTTACACATTCTATTGTTATAAAATTATTTCGTACAATATTTTTCTAACAAACCGTTGGTTGAGTGACATGTGTATAGTTACCTATGAGATTCAAGAAAAAATATGACCATTAGATGAGGAATTCTACCATTTGAGTTGTAACTATAAATGAGAGTTAATTTGAATGATCTCAATACACCAGTTATATCAATATAGATATGACATTATGCGAAGTGGTTTTTATAGAGAGATACTCTAATGCTTTGTGCGGATCTGAACAACATGTTCATCTTGATTTGTTCGACTTTGATTGGTGTAAATAATACCCCAAAAGTGTTTATGAAAATTACAAATCACATATTCTAACTCCTTATTGGTTGGTCTAGGGTTTTCCTTATCAATGGAATTTCATTTTTCTCTTTTTCTAAGGGGGATAAAGAAGAGCATTTGAGTATGGTCATAGACTTTCTCTAAGAGAAACAATTATTATTTTCAGCTATCAAATTGTTATTTTTGAGTATGAGGGGGTAACACTATGGGTTAGGTCATATATAATAATGGAGTAGTAGTGGAATTATAAAATTTTGATATATTAATAATTTTGGAAACACCCAAGTTTTTTAGATGTTTTGAGTTTCCTCAATTTACAAGAGTAATAAAAATTTTCATAGAAATATTATCTAAGGTTTTGTCCCCTTTTAATGCCATGAAATAAAAAGGGAAACCATTTTATTGGACTAAGGAATGTCATTGGGCCTTTTATGAGCTAAGGCAATGTTTGACTAGTGATTCGGTGTTGAGGGTATCAGATAAGTGAGTAATGTAAATGGGGTTTTACAATGCCTCCATATTTGGGATATGTATCACGTTGATACAGAAGAAAACACTGTTTCTTAAGGTTCAAGGTAGTTTATACCCCCTAATAAGAAATAAATATCCCAAAACATAGTTTTTGTAGTATTAAACTTCTCCTTGGCTATGTTAAGTTGTTATCTTCTATAAAAGCATTTAATTGTCCTCCAAAAACATAATATCCTCAGGATATTATTTACCTAGAGATACCTCAACCAAAGACAAATGTGAGGGTTAGAATTCTTGTACCACTATGAATTCAAGATGGTCTCTACACTGGTGAATGGAAACATCTTGGAATATTTCATTTGTATGAAATCCTAATCAATCATCATAAATGAGGTGTTAAATTAGTTGTATTTTTGTAGTTTACCTTGATAGAGTGGTGGGGATAAACATTCCTTGAGTCGAGGGAGATGATTGTACCACTTCATCATAATGTGCTAGAGACTAATTTGGGATATTTTTAATGTTTTTTTCTACTTTAACTATTATTCTTTGTAAATAAACTATATAGATTTTATTAATTTGTGGAAATATCATCCTTTCCATTGTTGGGATGGTAGTTCTAGTCATGTACCATGGGGATCTGTTGAGTGAGTTTCATACCACATCTCTATGGTAAATTTGGGAGTGATAAAGATGTATCAATATAAATTGTGGAATTTTTTTAAAGCTGCAATGACGAAGGGTGTTTATGATTTTATTTCTCGATGACTCAGATGTAAGTTAGAAAATAATGAATTGTAGGTTATTTCATGTTTTACTCAAAACTAAGAGATACTAGAATAGAATTTGAATTACATGACGATGATTTTTATGTGAGGGATTTTGTAAAGATTTGGAATCCATGATGCTATCTAGGTGATTTTTTAATGACTTACCATGTCATGACTTTTTCCTTACCATCGGGGATCAAAGATCAGTGGAATGTTTGGGGTAGTTGTGCATGTTGTATATTTTCTAGATTTATGGGGTTACCACAATGAACATCATGGACTATGAATCTAATTTTCTTTTCACATTTGTGAAGGTAGATACAAGAGGATTTCCAGACTTGGTTATGTTTGAGGATGAGGTTTTATCTCTGAAACCTTTCTATGATTGGGTGAACCATCCTGATATTCTAAGATATGCTAAGAACATGTGGTTTGGTATTTAGTCAGAGATTTTTTCCCACATTCCATTGGAGGAGATTAGTTTTTATAATTTTAATCACTCTACGATTGCATGAACTATTTGGGGAACTATATAGAATACCCTATAGAGAACCCTTTTCTAGGATTAAGATTTGAGTGACATCTCTTATCTGTCCATAGTTGGTGCTGGTAAATATTGAGAATGTTCTCGTGATCCATTAGCATTTAAGAGATATGAGTGACTATAAAAATCATACACTGATAAATTTTATATAACATTGGAGTTCGAGAAGTGAGACAACGACATCTGGTGGGTCGCCCCATAATGAGGATTTCTACATTTTTTCCACTTAATCATGTTATACCTAAGTTTCATCAGGTCATTATAGATTCTTCATAGGTTTGGAAAGGTTATTTACTAATTGGCCTTACCTGCATAGTTAGAATAAGTTTTTGATATCTTCCTTGTGTTACAAATGATAATATAAATGTATGTCATGATGTAGGTTATTGTCTAGGGTGAGATGGAATTTATGGATGGAGTTACATTCTCATAATAAAATATGACTATAGAGTATTGAATCAATAGGATCATATGTAGACAATATAATTATTTGGTTTGAGTGATTTTATTGAAAGTGAACATCCATGAGAGTTGTTGGGAGAAAAAGAGACATATGTGGGTTTATTGACATCACATTTTTTATCATGTAATTTGTAGGGTGAAAATCAGGGATTCTTGGTAGAATATAATAACTCCAGTTTTTTATTATTTAGTCCTTTGCTCATTTTTTAGGTACATCTGAATATTTCTGTAGAGATGGGGATGTGTTTTGAGTATCATAGGACTCCATAATTAATATATTTAATATATTAAAAATACTAAATCATGAACTTTAATATTAAAAGAATAAATTATATTTCCATTGAGCAGGACCTCAGATGGAAAATCTAAGATAATGGTTATTTCTAGAATGTGTGGTTTACTATAGGTTCACTATAATATTGGTTATCATTGGATATTCTATGGAAGGAATTAGTTGGAAGGTATATTAAATAAATTAAATTATTTAATTTTTTTAATTATTTAAATTTTAATCTTATCATCGAAATAGATTTATATTTTTTTTATAAAAATCATATAAGGTGACCTAAATAAACCTATGAGATTAGAGGGGAGGAGGGGGACCCACCATTGGTGATGATGAGAGCGATACCATCTATCGATAACGAATGAAAGTGAAATATTCATTGGATGAATGAAAAATATAGTAAAATCATCAAAAGAATCTCTAGATAAAGTGTTGTTTACAATTTATTGATATGTTATCATGGTATTTATCATTTTTTATAGGATTACCAACCATGAATAGTCGATTTTTTATTACAGGTAGTATATGTTCTTAATTCTTCGAATTATTTCCTTATATGATATGGTTATTTAATCAATGTTATTAATTATTATTATTAACTTTCATTATGAGCATCTTTCGTCTTTTTTTATTTTTTTCAATTATGATATTTGGCCAAGATTTTATCATCTAATGATATTTCCAACATTGTTTTTGTACATCTCTTATCTATTTTATTCACATTCTTAATCATTTTCACATAGGGTTATTGATCCAATATTAATAGACTAGTTCATCCATTATAAAACCTACATATATGTGATGGTGTTCAATATAATCTTTGAAATTAATATTTGTATATGGATATGTGTAGAAATAGGTTTTGGGAGATGGTTCTAGAAATAATAACCATGTTTGAATGAAGAGATACATAATATATCATATGAAATAGACCAAAATCTTGATAACCAAACACTAGAGGCTGTAAATATATGATTACCGGGATTTTTATTCTATTATGGTTGTTTTGGGGAGTTAATGGAGGATTAAAGATGTTTTTTGATCATGTTATCATTTTTGAAATAGGATGAATGAGGGATCTCATGATAGTCATTAGAATCTCTATTTTAAATCCAAAAGATACCAGACTATAATAGTAGATTAATTTTGATTCAATGATCCTTTGGTGGATATTCAAGTGACTTTGGTGGAAAAAATAGAAGATTCAATGAGAAGAAGGATGGAAATCTTCTACGGTGTGAAATCCTAATATACATACCATATATTCTAGAGGAACACATGCCATGTTTCAAGAATTAATTTGGTGGAAAGGCTTATGAAATGAGTATATATCACATGCCATGTGCACTAGCCCCCACTCTATGTCATGCTTCCCAGTTGGTCAAGTCCTGTGTTGGTAGAACATGGTTGGGACCCTAGGTGATCAAACATGCCATGTCCCCATAGGGAAATGAAGTGTGAAGATATATGACTGGTAGATCCATGTCTATGGAAGAACATAGCTAGTTTCTCAAGTGGTTCAATATGTAATGTTCCCTGAAGCACACACTATGTTCTTTTTCAAGAATTTTCAAATTTGCGTATCTCATTCTTCAAGATTCATATTTGGGCCCCAAATTGTCATATCTAGAGTATATTTTCACATAAGATGTGATGGAGGCATTTGTTTTGGAATCATATTTATGACACCAAATTACATGACATGAATGCTTCCTTATATGATTGTTGTCTACTACAAATAATTATTTTTTATCATTTGAAAGATTCCATGGTTGGTAAGCCCCTAACACATATGGACATGGGTCCCACATATCCTATATATAGGTATATCTAGTACTCTCCCACAATATAAAGGATGTAGGTCCTATATATATGGTGTGGTACTTCCATGTCATCGAGCAATAGTGGAGAGTGGGTCCTCTACTATAGATAATGATTTCTTATTTGTGGAGTGCAATGGAGAAGTGTGGTACCTCCAAACTAATTTATGTGTGGTTGCATGTGGTTTATGTAATTGCATATGGGACCATTGTAGATTTTGGTAGACTCATAATTTGTAGATGGCTGTTGAGATTGAGACTTCTCTCATTTTATGACTGGGATTTCCTTTTAACATATCTTATTATGGGACACCTTTCCCTATTGACTTATGGTTTGATCTAACAATTTTCATTCAATTGCATTCCTATTTGTTTTGGGGTAATCCTATAGGATATTTTTATACTCACCCATGCATTGGATTTTATCCCACATTAGATGTCTTATGTAGTTAATAGAAAGATTATCAATGAATTTGGGGGCCTTATTATTAGAGGAGAGAATAAGTACTTAGTGGTAGTAATAGTTATTTGTGGTCATAATAGGAAATTTTGATTTGGGTACTCTCTTCCTTATTTTATTTATTTATAGTTTTTTTTATATTGATATCTCATTTATATCTATATGGGTTTGTATTTTCTCCTTATACATTTTTATTATCCTTCATCACTTGATGTATGTAAAAGAGTATATCAAATGTATTTTTAACATTTAGGGGATTAAATTTTATTAAAACTCTACACTTTTTCAATGAGTTAGGTGTGTGTGTGTGTTGGTACATTATCTTATGGCCATCCATTTTTGTGATTCTTTCGTAGCGCTAATAGTCTATCCTTGGCCTATTAGAGGTGTCCTTTGGATGCCACTATCATCTCACTATCAACCAAGGTGGCCCCCAGTATTTTGGGTTCTCACATTACTATAATATTATTTTGGATGATCAGCATCTTTATTGAATAATGATCTCATTTACAAGGTAATATGTCTTCTAATATCATCAAATAAATTATAAACATAATGTGATAAGATATTATCATTGTCACGTTGACTGTATTTTTCAATATTCATTCAAAAAAACTTCATTGTTCATGATGGTTATGTCTTGACCAATATCCTAATGATCCATTGAATCTAAAAATTGTTGATTCGGTATCTTACCTGATAGGTACTTATGATGCACCAGAAACCATCATAAACTCCTTCTATTTTTATCTACAATAGTGTGAGAACTCTACATGATTTGTCCTCAATCTCATTCATAAATAGGTATGCATTCATTATAGACATTATCTAAATTATAATATTTTCCACAAGGTTTCTCAAGAGTAATTTTTTTTACTATCTTCAAGAATCCATTCATGTTCTTAATTAAAATTTTCTTCCAAAAAACCATTAATTTTCATTCTCACATGGATTTATTATTTTTATTTCTCCAAATTTCTTAATTAAATTATTATTTCATTGGAAGGGTTGAAAATGATTGTATTTATGAATTTTCTCCCTGTACAATCTTTTTTTAACATAATTCTATGCATTCTTAATGTGAATTACTTGCTCAAATTTTTTTCGTATGCCCCATATAAGACATAACTTCTTATCATTTTTCAATTAAATGATTAATTTCTTCTATTTCATCGAAAAAAATGAATTATAAATTATTGGTGGGATCATTTAAATAAAATTAAAATTACAACATGAGTTTTAATATTCAAAAAAATAAGAAGTAAATTTTATTTTTGGCAGCATAGATTCAATCCCATGTTCTTCATTGATTTTTTATCATATAATCATCATTTTTTCTAGTTATTGATCTCTCCAGTAAATCTTGGACTTAATAGTCATTCAATAATGAATAAATATTTTTGATAATCTATTCTATTATATATAAAAAATTTAATAGCACCAAAAATAAAAAATAATCCTTCATTTCCACCTTTTTATTGTACCAGACTGTATCAAGGACATTGTTGTTTTTGTGAATGACGAATAAACTTTTGAGAATGATTTTAGAAAAAAAAATTGTCTTACGCACATCCACTACGGATATACCATTATTTTCCTCAATAATTGTTTCACCCATTAATTAACAAATTTTTACATAAAACCAACACCATTCAAGAAAATATATTTCTAAAAAAATTATGTCTTCTTGAAAAAACATTGTCATTTTATTTGAATATACAATGAATATATCAGATTATTTCAATACATTCATACCAATAAAATTAGTCCTTTTGAAAAAAAACACTTATCAGATTCATTCAGATAAATACTACATCTCTCTGTAGTTTTAGACTATTCATCCATTGTTATTTCATGATTTCTCAGTTTGACTGTCAAATCACTGATAATCATACTGAGGGTATTTTTCATAACATCAAATACCCTCAAATATTCATCATGTTTTTATATCCTAAATGAAACTATCTTATATTTTTTATATTCTTTTATTGAATTGTAAATATCATTTATTTTTACACTATTGACTTTAAACTAACCATTTGTAACAACGATGGAATCTTTCATAGTTTCTTCTAAATTAGGGATCAACTCTTCATAGGTCTTATTTTTTTACTCTTTTTGATCAATTATATATATCAATAATTAATTATCTAATTTTTAAATTTCTATATGAATCAAATAAGAATATTCTTTGTCTTTAACATGTTTGATGATAGTGTTTTCGATTTAAAAATACCTATCTAATTCATCTTTATGTGTATAATAGTTTAATTAAAACTATGTTTTCACCTATATTAGAGTATTTTTAAACTCCATAATAATTTAGATAACATTAATTTGGATCCTTTTCAAATAATCAATAATTTCATAGTATAAATTAAAAACATATCCTATGTAATCCAACTCATCACACCATGAACTTGATTTATTAAGAGGAAAAGTTTCTATAAAAATGATAGATAAATAGAAACACCTTGATATTTCAATTAGTAAGATGTTGAATGAATTTTTTCATAAGAAAGACTAACCCAAAACAAAAAATGACACATTTCATTAAAGAAAATATTAATATAGTAATATATCTATTGAAATGTTGAGTTTAAATATAGGTAACAAAATTATGAAATACATATTGAAATAATCATAAATGTCACATTTAATTAATACCATGATAAAATTTAATTACAAAATATAAATCACAAATAAGATCATATTATGATTAAAAATTTATTTTCCCTGAAATTTCATTCTTATTTTATGTTAATTTTTACATAAAAAAGACATATATATTAGTTATATATTATTATAAAGTATAATTTTTATAATAATAATAATAGATTTTAATTTTTAAATTTTTTATTGATATGAAATAGAAATAAGAACAATTGATAATTTAAAAAGTCATTTTACAATACAAATAAATGTTCATATTATTATTTTTATGTAGATGAAAAACTAATATATTTTATAATTTTAATTTGAAAACATGAACATCTATTTTTTATTTAGAATGAAAATATTAACTTATTGTTAATTTTTAGAATTTTTCTAGAAGGAATTTTTTTTAGTTGAACGGTATAAAATATCTATTGAAAAATAGCATGATATTTATGACATCATTAGAAGATAAGAATAAATAAAAAATTTATCATGAATTTTTACAGACTAAATATGTATTTGATAAGTAAATTTATACATTTTAAATAAAAAATATAATTTGGAAACATATTATTAACATTTATGAATCTGATTAATATTTTCATAAGAATATGTTTTCTGGGACTATTCATTTCTTATTTTTAAATAAATATTAACAATTTATTGAAATTTTATAGTCTGAACTAGAGTTTATATATTTAATAGTACTTCCAAAATTATCTAATAATTTTTATTTTATTTCATCTTATAAATAAATTTTGATTTTAGAAAAATATTTACTGTGGAGATAATAAATTTTCATAAAATCTAAACATTGGATAAAATCATAAAATTCATAAAATATTATATAAATGTGTGTGGTTAAGGTTTTTATTGCCCAATTATGTCAACCTATATATTATTTCCCACTTTTGGAGCCATATATATTGAAAAGTGGACCCCTTATTACAAAAACTCCACTCTTCTTACTTGTAAACATTGACTGTCACCGCCCTAATTTTTCTCACACCATAAGCCAGTTGTCTTGAAAAAACTCTACCGAACCCCATCCTCGACACTAATATCCATTTCATCAGTGTTATTATCTCAACAAAACACCACCTATAAATGTATTAATATAATTTTATTTGTGTTATTCCATGATTTAGTTAACAATTTCTCAAATCACTCATTTTCATTACTATTTCATCAAGTCATATTCTTCTATATTAAAATACTATTATATCAGCCTAAAATAAAAACACCTATATAATTATTATAATAAAATTTCATTATATTTATTGAATAATTTTCATATTCCGTCTTACCTAATCTGTGTAAAAAATAAAACATCATTCATGAAAACACAAGAACTGTAATCTCTGTGAATAATTTAGGTTTTTTACCACCATCATAAATGGATGTTTTTGAAAATATAAACCTTTTTTAAAAAAAATTAATCAATTTTGTCTAATTATTTTGGAAACCGAAAAACATAACTCATACATACATGTAGACTACCACTTCCATAGATAAAATTTTTCATTTTTTTCATTTCCTTATATGGATAATTATAAAAATATATTTTATGAATTTTTATTATATTTAGTATTAATATATTTCATGAATATGATTTTTTTAAGGATACCGAAAAAATAAGGATAATGATAATGTTTTTTGTTAATAATGATAATTACCTAAAATAGGACCACCATAGAATTTTTTCTTATAAAACATGCCCATAACATCAATATAATGAAAATGGGGATTAATAAATCCTTAAAAAACTTGTATCAAGGTAATTTATAATCTTGGAATGATTTACTTATTATAAATTAATGGTTTTCAACATTTTCATTATGAATAATATGTGAAGTAATGGAATTTTCTAACATTTAATGATTAAAATAAACATAACTATTTAAATAATAAGTAATAAATACTTATAATATAATACTATATAGGAAAATATAAATGAATAATTTTTTGAAAAAAGTTATCTATTTTTTTAACATTATTATACCTGAGGATAATTCATATTCACTAAACTCAAGAATTATGGTAAGGTTTTTCTCATCCCGTTATTAATTCCTTGCACTATATGTAATATTACCCCACTTTCTTTTTATGGTGTATATTAATACATATTAATATATTTATAAAGCATTTCATTCAATTAAATTAATTTATCCGCCACATTTTTTATTCATTGTGATTATAGTTCCAATATAATATATTATATCTAGAATTAATTTATATTCATATTATTTAATTGTTATTTTAATTTTCGCTCTTTTCACAAAATTTTAATAACACCTTGCCAAAGGAATAATGGTTTTCCCATATTCAATGTGGTTATTAATAATTCTAATCATTATTAACCATTGTTTCTCTTCCATACCGATATTATATTATAACCCAAATTATTTCATTTATTCTTTTGAAACTAAAATATGCATTATTCTAGGAGATCATATAATATCTATTAACCTCTATTAAAATAAATGATTCACCATGCTTTTTAAGATATTGGTTTTATTAAAGGTAGTTTTCAACTAATTTTAATGAATTTTCCACTCATGATTATATATTTTATCAAGAAATATCAATTTCCTCTAGAAAACAAATATTTTTTTAAATGGCCATTATTTAGTTTTATTATTTAATGTATGAGTTTTTAAAATCATCGACTTTAACTTTTTTTGAAAAAAAATCTTGCCAATGTGATCAATAACATAATATTTTACAACTATGGTAAGAAAAATTTAAATAGCTATTATATTGATCATCTACCCATTATTGAAATAAATTTTAATAAATATTACAATCCATGTTTTCAAATTAATTACTATTTTTTAAATTTTAAATGATTTTGATAATGAAGGCATATATATTATTATTTTCTTAAATTTTTATTTTATAAATTATTTTTCATTTTACTAGGTATTTTAATAGCTTATTTTTTAAGAAATATCACATTGGTGATTTCATGCCTTCAAATAAAATTTTTATCAATGCATATTTTTTTATATATTTTTCTAAAAAACCTTTTTAATGGATAATTTTTAAATTTTTTATCAAGCTCAAAGTATTTCCTTTTAATAAATTTTTTAAGTAGTTTAATAATTCCTTAAATATATATTTCTTTTTTTATTTCAATGTAATTTATCTAATAATATTGTAAATTTTTATCTCATATATGTCAACATACTTTTAAATTTATTATATTTCTCTTAGGATATAAAATAATACTATAATCTAATGTATTTATATGGATGGATTTTGACCATGATATTAGAATTATTGAATAGTGAAGTTATTAAGATCTTGTATGTTCATATTTCAATACATATGTTTTTTGATTACTAAGGAAAGTTGGTTATTCATTTGATATTAATTCATATTCATCATACAGTGAATGAATTGGACATAATGAAGTGATGGGTGATGCCTAATATTATATAGACCCTTGAAGAATCGATTGGATTCATGAGACAAAAAGTTAGGTTATTTTGGATATGATAACTGAATTAAAGAATATTTTCTAGGTTTTCACCTTGATGGAAATATATATATAATTTATGTGGAATTAAAAAATATAATAATTTCTTTAATGTGGATTTTATAGAACATATAATATCATGGAATAATACCTTGATGGTAAGATAAAAATTTCATGAATTATGAATTCCATCACCATGAATTTTTTTATTGTTATCCTTTTGAAAATTTAAATTCCCATATTATCTATATAGAAATTTAATTCCATTTTTATTCATTATATTGAACGTTTATGGATCACTAAATCTACCATAATGTGTATTCCATCTATGCCCATGATAGTTTATGTTGTACACATCACCTTGCTAAAAACCTAAAATTTCCGTTTATTTTTTCCATAGGGAAACAAGAATTAGTAATTATGTAAATGGAAGGATGTACTAAAGGGAGTATTAATTGTATAATGAACTTAATTATTCCATGTTTCCATGTTCCCAATGTAATTTGTAAAATAAGAATGTATCTAGTATCTCATGATCTCTATACTTTGTGGTCTATTATGAAGGGATCCCTTGTATCATGTTCCAATGTAAAAAATTACTATTCAGTCTATTTTACTGAACCTGAGGTTTCACAGTTAACTTTATTAAAAGTACATTAAAAACCATGGGAATATGATTTATAAAAACCCAAATTAGTTAAAATAACACTTTGGTAGACTATAGTGATAAATTTCTATTCCTTAAAACCTCATAAAATTTTAGAACTAAAGATTGTTATTTTTCCGAGAAATAAATCATAATCCACAAAAAAGAATGTAGATGTAGGAACATATACCAATGAACTGACGTATTATAATGTTGAAAGAGGTTTTTTCAGTATTATCTTGATCTTTATATAGTGTATAACAATAATGGATAACTGCACACGAATATTGACATAGTTGGGGGTATGCATTTGTGGATTCACATGATCCCTAAAAACCATTATAAAGGATTTTAATGGTTGTTGATGATGTAATATATAACTAATTAGGATACAAATCCTAATATTATTATGAATGTGAATAACCAAAATTAAAACCTTAAGATTCAAGAAGTAGTATTAAACATCATTTATGAATAAGTTTAATAATTTTTGTTGCTTTAATTTTTCACATATATTAATTTAATTATTCTCTTCAACATTTTATTATTAATGTGACTACAATAAAATTGATAAATTGATATTACAATGGATATAATGGATAACTCAATGATTTTAATAATGGGATACTATACATGATATGAGTTTGGGTGAAAAATATTATGGATTTTTATAATCATCCATCAGAAATTATGATTGAAAACATGAACATAGTGAAATCCCCAACCAACCAAATAAGATAAGGATTATGTTTTAGGGATGATCTCGGGATAATAACCATATCATAAATAAGATTTTATTTCCCCTGATTCAATATTTCATGATGATGTAACTAAGGAAATTTCTCCAATGAACTGAAAAATCTCATTAAAGCACTGAGGAAAAATGATAAGTTTAGTTCACATATTAAAGTGAAATAAATTCCATCCAAAGGATATACTAATAGTTAAATGTAATAATTGTGTACAAATTGGTAATTATAATATTTATTGACCATATCCAAGGGCTAAGCGGGTCTGTGAGCCTCAATAACCTCTTAGAGCAAGGGAGTGGAAAAAGACATATTGTACAACCACCACTGACATGGATTGGGATAATTAAGATAAACTTATCCTCTAATTTGGAGTTATGGTTGCCTTATTGCAGTTTGATTCTATGCACTCTAGTATATCATGCATGTTTTCTAAGATCATCAAATCATTATCTAAATGATTTGATTTTAAACTATTAGGGAAAAATATAGTTGCATGATTATTATATCCCTATAAAAATATCTTTGGAACATGAATCACAAAAATCATATTATTCTTACTCTATATGAATTTCGTGTGACTTTGGAAATGGATTGTTTTACTCTACATAGTGAAAAAATTAATTTTCTCAATAATGATATCATATTTCATATTAATTGATGTTGATCTATATATTAAAAGACGATTATTGAATCTCATTAGAAAAAAATACAATATGGATCATGATACAAAATAATTAGATACTCTTAGATCAAATTATTTTAATGAAAATAACTATTAGGGATATGGCTATTGTGAAGGAATAAATGAGTTTCATATACCTAAATAAGTTGTTGAGGTTAATATATCAATATAAGTTATATCATTAGTTGTGTCAATCATTTTGATACATTATCATTTTTCATTATAAAGTAATAAATAAAATTTTGAGGAATTAATTTATTTAGTTGGGGGAATAGAATGTGACAACTTGAGATTTCAATATATACTAGGTGGAATATCTTACTTCACACACAGCAACAAACCAAAATGATCCACAATAATTGTTTTAGGATAAATATAATTGTTGTAAACTATCTCTTAAAATGACAAGTATAATTAGTGGGAAAAAATTATGAAATTTATTTTTGAAATAAAAAGGGTTCTTTTAATTTATTTAGATATTCAATTAATAATGATAAATAACTAACACAATCATTTTATTTTTTTAAATGTTTTTTCCCTTAAATTGAAATGTTATCCACAAATCATTTCTTAACTTATAAAAATAAATAAATTATTGTTAAATTATGATAATTTATAATTTTTATAATAATAACGTGTTATCATTAATATAATTTTTTTATTTATTGGAAATAATAATAAGAACAAATTAGATTTTAAAATTCCATTTGCATATAAAATAAGTGTATCTTTTTATTTGATTTTTCAAATGAAATGTTAAGTTACTAAATTTTAGAAATTTAATATGAAGTAATGAATTTCAAATTTGAATACAACATTTTGAGATTATCTTCTAGTGAAATTATGGAATTCTTCAGTAAATATAAATTTTTATGTGAATATAATAAAAAAAATTTATAAACACTAAAAATTTTATTAAATCCTTAGGATATAATAATTAATTATTTATTTATAGACCCCTTTCCTAATTAAATATGTATTTAACAAGTATAATTACGCTTTAAAAATATATATTTAATTTATAAAACCATTATTAAATTTTTTATCCTATTTAAAGTATTTATAAGAAATAGTTTTAATGTGCTATAAACATATTCTGTTAAAATTATTTTTTATATATTAATGAAAATTAATATTAGGAAATGACTTTACTATTTTTAATTATAATAATAAAAATAGTTAAAGTAGTAAATCTAAATTTTTTTATAATTAACAATTTTGGTGGAAAAGTCCATAATTTATGAAAAACACTATAAAATAATTTTTTGAAAGATTTTATCCACCCAAAATATTCTTTTCTCTTTAATTTCCAAATTGTATAGACATATTAAATGAATAGTGGACTGTTTATTATCATGATTCCCCTCCACTCACTAAAAAAATGAGACTCTATCTGTTATGACCTCCTCCCTCCAAAGATACCACAATGGAGGAATGGATAAAATGAACCCCCTTGTCCTACCTCTAGTAGGCCTCGGGTTGGAAACTACCACCAATGGTATAAAAATATCACATATATGGGAGTAATTTCCATTGAAAATAAAATATAATTGAGAGATAGGATAAGAAAACTTATGAAAATTCATGATATAAAGATGAAAAGAAACAAAAATCCTCTACCAATGCATTCTTATGATATAAATATAGATAAATTTCTCCCAAAGTAATGACCTAAAAGAAAAGATAACTCAGAAACACATTAGTTTTCCAAAGGTTGGAGATATTTTTGTCAAAAATGGCCTATGTAATTATATAGGAATCCTAAAAATATTTTCACAATATTAGTGTGAGAATTAATGTATAAAAAGTTGAAAAACCAAATTCTCTCATACAGATGTGAAATAGACATACCAATGAACTAGTGATCTAATAGAAGAAATAAAAACACCTAAATAGGTTTCCTAACTAACCCCCAGCCTCACCATGGCATACTTATAATATAACTCAACCAGGTATCATAACATAATATGAAGCATGTCGATAAAAGGTACCCAACAATAATTCCCCACATATTTTCCTCTCATAACCCAATGTCATACATCCTGGATCTCCCATATATTTTGTTTGAAATATCACATACCACCAACCCATTGTACCGTCACACCTCATATTTCTTGAAGACAATAGCTACACCATGTTTCAATACCCCACAATACAATCACATCACCCAACACCCACAGACACCTGGTCCATCACATTATCAACCTAGAGTAGTAGGGTATCATGAACATGGAGGACCAAAAACTTTTTTCTATCTCATACTATATGAAACCCCCATTTTAATCCATATCATCACATTATATTTTACATAAAGAAACTAGGGACATCACATGACCACCATATATCAATAGTGGAATTTTGATATCGGATGGTCACAATCATTTCATATAAATATCATCTGGAAGAGAGAGCGGGGAATACTAGGTAGACATAAATCCATCCTCATCCAAATATTGGGAAAATTACCTCAAATAAATATATGGGTTTTGGAACATGGTGATTGTTGTCAGTGGGGTGAGTATAAAAATAATGATGAATGAAAATTTATATAATACCATTGAATGTAATCCCAACCTATGGGTTCACTACAAAATCATAATACAGATCAAAATATCACCTCTTTCACTACCACCACTAAATGTATAAAACTGCACAACAAGCCCCAAGTAATTATCCACATCATATTTTTTATCCTATTTAATTATTGAAACCCATTCATTTCATTTATAGACATAAAATATTTCAACAACACAAGCCATTGTTATTTCATATGTTCATTAACCAAGTCCACTTCATTTTCCCAACATATAACATTCCATTTAAACCATTATTAACCAATTCTATTAATACCCATTCCTCATTCACAACACAAAAAAACAATACAACCATAATTTTCACCCAAAAAACCAATACATCACCACCATCTCATAGGCACATCCCCTTCTTTTTTTTCACAGCCACCTCACAACCACCTCTATCATCACTACCCCATAACATGATCACTCAACTCCTTGAATTTAAATCCAATAGCAAAAACCCACCACAATACATCACAATAACTTCACATAATATCAACATAAAATTTTTAAGATTAACTCAAGGGGATTTAATCATGTTTAAAAATCATATTCAGGGTATTCTCAATCACGTAGTATTATCCAAGGGAAACAATTTTGTAAACCAAGTATAAGGGTTGATCCAATTTCTATTTTAGTGTGAAAAAAAGAATCATAACATTTTAGTATTGAAAAAACATGTCAAATAATTATAGAAATGGTCATTGATAGCCCTTTTTCAAAGTTTTAACAAGCATGGATATTCTCAAATATCAAAATATAAAAAAACAATAAAATCGGTCAAACCATTCGATTGTCCATCAATTTTATTTAAACCAATTAATTTATCTTCACTAAGACAGATGCAACCCTATCCCAAATAGTTAATAGGACTAAATCCATTTTGCATGTTACAAATTGCGTGAAACAAATTATTTTCCTACCTAACTAGAGATTTCAAATCTGTTGTGTAACATTTAAATAATAATGAAGCCAACATCGAACACCACAATGTGGGAGAGAAGAACTACTACCATAGAACACATCAACCCATAAAACATATTATAATAACCAAACCAAAACCATGATTTTTTCCATTTCAGTAACCTTATAAGGGAAGAAACATTGGAAAAAATAGAAGAAAGGGAGAGAAGGACTCACCTAAACCACTGAAGATTGATCCCCTAAATCTGGTGTCAAAATCCATAGATATGGGGTTAAAATTTCTTCTTGGTACACACTTGGTTCACCCATAAAATGACTAATACAAAGTATAGTTAAGGTTGTTCAAGAGTTTTTTGGTTAATATTCCCATACTACAAAATAAATGACTAAGACATAGCAACCCAAAACATGGTGCAACCTATATATAAAAAAATGGGGACAATGGCATAAAACTGCCCACCAAACAAAAAATGCTTGATGGTCAGACCTGAATCTTGGATTCTAGGATATTCCCGTGCCATAGATATTATAAAATATAGGTGAAACCACAAAAGAACAAAGTCCACTACATTGTACCCCCCCCCCCCAAATAGGAAGAGGATGCATTATAGCCTCAACTCTATAGCACAACTATGCCTAAAATAGAAATAGCCACAAACTCTACCAGACCTTCCTCCTACACTATAGCCACTCCACTACACCATTTCCATTAGATATCGATAAACATATACATCATATCCCATTCTCCATGGAATGGCTACCCCTATATTGGAAGTAGCGCCAAAAACCCTACTATAGGGTCCCTATGCCACAACCTACCACCTTACACTCCAGCCACTCCATTACAGTACAGCATCCAGAATCAAGGACCTCCCCTATCAAAATCAGGATTTTCCAATCCATTATCCCATTGAACACCCCCAAACATAGTATATCCTCTTCCAGAAACCTCCATCAAAGGAATTACTACAAATTAACATGCCAAAATGTCTTATCCATTAAATTAAATAAATTTAAAACTATTATCACCAACTAGAATTAAAATAAACATGAAATCAAATCGGAAAAATGTTCAAAACACCATACCTATAGATTCCTCTTAGGGATAGTATAACAAGTAAACACAACCACATACCAAATTAAAACTTCAACCAGAAAATTCTCACAACCATGCCACGACATTACATTACTATTTTTCTTGATCGATAAAAAATAACTTCCCTCACACAACTAACTGCACTACTATATTAAACCCCCAAAATCCAAAACCAATAACCACAAAAACCAAAAAACATTCCCCCAGAAACAAATCATGAAATACAATCTTCTATTGAATTATATTATCTTTTTTGGTTGGTACTAACTCACCCATATGATTTTAATTAAATTGATATATATAAATCCATTCATTCAAATAAAATTTTCCCTTCTTCATATTCTTAACTCTTTAATCAGCCATCATATCAACAAGATTAATCTCATTACACAATTAGAAAAATGAATAAACACTCCTATGAGAGAACCATTACCAAAGATAAACACATATCTATAAAATATCTAAGGAATTAATAATCCTACACTAATCTCTTCCAACCACACATGAAATCAATTTAGATTCCCAAAACAAAAGGAAATCCTAATAGACCCCCAAATGAACATAAAAAAGGTCCAACAATCCATCCTCATCCCATAAAATAAAAAATAGATAAGATACATTAATTATATAATTTCTTACAAAAATAATGAAATGAAACTAATATTCATTAAAAAATTTAAATAGAGAGTTAACTGGGACCTCTCTTTTAGAACTCTAGCCTATAGTGAACTTAGAAGAATAAATAAGGCACCATCCATAGAAGAATCTCTTATAAGGTAGAACACATCATTATTCCCCAAAAACACACCCAATTCTTCCCTTGAGATGATCAAAAAAATAAATGTCTCATCATGATACTAGAATCACATAAGAAATAAAATGTTAATAACTAATAAAGTGGTATAAACCTGAAAAAAAACCAAAATCTCATTAAGAACACTCAAGGTGATACCCAAAGGAAACAATAACCAAGAATTACGATAAAATCTCAATCACCTCTAAACTCATTAATCATAAATCCAAAAAATGGATAATCATCATCATCCAAATCATGATTACACCCAAGAATACTATTTGGATAATACAACTTAGAAATTTTCTAATGATTCCCCAACAAACATGGTGGAAAAAATACTTAGATATTTTAAGTATCTGGGCATAGAGTGATAAACGGTTTCATGCTACAAACAAAATAAATAGATCACATATTCTCATAATAAATAGAAAATCTCTAATAAGACCAATTCTTACTGACCAAAATTCAATCATCAGCCTCATCTATCCATACAGAATTCAATTTCACTGACCATCACATTCGACCATTTCCTTATATGATGTAAATAAAAATTAAAATACAGCTAATCTGATGTCTAAGAAAAGACCTATTTTGTAGAATATATAAATTAAACTGTGAATGGCTATTATATTGGAATAAAATAATATTGACTTGAAAAAACATAAACTGAAAAAAAAAATTCACCAACATGGACTACGAAGTTTCCTTATAATTTAAAATTTAATCAATACTCTCTAGCCATTTTATTGACTCAAGTGGGCCTTGGTCAACATAAAGAGTTATCAATCAATGATTTAGGAAGTCCAAGAGGAGATAAGGTTCTGACTCTACCCCTCTATTCAAGATCTTTGAAATTTTAATAACTAGAGGAGTAAAACATAAGCAATGAGATTTATCACCCTAAGTATCATCCGCTAGAAATTAACATTCCATATTTTATCAAGAATTTTATAGGAAGAATACTCAAAAAAATTTAAACCAGGAACTCAAATAGTTCATGCTCCATAATTTAAATCAAATATCTCCCATATGAACCAAGAGAGAACCTCAAATCATAATCTTACCAAATAAAGAGTTAAAAAATTATTTCCTATATACATACACATTTGGAAAAACATAACCATTAAAATATTTCACCTCATTTATATAATTGAAAAACATATTTTAATATTAAATTATAATTTAACGAACCAAATTCCTCTCCCTCAATGGAATCCAAAACATTCACATAATGTAAACTTTCATTTAAAAACATCACAAGAATATTTTACAAACCAAATAACTTACCTAAAATATACCATTTTTATAACACTCTAATAGAATTAAAATCCATTCATAAAAAACAATAAAATCTATATTTCAAAACAAAAAATTTCCATGATATTCCAATTTCACACTAAAAAAATATTTAAACACATCCATACAAAAAAACATAGAATGTAAGCTTTAGAAAAGTACCTTAAAAAACCATTGAAACATGATCAGACCCCTCTTTGATTCATCTACAACAAGTGAATATCACATTTAGAGAAATTAGGAATCGAAAGAGTTGAAAATAATAAATTATGGAGGGATATATAACTATGCATGATTTTACCACATGGTATGGAAAACCATGTTCCATCTGTGTGACAATACCTATAAAGATTTTAGACCCAGGAGAACAGGATTAGAATGATTATCCAAACCATAAAATCTAACAATGCAGCTCTGATTCTTCCTCTATTTGAACCCAAAACTCAAATTAACAACCAAATTATCTTATACAACACATTGTAAAAAAGATTACAACACAAAATATTAAAATCCATAAAATTAATCAAAATTAGAATTCAAATTCAAGACTCAAATCCCAAAAAACCATGGAAACACAGTATTCATTATGAAAACTGATGATCAAGCACATACTCATAACCAACCTCATATGTTCTGATGATTCCATGTCCATAATATTGAAACACATAAAAAAATAAGTGGGTTCTTTAATTCTATTTTTTGATTAAATTAATGGGGTTAACCTGATGTGTCACCCATGCCAATCCACCAAAAAACCTATAGAATATCCCCGACCACTCGGATGTAGAAAATAGTTTCAATGTGTCACACTATAACTATTTTCACGACCCGCCCCAACGGGGCTCGAGCAGCGACACCCCAAGCCCGCCTCCAATAGGCTAGGGGCTGGCGACCAGCGTCGAGTAGGCTATCACACACATGGGAGGCATTAGCCTAAGGTACCTGTATGCACACACCCACAAACACCTCCATGGAACAGTGCAGAGATATAGAAACTGAAAAGTAAAATCATGCATACAATCTATCTCAAACTAGAGTGCAACAGCAAAAGTACAAAAGGGAAAAACAGGTCCCACCAAAAGAAAACCACAAAGCGCATGCAACCTGCTCTGAAGAAGGGGAACGCTGCCACAAACACCCACCGGAAAGCTCCCTCAGCACAGCTCCGGTAAACACCCCAGTCAACTCACTCACAAAGCTCTGCCTGCTCCGGGTCCTCCTAGGACTCCGTCAAAAGGCCTGTGGTCTGCACAAGACACAAACATGTGTGGGAAAATCCCATGCAGGGGTGAGTATAAACATACTCAGTAGGCACCCCAAAAAACCAAAACCCAAGGGAGCAACTGAAAGGCAACAGTCCGCTCAACCCAGCCAGAGGGAACCCAGATGAGAGAGAAACTCCATCTCGTGACCATCCTTGGCTAAACACAACTAGTCAGCTCATCTCAGCTCAGGTGTATGCCCATACATACACCATGAATAATCCAGATATACCCAGCTCATGCCACAAAGCCATAAGAGGTAACGACCTCATCACCAGCAACTGTCCACAACCAGGAGAGTGCACCACATGAACATTGTCATACCAGATGACACTCATCCGAGAGATACACTCCATGGGGTCCCAAATAAACATCTCAGACACTCACCCGAGAGACCACGCTTGTCGGATAACATCACTGAGGAAACATCGCTGAAACAACATAACCACCAAACTCCTCGGAAAGGGGATCGCCGCTAGGGTCCTCTAGGGGATACCAAGACCCACTCCAGTATACGTAGCTCACAGATAGGGGATCACTCCCAGGGTCCCCTGGGGGATACCACGACCCGATCTGGCATACGTAGTTCTCACAGATAGGGGATCACACCCAGGATCCGCTGGAGGATACCACAACCCGATCTGGCGCTCGACAGAAGCTTCACACTCAGATAGAGGATCATCGTCCATATAAAGATGGACACGACAATACCGGAACCCTATGTGGTATAACTCGTGATGTAGGTGATCGAACCGACGATGCCGAAACCCTACCAAAACCACGTGCTGAGTAAGGGGTCGCATAACCAACGATACCACAACCCTACCGACACCAAGCACTGAGTAGGGGATCGTATAACCAACGATACTGCAACCCTACTATAAACATCATGCTGAGTAGGGGATCATAAACCCGACGATGCCACAACCCTACTAGCACGACCCACCATGTAGGGGATCATATTCCTGATGTTGCCAGAAACCCTACGGGGTTAACCTGCTATATAGGGGATCGCCGCCCATGAATAAGCAGTCACAGCGATACCAAGAACCCGATCTAGGGTAAAGATGTTAGAGGATCCACTCTGAGCCCACCGGAGGGATACCACAACTCTAACAGTTTAAACATCCCATCGAGAGGATCACAAACCCATACAAAGGTTGTGATACCACACGAACCCTCGTAGGAACGAACCAAGGGAGAACCCTCAACCACTGCTGGTACAAACGTCGCTAACCCGAGCGACATGCCACAACGCCACACTGCGCACCTCCTAAGCCAAAACCGAGGCCACCATCGCGTTCCACGAGGAAAAACATGCAGGATAGGCTGTTTACTCGCACGAAAAGGAGCACTAGTGAAAAAGGCACTATTCACCGTAGCTAGCTCGTGCGAGACCCACACAACGATCCCGAAACCCATTGAGCAGATCACACCATGGCGATCCCCTCGGAAAAACAAGCGGAATTGACTACTCGCTCGTCCAAAACGGATACCCGGTGAAAAAGGAAATATTCACCAAAGGCCAGCTCAGGTGGGACCCATGCCTGGATTCCGAAACTCATCTAACGGATTTCACCATTGCGATCCTCTCGGAAAAACACACAGGATCGACTATTCATCCACCAAAATCGGACTCCTGGTGAAAAAGCTGCATTTCTCCGCAAACGCCAAAACTCGACCTCGTGGGGCCCTCACCCCGTTCTTAGACCCAACACTCAGAAACCATCTCACAAAGTTCGCCGTACCATCAGGGTCTCAACGCCACTGACTGCACGTTAATCGGACGCTCCAGGTAGAAGTTACAACGACCCGAAGTCTTTAAATAATAAAATAATATTATTCTATACGTCGGTTCTAGCTCCCGGGCCACGATCCCAAACCTTTAAAACCTCAAACCCACACCGGAGGGTTCTCCTCGTCGTCAGGGTCGCGTCGCCGCAAACAGCGCGCAAATCTGGCTCCCGGATTGCAAAATACGGGGGTTTAAAGACCCCCGTATGGTAATAGAGGCCGGACCGGCCGGGACCGGCCTAGACCAGCCGCCGCCACCAGTCCTCCATCGCGTGCCGCCGCGTTGGGCGGCCGGCCGCTGCCGCTATGCCGCGGGCCGCCGGACTCCACCGGCGGATCTTCCGCGGACCACCGGGGGCACCCCGGTGGTCCGTTTTACGATCCAGAGGCGTCTACACGACCCTCGGGACACGATCTATACTGCTACGGCTTCAATTTGCAGAAAAACGCAGCCAAAACGTGATCGGGGGTTAAAACTCAAATCTTCCTACCTCGCGGGCGAAACGCCGACGTTCTGCCTTAGATTCGCGCTCCAGAGCTTCCGCTACGCGCTCCTGGAACGTCCACTGTCGAATTCCGAGCTCCTGGGCGCTTCATTTTCTCGATTCGGCGGAGCGTCGGCGAAGACCGGTGAAGAAAGTCGAGAGGAATGATAAGGGGGGGGGGCTGATATTTATATCAGCCGCCCACCGCCGCCAAACCCGCCTCGGACCCGACGTCCGATGCGATCAAAAGTAAGGTCACCCCTAGGGTAAACGCGTTGTTATGAACGCAATGGCAGTCTCATATTTTCCATCTGAGACTCCGTTCAGAAGTTATGTGAGCCGACGCTCGCACACTAACTTTTCTACTTAATTACAAAAACGCCCCTGGTGGCGTTTCTCACCGCAGGCCCGTGCCCACAACGTTTACACCCCACCTTGGGTAAACGGCACGTTCCGGATGCAACTGTGCCATCAGATTTCTATTCTGAGCTACCATTTTGGAGATATCACACCCCCACCACGTGCATAGTATAAACATACTTAATATTTTTATAAAATTAATTCCGGGCACACCGGGCCTTGGAATCGCACGTCGTCTTCACGCCTAACTCTGGAATGATTCCTAGAAATATTCCAAAGTCTGAAAGGGCCAAAATCCATGTCGCTACATCCTCCCCCCTTTGAACTTTTTGTCCCTGAAATGCCCTAAGCTCAAGGGAAGCGACTGGACTCTCAACTGGGTCTCCCACGCCAGCGAGTTCACCAACCAACACCCATGCCCAAACACATAAGTTAGAAGGACTCATCCACTACACCTCAATACTATCGGCTTTGGGTGGTACTGACTCACCCGCATGGTTTTAATTGCGTCACAAAAATGCGTCTCGGTGGGGGAAGGATCCCTCTTCCTCACACATTCGAAGCATGCCGAACAACACCCACACATGGTCTTACCAACTCCTTGAACAAAACTCGATCAAGCAACGGAAAGGAAATGGTACCGCTAAACAGTGTCTAACAAACTACTACAGTAAGTAGAAAAGACACAAGGCGTACCTCTACCCATCTGCGGTGCCTCTCGGTCGACTGCCTCCAGGGAATGCAGTTGTCCTCGCCCTCGGCCACCAGCTCCCAGAGCTTGGCGTGGAACACCTAGGGGTGGGGGTGGTGGCAACTGGTACTGCCTACAACCGCCTCCTGCTGGACCAGCTCCGCCGCCACGTCCGCCGCCCTACGGACCTCCTTGCTCGAGACGTTGCCTCTGCCAATGCGGTCCTTTGACCGGCTCCCTCTCAGCGGCACGCCAAGTCGGACAATCTCTAGCAAGATGTCCTCGACCGTCGCAAGAGTAACACCGCCTCTCTTGCGGCTAACCAAAAATGGTCTGTGAGACCTAAGCCTCAGATCCTCCATTCTGGGGTCACCTCCTTAAACGTCGACCACGTCCTGACCCCTGAGTCTGTCGTCAGCTAACAGATGCAGATCCGACTGAAAAAGTCTCAGCTCTCGCGTGCCCAGCACTAACTGGAGGGAACTGCTCGCCCAGAAAGCTCCCCACCACCAGCGCTCGCTCCAGCACCCCAGCATAGGTGGGCAGGCACAAGGAAACCACACCTGCTCAGATGTCTCTGTGTAAGCCCTGCTCGAAGGTCCGAGCCCTAAAGAACAGGACTCGAACCATATCCAGGGAGTAGCGCGACAGGTCTGTAAACCTCGCTGAGTACTCCGACACAGTCTTGCTCTCCTGACGAAGCTGCAGAAGCTCATTTATCCGCACTGACCTCAGCGTCACCGGATAGAACTCCTCCCTGAAGAGCCGCTCAAACTCTGCCCACGTTAGCGTCTCCTCGTCATTGGACTGCGTCACCAAACTCCACCATCGCTCGGCAGAACTATGCAAAAGGCTCGCCGCTAGGACCACCATCTGATCTGGAGGTTTCCTCACTAGGTGGAAAACTCGGGTGACTGCCTCAAGCCAGTCATCAGCTGCCTGGGGGTCTGGATCACCCCGGAACCTCAGAGGTCGCTGCCTCTGGAACTCGTGTTGTGCACTCAGCCTGCGCACAACCTCATCTTGCACTGCCGGCACAATCCGCTGCTCGACAGGTGGTGGCTCAACCGGCAGACCACCTGGAGGTGCAACCTCAGAACCTGCGCCCTACTCCATAGCCTCTACTCGGGGCGGGTCGTCAGCATAATGCTGCTGCGGAACCCTCGCTGGCTGTTGTCGTGGAGGCATCCTGAAAAATATTCAAGACACACCACAGTCAAAAAGTATATCTGGAGAGCTGACTCAAGACGGACAAGGAAATACCCAAAAACCCATTCATATATGTTGCATGTACCGTTATGTCCCTGCGACCAGTGTACGAATGTCCCGAGTCGAAAGGCAGGTTATCATAGTCATGGTGTATGGATCTGTCGGCTACCGCACCAACACTGAAGTCCCTGGCCTGAAAGCCATACTAAAAACATCCTAACACCACCGCTATGCAACCCAAACCAAACTCATAGCTAGACCAGCTACGCTCTGAGATCCCAAAGGTGGAACCTCCTCTGATACCTCTCTGTCATGACCCGACCCAATGGGACTTGAGCCGCGACACCCCAAGCCCGCCTCCAATAGGCCAGGGGCTGGCGACCAGCGCCGAGTAGGCTATCACACACATGGGAGGCATTAGCTTAAGGTAGCTATACGCATGCACCCACAAACACCTCCATGCAACAGTGCAGAGATATAGAAACTGAAAAGTAAAAGCATGCATACAATCTATCCCAAACCAGAGTGCAACAACAAAAGTACAAAAGGGAAAAACAGGGCCCACCAAAAGAAAACCACAAAGCTCGTCCAACCTGCTCTGAAGAAGGGGAACGCTGCCACAAACACCTGCCGGAAAGCTCTCTCGGCACAGCTCCGGTAAACACCCCGGTCAACTCGCTCACTAAGCTCCGCCTGCTCCGGGTCCTCCTGGGACTCCGTCAAAAGGCCTGTGGTCTGCACAAGACACAAACATGTGCGGCCAAAGCCCGTGCAGGGGTGAGTATAAACATACTCAGTAGGCACCCCAAAAACCCAAAACCCAAGGAAGCAACTGAAAGGCAACAGTCCGCTCAACCCAGTAAGAGGGAACCCAGACAAGAGAGAAACTCCATCTCGTGACCATCCTCGGCTAAACACAACTAGTCAGCTCAGCTCAGCTCAGGTGTACGCCCATACATACACCTTGAACAATCCAGATATACTTAGCTCATGCCACAAATCCACAAGAGGTAACGACCTCATCACCAGCAACTGTCCTCAACCAGGAGAGTACACCACACGAACATTGTCATACCAGATGACACTCATCCGAGAGATACACTCCATCAGGTCCCAAACAAACATCTCAGATGCTCACCCGAGAGACCACGCTCGTCGGATAACATCACTGAGGAAACATCGCTGAAACAACATAACCACCAAACTCCTCGGATAGGGGATCGCCGCTAGGGTCCGCTAGGGGATACCAAGACCCACTCCGGTATACGTAGCTCTTAGATAGGGGATCACTTCCAGGGTCTGCTGGGGGATACCATGATCCGATCTGGCATACGTAGTTCTCGTAGATAGGGGATCACACCCAGGATCCGCTGGGGGATACCACAACCCGATCTGGCACTCGACAGAAGCTTCACACTCAGATAAGGGATCATCATCCATATAAAGATGGACACGATGATACCGGAACACTTTATGGTATAACTCGTGATGTAGGGGATCGAACCGATGATGACGCAACCCTACCGAAACCACATGCTGAGTAGGGGATCACATAACCAACGATACCGCAACCCTACCGACACCAAGCGCTGAGTAGGGGATCGTATAACCAACGATACCACAACCCTACTATAAACATCATGCTGAGTATGGGATCATAAACCCGACGATGCCACAACCCTACTGTGCACGACCCACCACGTAGGGGATCATATTCTCGATGATGCTAGAAACCCTACGGGGTTAACCTGCTAGATAGGGGATCGCCGCCCGTGAATAAGCGGTCACAGTGATACCAAGAACTCGATCTAGGGTAAAGAAGCTAGAGGATCCACTCTGGGCCCAACGGAGGGATACCACAACTCTAACAGTTTAAACATCCCATTGAGAGGATCAAAAACCCATACGAAGGTTGTGATACCACACGAACCCTCGTAGGAACGAACCAAGGGAAAACCCTCAACCACTGCTAGTCCAAACGTCGCTAACCCGAGTGACCCGCCACAATGCCACACTGCGCACCTCCTAAGCCAAAACCGAGGCCACCATCACGTTCCACACGAAAAAACATGCAAGATAGTCTGTTTACTCGCCCGAAACGGAGCACTGGTGAAAAAGGAACTATTCACCATAGCTAGCTCGTGCGGTGCCCAAACAACGATTCTGGAACCCATCAAGCGGATCACACCACGACGATCCCCTCGGAAAAACAAGCGGAATCGACTACTCGCTCGTCCAAAACGGACACTCGGTGAAAAAGGTACTATTCACCGAAGGCCAGCTAGGGTGGGGCCCATGCCTGGATTCTGAAACTCATCGAACGAATCACTCCATTGTGATCCTCTCGGAAAAACACACAGGATCGACTATTCATCCGCCAAAATCGGACTCCTACTGCAAAAGCTTTGTTTCTCCGCAAACGCCAAAACCCGACCTCGTGGGGCCCGCACCCCGTTCTCAGACCCAACACTCGGAAACCATCTCAAAGAGTCCTTCATACCATCATAATCTCAAGGCCACTAACGACACGTCAATCGAACGCTCCGAGTAGAAGTTACAACGGCCCGAAGTCGTAAAATAATAAAATATTATTATTCTATACGACGGTTCTAGCTCCCGGGCCACAATCCTGAACCTTTAAACCCTCGAACCCACACCGGAGGGTTGGCCTCGTCGTCAGGGTCACGTCACCACAAACAGCGCGCGAATCCAGCTCCCGGATTGCAAAATACGGGGGTTTAAAGACCCACGTATGGTAAAAGAGGCCGGACCGGCCGTCGCCGCTCCGTCGCGGCTCCGCCGGTCTCCGCAGGCGCCGGTGGATCTTCCGAGGACCACCGGGGGCACCCAAGTCGTCCGTTTTACGATCTTGAGGCATCTACACGACCCTCGGGAGCCTATCTATACTGATACGGCTTCAATTTGCAGAAAAACGTAGCAAAAACGTGATCGGGGGTTAAAACATAAATCTGCCTACCTCGCGGGCGAAACGCTGACATTCTGCCTTAGATCCGCGCTCCAGAGCTTCCGTTGCGCACTCCTGGAACGTCCGCCATCGAATTCCGAGCTTGTGGGCACTTCGCTTTCTTGATTCGGTGGAGCGGCGGTGAAGAACGACAAAGAACCTCGAGAGGAACGATAAAGGGGGGGGGGGGGCGCTGATATTTATATCAGCCGCCCCCCGGCGCCAAACCCGCCTCGGACCCGACGCCCGATGAGAACAAAAGAAAGTTCACCCATAGGGTAAACATGTCGTTCTAAATGCAACGGCGGTCTTAGATTTTCCATCTGAGACTCCGTTCAGAAGTAATGTGAGCCGACGCTCGCACACTAACTTTGCTACTTAATTACGAAAACGCCCCTGGTGGCGTTTCTCACCGCAGGCCGACACCCGCAAAGTTTACACCCCGCCTAGGGTAAACGGCACGTTCAGGATGCAACTGTGCCATCATATTTCCATTTTGAGCTACCGTTTAGGAGATATAACACCCCCACCACGTGCATAGTATAAAAATACATAATATTTTTATAAAATTAATTCCGGGCACACCGGGCCTCGGAATCGCATGTCGTCTTCGCGCCTAGCTCTGGAATTATTCTTAGAAATATTACTAAGTATGACAGGGCCAAAATCTGTGTTGCTACAACTATTAGGAATGGTTTCACCCTCAAATAATAATAATAATAATAATAATAATAATAAATTAATGGTAACTATTCCAAGAATCTACAATGTTTTTCCCAAAAATAGGACTACCATGCATACCAAATAAATAGATTAAAATGTAGAAAACAACCACACATTAAAATAATATGATAACCCTCCACATATAATATGATAAATAGAAGTAAATACATTTAATTTGGTAGTGAAAAAAATAATAAAAAATGAACCCCTTAAGTAATATACAGGGAAAACAAATAAAAATTAATACCAGATTAAAAGTACACTTGTATGAATTAGTGTGTACAGAAATTTTCCTAAAATAAATAAACAACCCAAAAAACTACTTGAAGATCTCCATGTGACCCATAGTCACTAATTAATTCTAAAACATCCATAAATGCAATAAAAATATGATATCCAATTGAGATAAAGACCGGAAATACATTACAGAACATAAGAGTTGCACACACACAGACACACACATTCATGTATGAAAGGTGTGATCTAAACAAGTCTTGTAGGATTTCACCAAATATTCATTGCAATTGTTTTTTAAAAAATTTCATCAGTGATAATTTGATCATAATTATAAATTAGGTTTTTTATATAATAAAGTGAAAAAAAACTAAATATCATGCTTGACTATAATAAATAAAACCTCACATTTTTTACATAAAACAACTAAAATCCTTGCCTATTAAAGAAAAACACTTTTCTATCTTGATGTGAAGAGTTATGATTTTTTCTAAACCAAAAAAATCATTTTAATCATTTAAAACACTTTACTAAAACCTCATCAGAAACCCACATGTTAAACCCATTTGAAAAATGAACACTTTCTCCTTAAAATTATTCCTTTTATAACCAGCTCAATCTTTTAAAAGTAAAAAAAAACTTGAAGGAAATTGAAAAAACTCCAGAAGACATGATATTATCAAATAAGAATTAAAAAAGAAAAAACATCAGCTCATTGTTTCATAAACACAAAATGGGTAAAAGGAGATATAAACAATTATGAAATGGTAAACCCCTATAATCTTTAATCAAAGAACAATCACTATTTCACCTTCACTAGGTAATATCATAATATGATACTTGAACTCTCTTTAGAACACTTGTTGTCCTATGTGAACCAAAATTAAATTTGATCATTGATGTAACCTCTTGGTATCCATGGGATTTAACCCCTAGTAGTGTGTTATCATTCCTAGGGCACTAGTAAGAGAATAATCTAAACTACAAGAGAACTCATCCAAAGCCTCAACCTAGTAAACTAGGGTTTATAAAAATCAGTCAAATGGAGGTGATAAATAAAAACCTTTTATGACACACATGAATCAATAATAATACTTAAAAAATAAATATCATCTCACCTATTACACTGACTCATGAAACAACCCCTTTCACATTTACATAAAATTATCATAAATTATACATCCATTAATATCCCACAGTGGAGGAGAATCATATACATGGCATAATAGTAAAAGTGTCTTGAAACTAGGGTTCACAATCAGCAAGAAACTCATTATACATTTATATAACTAGGCCTTTAAAAACAACATTAGGTATCAACATATATTAAACCATCCTTTATAAACAAAAATGGAATATCACTTTCCAACATTATGATTTGTTTTGAAATCAAACACCCATTTAATTGAAAATGGCCATTAAACCATGGGTCACATTATTTTGAAATCAAAATAATGGAGCAAAATTTATTTTAAACTTCAAATAAAATTAAAGGATCCTCTTAAGTATTTCAAAAATTCTTTTCAAGCACTATCATTTTAGTTCAGAATTGAGAATACATAATTCATTAAAATCATCAATTCCAAGAAATTAGAACATTTTATAATCCCAATACAGGAATAAAATTTATATATAATATGATAGAAAATGAATGTTGAAACTAGAAGTATCTCAAAATAAGTGAAAAAACAAAATTTAATCAAAATTTATAACTTAATTAAGTGGAAAAAGTGACATTCAATTGTGGAAGATGAATCATAAATGAAGGTGCCCTCTAAAAGCACTAAAAAACCAAACCCCCAAATTAAAACCAACCCAAACACTAGATTTAACCACTATGTCCCTTAGGGTTTATTGGAGAAAAAACTAAGGGGAATAAAAGAATGGATAATAGAAGAAGAATAAGAATTAATAGAAATATAGTACTTGACCTTGAAGAATCACTTGATATTGATGAATAACGAGCTCAAGATCGAAAGAGAATAAATGGTAGGATTCTAACAGCTCTCCATCATGTTGTATGAATTAAAATAGAGAGGGAAGTTAGGATTAAGGGATAAATTCATGAAAGGTAATATAGTGAATTTAATACATTTAATGAAACTAGAAAAACTATATGGTTTGGAAAAATATGCGTCGACCATGTGAGTGTCACTGGAAGGAACCCATATCCCTCGCAAGATTTATCCACATGGTTTCCTAAAATATTCACCAATTATGCATGGTTATCCAATACATAATGTTTTTAAAATAGTTGAGCTATAAATTTTTTCTAACTACACACCAACAATGCACACTTCAATAGAAACTCATCCCCCTCTAGTATGGTCTTGGTTCATAGTTACACTACCTCTTCACTAACCATACCACTAGTACAGATTCCTTGTTTTTTGAACTCTCAAATCTCTAACTCCTCAATACTCTCAAAAATTAAAATATAACCTATAATTAAATAATATTTAACAAAATAGTATATGGGGTGTTGTAGTTTCAACCTATAGACACAAAACATTCTAAATATTATCCAAAAAATAATCCAAAAAATATATATGATATTATTAGGATGATTCCCTTCCTAAATACCTAATTGGTGAAAGCATGAAAAAATTGACCCATTACTTAGTGAAATATGTTTCTAAGATCACTGAATTGATATGATGTATGAAATATGGACCTTAGATCACTAAATGGATATGATTCATGGGGTCATAATTTTTAATGGGAGAACTTTTGTTTATATTATTTGATTAAAATATAAAAAATAAGATATTCACCAATTAATATGTATTTATTTATATTATTCTATGAATTAGGTATATCATTTTTCGATCTCTTATAAGTATAACCTATAAAACAATTTTATATTTCTATCTATGGATGGGAACTATTATCAAAGTGTATAATTAAAATAATATGACTATTAATGTAACACAGATCAATTTGTCCAACTCTAACTCATGGGAATTTGATACTAGACCTATATCACACATGTTTTTTATTACCATAATCTCTAAGATAGTATTGAATTAAAAAGGGTGAAGTGGATCTTTATGTCGAAAATGGGGAAATCGTTTGTACGTTGGAATTCAGAACGTGTGATCTTATCCTACCAAATGGATTAGGTCTATAATTGAATGAAAAAGTTATGTAATTTTCATAAAAAAAATTAGGTTTCTATATATTTTTTGGACAAGAGTAATTTTTATTCATTATTAATAACAGTATTTGTTCAATATAAATGAATAAAATTTATTGTGGACTTGAAAACACTACGGAAAAAAAGTCATTTAGCGGCGGTTTTTTTTGTTTCGCGGCGATTTAAACCGCCACTAAATCGATTGGCAGCAGTTTTGAAAAACCGCCGCTAAACCGTGCGTCGGGAAACTATTTCACGGCAGTTTTCAAAACCGTCACAGAACGGTTCACGATGGGTTTTTAGCGGCGGTTTTTTTTATTTCTTTATTTTTTTTATATATTTTTTTAATTTTTTTAATTTTTAATTTTATATATTTATTTATATATATATTTATTTATATATATATTTATTTATATATTTATTTATATATTTATTTATATATATATTTTTTCGTATTTATTTTATTTATTTATTTATTTTATTTCGTATTTATTTTCTTTATTTATTTATTTCGTATTATTTTATTTACATTATTTATCCATGCATGCACATCCCATGCACATGCCCATGCACATGCACATGCACATGCACATGCGCATGCCCATGCCCATGCCCATGCACATGCACATGCACATGCACATGCACATGCATACCCATTCAATATAAAGAAATTATGCATTTGGTGAGATTTGAACCCCTAACCTCTTGCATATTTTCCAAAGACTTTACCACTCCAGCAAGCTCGCCATGTGGTTAATAAACAGAATTTAATATACTTATATATATTAATTGAAAAAACAAATAATACATAAATAATAGATATAAACTCAATAATAATAAATAATAAATAATATATAATAAATAATAAATAATAAATAATAAATAATAAATAATAAATAATAAATAAGGAATAAGGAATAATAAATATAAATATAAATAATAAATAATAAATAAATATAAATAATAAATAATAAATAATAAATAATAAATAATAACTAATAAATAATAAATAAGGAATAAGGACTAATAAATATAAATAATAAATAATAAATAAATATAAATAATAAATAATATAAATAATAAATAATATATAATATATAATATATAATATATAATATATAATATATAATATATAATAAATAATCAATAATCAATAATCAATAATCAATAATAAATAATCAATAATCAATAATAAATAATAAATAATAAATAATAACTAATAACTAATAAATAATAAATAATAAATAAATATAAATAGTAAATAAATAATAAATAATAAATAATAAATAATAAATAATAAATAATAAATAAATATAAATGATAAATAATAAATAAATATAAATAATAAATAATAAATAATAAATAAATCATAAATCATAAATAAATATAAATCATAAATAATAAATAATAAATAAATATAAATAATAAATAATAAATAATAAATAATAAATAAATATAAATAATAAATAATAAATAAATATAAATAATAAATAATAAATAATAAATAATAAATAATAAATAATAACTAATAAATAAATAATAAATAAATAATAAATAATAAATAATAAATAATAAATAATAAATAATAAATAAATATAAATAATAAATAATTATAAATAATAAATAATAAATAACTAATAAATAAATATAAATAATAAATAATAAATAAATATAAATAATAAACAATAAATAATTTAAATAAATATAAATAATAAATAAATATAAATAATAAATAAATATAAATAATAAGTAATAAATAATAAATAATAAATAAATATAAATAATAAATAATAAATAATAAATAATAAATAATAAATAATAAATAATAAATAATAAATAATAAATAAATATAAATAATAAATAATAAATAGAAAATAATAAATAATAAATAAATAATAAATAATAAATAATAAATAATAAATAATAAATAATAACTAATAAATAATAACTAATAAATAAATATAAATAATGAATAATAAATAATGAATAATAAATAATAAATAGT
Source organism: Viscum album (assembly GCA_963277665.1). NCBI lineage: Eukaryota > Viridiplantae > Streptophyta > Magnoliopsida > Santalales > Viscaceae > Viscum > Viscum album. Next base: position 2,094,995,955 of record OY728142.1, read on the forward strand.
AAATAATAAATAAATATAAATAATAAATAATAAATAGAAAATAATAAATAATAAATAAATATAAATAATAAATAAATATAAATAATAAATAATAAATAAATATAAATAATAAATAATAAATAAATATAAATAATAAATAATAAATAATAAATAAATAATAAATAATAAATAATAAATAAATATAAATAATAACTAATAAATAATAACTAATAAATAATAACTGATAAATAAATATAAATAATGAATAATAAATAATGATTAATAAATAATAAATAATAAATAATAAATAAATATAAATAATAAATAATAAATAGAAAATAATAAATAATAAATAAATATAAATAATAAATAATAAATAATTATAAATAATAAATAATAAATAAATATAAATAATAAATAATAAATAAATATAAATAATAAATAATAAATAAATATAAATAATAAATAATAAATAAATATAAATAATAAATAATAAATAATAAATAAATATAAATATTAAATAATAAATATTAAATAAATATAAATAATAAATAAATATAAATAATAAATAATAAATAATAAACAATAATTAAATATAAATAATAAATAAATATAAATATAAATAAATATAAATAATAAATAATAAATAATAAATAATAAATAAATATAAATAATTAATAATTAATAATTAATAATAAATAATAACTAATAACTAATAAATAAATATAAATAATAAATAATAAATAATAAATAATAAATAATAAATAATAAATAACCAGTTACAAATAATAGATATTAAATAAATTAAAGTATATTATAAATAATAAATAATAAAGGAAACACATGAAAAAGTATGAAAAGACGTGATAAGGGATGAAAAATCATGAAAACGCATGAAAAAGGGTGGAGAAGCATATGAAGAATGAGGCATTAGAAAAAATGAGAACGCATGAAAACTCATGACAACTCTGGAAAACTCCTTAATAATTCAACACAATCATCATAATAACCCATAAAAAACCATTGATAAAGATAACAAGTCATGGAAACCCAAATAAACAGTAATAAATGGAGCTACCGTTAAAACCCGTCAAAACGGTCATAAAGAGTCAAAAACATTGGACTCACATTAACGAAGATAACTTATGATCCGAGAGTCCATTTTAGATCTGCAACCTGTCAAATCAAAAATCCTGAAACGCTCTTCAACCTGAAAGGTGAAAGATTCTGAATGGACAAGCGGATCGGAAGTTACGACCATTTAAAAAAAAGATAACGGGGAACGGGTGCTAGAAACGAGGCATTGAAAAACATAACAAACACGATACCCACTAAAAAGGCCATAACATATGATCTAGGAGTGCATGTGGGCGCCGTGACCAGTCAAACTGAAGCTCATGGAACGAGCTATGATCTGGCATGTGGAGGAGGCCGAACTGACACGCGGATCGAAAGTTAGGTCTGTTTGAAGACATGTTCGACGGGACGCCGGTGATGGAAATGGGGTTTTGGAGGCCTTCAGAGGGGTTTTGGGGTCAAAAACACGAAAGAAGCTTGCTTCTGTTGAATTGGTGCGTAGCTCTCATTGCTGGCTTCGATTTGATATGTGGTAGAGCCCAAACGGACACCCGAGCAAAAGTTAAGGCCGTTTGAAGTTGGAGAACTTTTTTCAACTTTTTTATAACTCTAATATCTTCCACACCTTAGACCGTCTCACGGTTTTGATTATATGTGCCTCTAGATCTCTTCATGAGCTTCGATTTGACTAGTTGTGGCGCTTCAACGGACGCCCGGATCAAAAGTTATGGTCATTTTAGTGATTTCGGGGTTTGTCGCGTTTTTTTTCATTTCATTTTGCGGCGGTTTTACTGAAACCGCCGCTATTTCGCGACGGTTTTTTAAAAAAACCTCCACTAATACTCGAATAAAATTAAAAAAAATATAATAAAAAATTAAAAAATAATAATTTTTTTGCCGTTTAGCGGCGGTTTTTTCGCGGCGGTTCTTAAAACCACTGCGAAATGGCGGCCCGAAAATGCGTTTTGCGGCGGTTTTTAAAACCGCCGTGAAAAAACCACCGCTAAATGGCGGTTTTCTTGTAGTGAAATATGGTAAATGGTGTAAACATTTTAGATTTGGATAATCATTCCTATAACAATAAAAAAATAAGTTTATGGATGATTCTAATCCAACATATCTTTATCATTGTATCTCTAGAAATATAAATGTAAAAAACATCATAACAATCTATATATATATAGATTTTTGGGAATAATTTTATATTGAATCATTTGATAACTACAATTCATATTTATTAGAAATGATATCTAAGAAATATTTTAGTGGAAAAGTTGAATGGGCAAGTGAAATATTGAATCTTTTTCAAATTGATATATATGATCTAATTATTACCCAAGAAAGTGGTGGGTTTATTTAATTCATTAATTTTACAAATAATTTTATTCTATATGGTTACATGTTTCTGAAGAGACACATGTATGACACTTTTTAAAAGTTCAATGATTTTTGAAAAAAATTCATCACAAACTAGGAAAAATTATTAATCATCATTGATTAGATAATGGTGGTGAATAATTAATCCAATAATTCCCTATTCATCTAAGAGATTGTGGAATTATTCCATAACTCACTCCTCTTTGAACACCACAGTTTAATGGTGTATCAGAGATTAATCTTATCATATTTGAAATATTTGGATCAATAATGAGTTAATACGACCTTCTTATTTCATTACGTGTATATACAAGGGAAAATTTTATATTTCTACTTAATCATGTTTTATTCAAAGTATTCATAAAACTCCATATGATATATGGATTCGGAAATTTCTCAATATTCATTTTGTGTATATTTAGTGTAACACCCCAATCTTCCACGGTGTCTTTCCATTTGAATAATGATATATGTTTCATTGTAAACAGTCCAGTTTTGATTGTGGTAGTGTGGGATCTTCTAGATTTCTTCTTCACCTTCAAGTGGGGTTTCATCTTCGGCTTCCCCTGGCCTGAGCGACTCTCCCATAGCATTTCTTATGTTGCATCTAGGGTTTCTTTTTCATCTTTGAGTGGCGTGTCTTCATCGGCTTCTGTTCATATCCCAAGAGGCTCTGCCGTAGCAATGGATTTCATTGTTGCTAGGGTTCTTCGGTCCTCTCACGGCGGCGTGGGGAAATATCTGGTCGCCTTTTATCTCTTCGTGCGGCTTTGCGGGTTTTTTGTCTTAAGTGGCTACTGGTCCGTCCAGTTGGTGGTTTTCTTTTGTGGATTCTTCGGGCATTGGTGTTTCTGCTCGTGTGTTGGTTTTCGATGCGTTGAATCTGGTCTTCATGTCACCTATGATTTCCTTCATTTCATGATCTAGATTCAGACCCATGTGAAGGAGAGTTTGGGGTTGAACCTATCTGTGTATGTTCATGGTTTCGAAGGTGTGGTCTTCGACTTTCAGTGGCTCAGCATTGTTCTGGTGTGAGGGTTATGGTTCTATGAGGAAATACAGTGACTTCATGTTCCTCTATAGATCCAGCGATGGTCTTTGGCGTGGATGGATAGGGTTTCACTATGGTAATTTTTTCGTCCATGGCCATTTGGAATGGATTTTCTGGGTTTTTTTTTTAACTTAGTATTTCTAGACTATTGTCTCTTGAACCTATGGTTGTTTGTCTCTGGCCTTCAGGCATGTAATGGGTTACCCTCTCCCAGTTAAAAAAGGATATTTTCTTTTCTTTTAATAAATAGGGCTTCGCCCTAAGCTTTTTGAGTATCTTTCAAAATGGACTTTATTTTTGAATTTGGAATATCGAAATTAGCTTTCGGTGAATTTTTGGTATTTTTCTGAAAACTTTCAATTTTTGATGAATAGTGAAAAACACTGAGTTAGAGTTTAAAACCGAATTTATATTTAATAATTATTTATTTTATTTAAATTTATTTTTTGTAAAAATAGATATACAATACTTCTCTAAGTTCAATGTAATTTATTGGAGTCAGTTTAGAATATTTTTAGATATATAAAAATTTTATTGAACTTTTAACCTTCTTTTACCCACCTCCTAAGAGCATTTTCAAATTTGAATAAAACATAATTTTACCGCTTCTGTGAATTTAATTTCAAAAATCTAAGAGACACAGTTGATATCAATAAGTAAAATGTGGTTCAATAAAAAAAAATAATTTTTGGTGAATGGTAACATTTGACTTTTATTTACCACGGTTAAAAGTAAATAGTGTAATTAAGGGTAAAAATGATATTATTATTACCAAAAAACATGGACTAATTCAATTTGATAAGAGTAATTCAACCAAAAAACCTTAGGAATAAAATATGATCCTTTAGGTCCACTTGGATTATATTTGGACATTTTTTATTATTTAATTCAAAGAAGAGATAAAAGTGTTAAATTCAAAGCCTAATAAATAAACCATTTTTAAAATATTATTATTCATAAGATAAATTCGATTATAAATATTCATTAGAAAGATAATAAAATTTCATACATAATTGTATTTTATTTAAAGCTTTTAGACATTATATATTTTAATTTATTTATGACACAATGATGATGTAGTAATTACCTAATTAATGAAATATTAAAATATTTGATATTATAAATATCCAAATAAATGTAATTTGAGAATTTTTAGGAATTAAACTAATTTTCTAGGTTAATATGATATGTTAGGGTTGGTTAGATGAATTTATTTCTAAGTAATAATTCTGTTATAAATTTACAAAATACAAAATACCAAATAGTGTCAAAATTGACATAAAAGTATTTTTAAAACAAATATTATTTTATTAATTTATATTCTATTCATAAAAATTTACAGTTCCGCCAAACGAATTCTATAATGATATGTGTATCATTTATAAACCATTTGGGTTTCTCTTGGATGTATATAGTATATTTATTAACCATAAAATATAAAAATACAAAGAGACAAGGTAAATGTCCAACTATTTTACTAAGAGTTAAATATAAAAGATAAGGTTAATATAGTGACCCAAACCTGTGTAAGACCTTTTGGTTGAGTGGTTTTCAACCCATCCCCACCTTATCCTTTAAAAAATTCATTTTGTAGGCATTATAAATCGAAAATTATTTTATTATAAAATAATATTTCTAGCTCTTCCAAAGGTGCCCCTCACCCCTCTTATAAAAGGGAACCCCCCCTCCCTTCCCCCAAATTCACACATTCAAAGCCTTTTTTCTCGTCAAAACTCTACCCAAATACCCTATCAACTGTCCTTAATTAATCCTTGAGGCTTTCCTTTAGTCATAAAGCCAGCCTAATGAGCCCTCTTGGACAAATAAAAAATAGAACCCGAAGAAGAGATAAATATTTCATCAACTCTTTCAAGTTCCTTTCTTTTTCCACTTCATATTTCGTTGTTGTCTCCATTATAAAATAATAACTCTAGTATATTATATACATTGTGATTTTATTATAAATATGGTACAACCATATTAATTATTCTATCCATCCTTTGAATGACATGTCACCATATCTGTGTACGCACGGCTTACCGTCTCCACGTCGTGGTGTAATTGTTATTCAATACATTCTTATTTGTATGGGTATAATAATGATGTATAATTCATGTAAATAATAAATATAACATGATAATTATTCTTTATATATGATATACCATCCAACTATATATAATTTTAATATCAAAATAATGATATTGTTGCTCGTGCGTACGTACGGATTACAGTCTCCACAAACGCGATGAGATTCATTCCCCTTCATAATTCATTCCAGAATAATTTCCATTAGATAATTAAAAATAATTTTTAAAGACTTAATATCATTATTAATATGAATAAGATACATCGTATTCATAACAAACACTACTTACAAAACAAAGAATATAAAGGAAAATGAATCATTTAACACCCTAAACGACGATAATACTAAAATATTATTAACAAATAAATAATAAAAGATAATAAATGATTTCATATTAATTTATATGATTCTTTTATAATTTAATAACAATTATTTACCCGTTATATAGGAGTTTAAACTACCCATGACCAAGGAAAAGTACAAAGTAAGGGGATTCTTATATCACTTTTAATTCCGTGATATTTCCATTATTCGCCACTTATTTATTAAATGTGGTGTATTGTGTACAGTCATTTGACATATATATTATCATTATTAAATTTATATTCAAGTTATTCTGTGATTAATTTGTTTGTTATTAACTTTTGGACATACATCTCAGTTTATTATAATGAAGTAATGGTTTTCGTCTCACTTCCTATTTCAATGAGATTCAAGCCATACTACCACTATATCCTTTTCTGTGGTGTATGTACTAACCAATGATTGTATTCATTGTCTAGTATACATTAATTAATGAGTAATTAAATATTCATTTTATGATCCATCTTTCATGGGATGTATGTTTCGTAAGTTACCAAATTTGTAATGGAATTTCAATTTTCAATTTTCACTCATTCGGATTTACGCATACTTCATTGATTATTTTACTCCAAGATTATGTGTGGAATCACTATTTATTATTTATGTAGTAATTTCCAATCTAATTTTTGTGGATATAATTTTGATACACATAATAACTCCATTGATAATTTCTCAAGTCGATGATATAAACTTGATCTTAACTCAATTTCCATTCATTAAGTTAAACATCCAAGTCATTGGTGTTGTTTTTACAAGAATATGTGTGAATGTCCTCTGATTGATTTACACTAAATATCCAATAATATTGAGTGTATTTATATTTGTCACACCTAATTATTTAATTGATTTATATTTTACCTAAGGATACTATATATATAAGGGATTTCATCTCAATTTACATTCCTTTGAGACTTCCTTGTTGTTATGCACCGATTCACTTTTATATGGTATATATATTGTCCTTTTACATAGTATATAATGAAATCCATTATTCTCATGGTATTATAATGTTTTGATTACCTCAATTATTTGTATCCAATAATCTCTCATTCGGATAGTAACTCTTACTAAAATACCATTTTAAATGTTTTAAAAATTTATTCTTCTAAATATTTCTCATTAATTTCCATGTTTTAAAAATGGTTTTAAGGTTTTAGTTATATGGTCATTAATTTTTTAAAATTCAAATTTATTTTAGAAGTTTCAATGTTTTATGGGACAATTTGATTGAAAAATCTATTTTTAAACTGCTTCTTGAGAAATAGTGTGAATTTTAAATGTTTTCAAGAAAAAGGGGGATATATCTCTCAAATAGTTTGGATGATTATTTTCATCTATGTTAATATCATTCATTATTATCGATTGAGGTTAATCTGTTACAGTACAATCTTCCATATTGTATTCAATGAGTTATGTTTGACTGTGGATGTCCTATTTTTATACAATTCATGGTTTGTGGATAAATTATTGACATTTTGTAAGCTAGTTTTAATACGAATGTTTATGTTATGTTTCAAAATTTTCATATGAGAAATTAATTGGACTTGGTAAGTGATGGATGGAGCCCACTATAGCTCCTCAATGCATCAGTAGGTCTCATGATACAAACTAGTTTCTTCGCACAAGGCCTTGACAAAATATTATTTGTAGCCTTCGCACAAGGCCTTGACTATCTGGTTATGAAAGTCTGGCATTCTGAATTCCATCATTATGAAAGTGGCTATTGATATTGAATGTGATTATTAGACTCGTAGAATATCCCTGTGAATAAGTAAATGGAATTATTGGATGTTATCATTTCCATATTATGTCAAAGTTCCAGTTTAAAAGGCTTTTGTTTTAGTCTTATACATTGGATTAAATGTTTATGATTATTTATAAAAGGTTCTCCTATATTTTTATCCTTACTGAGCATCTGATCTCACCACTTTCTATGTTTTATTTTTCCCAGGATATGAAGAAGTATTTTATAAATGACCTACTGGGATAGTATAAGGATATGAGTGTGTTATATGGAGACAAGATGTTGTTGTAGTTTTTCACTTTATGATGTAATGTAAACATTATGAATGTATATAGTGATTCCAAGTCTACTAAACTAATCGTTCTTTCGAGACTTGATCTTTTGTGATCATGACAATGATATGTAATAATTCACTGACTCTGGGTAACTGGGGTCGGGAGTTACAGTTGGTATCAGAGGATGTTTAGTACAAACCTTGGAAACTAGATTTAGATAAACTCTGATTAAAACACATATCTCTAAGATAGACTTTGAGGATTAGTGTAGAAGAAAATCCAAATATTTTGGTATTATAGAGATTTTTTGACTTTTCAAAAAAAAATACATCCCTATCAAGACACTAGTAGGTAGAGGCAACTTTGGAATAGATGTACCTCGGGGTAAAACCTGAAAACACCACTCTGAGCTAGACTCAAATGGGAACTGGTGAATGACAGTGGGCCTTGTTTCATTCTTGGTTATGACACTCCCGAGGGATATTATTAAAATAATTTACATTTTCTCTACAAACCAATTTGATTTATTTTAAAATAATATGAGAATAAATGACCTTGGTTAATCATAATGTGTTTCAAATTGAATATATGGTGTCCTGATATTCTCTAAATGATTTTATGACTACAGTTACTCACACAACGCTTTTTAGTTTTAGTCAATGGCCGGATTCCAAAGAAGTCATAGTAGCTTTGAGCCTGATGTAAATGGTGGGAATGATGGTGGAAATGAGAAACAAAATGTAATGTTAATAGGCAAAAAAAGATATCATGTTCATTCCAAATCAGTTTTCCAAAAAAATTATTAACAATATATATATTAACCAACTCCCAGACTCAACAAAGAAGACAAAGGTGATGAATGATAAGAGCTCCAGTAGTGGAGACCATGGAGAAAATAATCCTCAACATCCATCATGCAAGAAATTTAGAAGGAGACACCCAAGAAAGTGTCTCAATGGAACAAAGAAATTCTTTACATGTTGGAAAGAAGGACATTAAGTAAATAATTTCCGAGGAAAAATGAAGAGTGTTATGGATGAAAAAATGGTCCCAAGAATCCATTTACAGTTATTTTCCGTAAATGTAGGGGACCTGGCCATTACTCGAGTCAATGCCCTATTCTATAGGATATTTTCTTGGTCAAAGAAGAATCTATATGGAAATAAATGGTTGGAGAAATGTTTAAAAGTATTAGTTCTTCTTGTTTATGGGATTACTTTGGAATAATTTTCTCTTGTATTTTTCACCCTGCAGTTTGTCATGTGAAAATGATATTTTAGGAAGAATTAACTTTTCTCTTGTGGATGCAGTTATAAATAACCATTTGGTTTTATATGATCATTGGGTTTGTGGAAATTACAAGTTATTATATTTTTGGATGAAAATGAAAGTTATGAGATAACATTTGTTGTTAAATTATGTTATGGTTATTTTGAGGAATTTATCTCATTTTGGTAAAGTAATAAAATATAGTTTTTGAAAAAGGACAACATGCAGACCATGTGACAACTATCATGTCAGAAAAAGCTGAGGGAATCAAACCCACAACTAGAGTGCGAATGAGATTTATCACCTATCACTGGACTACGTGAATTCCCTTATTAGTGTGACTAATTATTTTTAGTCAAATGATTTTATTGATAAATAAAAATTTGATAGGGATCTTATGTATTATAAAATGAATACCCTTAGTATAGGAAAATGATTTTGTGGTTAAGTGATAAATGTAATTTTGGAAGACATCCGATCTGTTGGGAACATTATATGCCTAAGGAAAATATAATACTATAGCATTTCATTTTATGAGTAATGGTGGATTTTAATCTATTGTGAATTTATAGTGATTTATGTTTTTTATGGAAATAATTAACCTATAATAGTAATATGTTATTAGTTTAATTACTTTTAAGTATGTCACTTTAAGAGTATTCGATGTCATTTGGAGAGACAATTTAACGTGGAAGACTACATAACCAAATTCTTCTATGTTTTGGGTTTCAATATTAGTTTGCATTATATTAAATTATTATAAGGACAATTGTTTTTTGGATGGTATTAATTTAACTTTCGGGTATTGTTGGTTTGATTTTAGAAATTAAGATTAGTGTTTCTTTCTCTAAAGGAATATCCTTTTGGGGGATAATCTGATCTTGTACTAACCATTTTGGTTTTGATTAATCTCTAAATACAAGTTAAATATATCGTTTATCCTTTTTGGATCATGTGATTCTCTAGAAGTTGATTCTAACTCTTCTGGTGTGACCAAGTCATCTTGACTACTCATCGTTTGAAAAAAAAATGAGTTAGTGGTAGAATTTTATTATAGAATGAAACTTTACATGAAAGTATGTATATCTATTTATTTTCTTATTCAATCTCATAAATAATTTCCTCATCTTTATGAAATGTAACTTAAAACAAAAAAAACGTTTTTCATTTACTTTTCCTACTGGGAAACTAATAACCATTTGTCCCATCACAAGATTGTGGTTTTCTTGTTTTTAACTTTCTCTTGATCATTTTTTATATCCCTCTCTATCAAAACATGACACTTATTTTATCATCTATATCCATGTTTTCCTACATGGAATCCTAGTACGGGTTATCTCGGGTGAGCTTTGTACTTCTCTTTCTTTCTTTTAAAGTGATAGTTTTATTGACTTTTTTTCTGATGTGGGACTTTCAATTATGTTCCCAAGACCAATTTTAAAAATTGCGATGATGCAATTTCCAAAATGAGGGAAGAATGTAACACCCCAAGCATCCACGGTATGTATCCCTTTGAATAATGTAATAGCTTGCATCTAACGCAACTTTGAGA